>MU226222.1:1551459-1589827 GCA_018584345.1 Thuja plicata
AATTCATTCAAAAATAGGGTATTAATTATTTAAACAATTAATTGCTTTTTAATAATCAATAGGACTATAGCCATTTTAATTAAATTAATTAGGCTAGGGGAATGGGTTCATTTGCAAGTGAGCAATTAATTTAGGAGTTTATTTAATTCCTTTATAATTAAATGCTATAGCCATGTTTGAATTTGATTTGATTTAATTGGTTTAAATTGATTTGAATTGTATGGCTATAATAGTTAATATAATTCAGATAAAAATCACCTAGGATATTAAATTTGATTTAAAAATGAATTATGCCAAAGTAACATTGTCATGACATAATTGGGGGTATGATGACATTTAGGGAAAATAGGGTCTATAGTTGGAACAGACCAAATCCAGGTGGTTACATTTGCCCCTCTTTGAATTGATGTGCAAGCAACGCATTGATTCAAAGGAAGAAGTTTTTGATTTTGACTTCAGAAAGATTAAGAATTCCGTTCTTGGTTGTCGAATGAAATGTTGATGAGATTAGTCTCGCACTTGATCGAACTAAACTGATAGAATTGACCTTGAACTTGGTTGTCGTAAAAAGGTCAATAAAAGATCTTAAAGATACCAATTCTGAACTTGGTTGTCATCCAAAGATTGATAATATTGATTCCAAACTTGGTTGTTATCCAAAAGTCAGTAAGAAGCTGCCAGGAGTTTAGTAAGAATATTTTAAAATGAGGAAACACAAGATATCCAGCTTATGAGAGCCAAACCTTTCTATCCAACAATTTTGACTTAGTCTAGGAAACTGTTATGTCCCTAGTTTGTTTGATAACGAAGTCATTTTAATGCTATTTCAAGAAAAAATTTAATTGATGATAGTGTGATCATGCCCCCTCAGGAATGAAATCAAAGGAAATAGAATAAAATCCCTCTGTTGAAATGATGTATCATTTGCAGGAAGTGGTTAGGGAAAGAAAGAATAGAGTAGAAGAAGTGGAAAAAAGAGGGTGTGTTTTAAAATAAACATACGAGTACCAAGTTAATTACATGAAAATGTGAGTGGTGAGAATTGATAAAATGATGTCAGACCAAGATTTATGATAAAATGTGCATTTGATATATTCTTGGGACAAATGATGCAAATCTGCATTTTTTGGAACTGTCACAAAAATGGTACTGTGTTGCTGAAAACATCTTAGGCACCTTCAATTTGGTTCCTGATGGATTAAAAAGAGAACATAAATGTAGTCTCAGTTTCCTAGGAGGAGTTTTAGAACTCCTTAATAGCTCAAAAGACAAATATAAGACTCAAAAATTACCATTTTACTATTCGTTTTCACTTTTATCCAGAGTAATTCTGAGAGCTCTTCAGAGAAGATGGTGGTCCCTGTTAGGAAGCATCATTTTGAGATGAGCCATCAACATCAGCACCCGACTGACTACCCACCTTTGGTAAGTTCTCGTAAAAATGCCTCGTGAATTTCATAAATTTGAATTTCATGCATTTTTGTAGCTTGTACAACCCTTTTAATTTTGAGTCGCATCCAGTATTCCCGATCGCAACCTGTCAAACCCGTGCCGCATCCAGTATTTACCAGATCGCATCCAATTTTTCTAGATTTATACATCGCATCCAGGTTTTTCCAAATTTCTACATCGCATCCAGGTTTTCCTGGATCGCATCCTGTTTGTTTGTTTTTGCCTTATTTTGAGTTGAAATTTGGTGTTGCATCGTACCCTATCCATTGAGGATTGTACCCTACATTTGGGGTCGCATCCTATATTTTGAAAATCGTATCTCATGGTCTCAATCGCATCCTATTTTTCTAGGATCGCATCCAGTAAAAGAGATTGCATCCTGTCTGTCCAGGATCGCATCTTGTTAGTAGACTTAGGATTTTATTCATTTGAACCTGCGTGCTTGTCATGGACCTTGAATTATTTAGCTGATTAGTAGTCTGCATCTATTTTGTATATACAAAACTAATTTTATCTTTGTACGTGTTAAAAATATGCATATTTTGAGGTAGTTTCTTTTAGAGGCACATATCTAGGTCGTGTGCTTGCCTTGTATGGCATATTATCAGCTAATGAGCATGCGACAGTAGTCCATTGCAGATTACAATCTTTGATAAGTTTACCCAAGTTAGGGGTAAATCGAGGGTTGTTGATTGCTGTTGCCGAGAGATGGCAGTCAGAGCACAACACCTTCCATCTCCCGACTGGGGAGATTATAGTTACTCCTGAGGATGTATAGCAGAGACTGCGTGTTCTGATTATTGGTCATGAGGTGCGCTTCAAGGTGACATCTATCGTGACGATTGGAGCAGCTGGTTGATATTTTCAGGATGACACCGTTGATCATAGATACCTTTCATGGGACTATATGGTTGATCATTATGATCGATTATCTATGTACTTAGCAGGTTTGATAGGCGACATCTTGATGCCCGACAGAGGTCAGCATGGATTTTTGGTTGGATGGGTGGACATGCTGAAGCAGATGGTCATCCATGGATGAAGATTTGCATGGGGCAGTTGCAACTTAGCCCATATGTACCGAGAGTTGCACGAGATCGTATATCATTATACTCGGAGCATGACTACAGGCATATTGATTCTTCAGATCTGGGCTTGGGAGTACATCCCTGTTACACGACCGATAGTAGATAGATAGTGGGCCCCAAAGAAGGCCTATGTATATATGTATTCAGGTCATATTTAGCAGCCCCATTTGGGCAAGTTAGAGTACTAGAGATGACTCTTTGATGATATGACTGAGGTCATCTGGTGACCATATTTAGATTGTGAGGAGTGGACCTCAGATGCCTGTAAGGTGCCATATTTATTCCAGAGAAGGTATCTTATTGGACGGACCAGATATGTTGTAGAGAGGTTCATGGTTTCTCAAGTTCTGAGATAGTACGAGCGACGGTAGGGAAGGACTCAGGATATTACTGTATATGCCTGGATCCAAGATGAGGTACCATTGTGGGGTGCTCAGTTGATTTAAAAGACCGCCCATCAGGATATTTGTGATATGGTTGGGGTAGACTAGGATCTCCGCCTGGATGTTGCAAATGTAGGTTGTTCAAATGGTTATACTGTAGAGATGCTTCAGCATCCATTTCCTCATTTCACTATACCAGAGGAGGTCATTCCTTGCATAGAGGAGCCACTAGATTATGATCCTGATGATCATCCTGCCAGAGGGAGAGGAGGAGCGCAGATAGATAGGGGCGGTGGCTGACATGGAGGGAGAGATAGTGGTAGAGATGGAGGTAGGGATGGGAGACATCCTCCTCCAGATGAGGGGGATGATGGTGGAGATGACAGGGGTGGTGGCGCAGTGGGTGGCCATGCAGATGTTGTCGGTGGGAGTGGAGAGGGTCAGCGCACCCGATTTAGATTTGTGTCTCCCCAGTTAGATCCATGTCCATTATTGATAGGAGAGCAGCAGAGGAAGAGGTAGCAGCAGAGATAGTCAGATAGAGAATAGGATAGATCATAGGACAGGCTGTTAGGATAGGATTTAGGCAGGGACGGTGACGCTCTTTCATTGTGCAAGCAGTAGAGAGAGCAGCTGAGGGCACAGATCACAAATCTAGAAGCGAGAGCCACAACAACAGAGTCTATACTTGCCATATCAGATGCCTTGCTGGCAGATAGGGATAGGCAGATGGAGAGCCTTCAAGAAGAGAGAGACATACATGCCCGCACAACCACACATCAGGGACAGAGGGCCACATACTACTATGCACTTTATCATGCGGTAGTGCTAGAGGGGAAGAGAGTGGTGTCATTTTGATGGTTGGCTCAGCAGTCAGAGGGGGCCATGCCTCCTCCTCCTCCATTTGTACCTCCTCCTCCTCCTCCTCCTCCTCCAGATTAGGGAGAGGGGGGAAGCCAAAGCTAAGATATTGTACCTCATTTTGTATATTTGAGTTTATATTGTATATCTGGATCCTGCTGAGATCCTCTTTTTGTACATGACACACACACACACACACACACACACATATCTAATTCATTCTGAATCCTTGATATGTTGATACTCTCCATGCCATATTTTGTTTGATTTATACCATGTTCAAACACACACATATGCAGCTTCTGATCCTGATATGTCGTATGATTGTCTTTTTGCTTTGATAGAGTTATTTGCATATGTGATGATATCTTGGTCATATGATGAGTTAGATTTTTAGATGATGACATCATTTTATGTATGTGTTGAGTTATTACTGATATAAATATGTTTCAAATGTGAATATGCAAGTTTATCTTTTTGAGCTTTTTTGTATGCAATGTAGAATGTATGGATGCACTTTAGGATGTAAAAGTAAAAATGCAATACATGGATGCTTTGTTTTTGTATTTTCCTGTTGATTCTTTTTATGAAATGCAAAATGTATGCTATGGATATGCAATGATATATATATCAGTAATATGGAGGGATGTAATTAAATTAGTTTTTAGAAGAAGAAGAGAGATAGAAATCAATTTTGAGCACAAATTTCCAAATGTTTTTATTTCCTTCAAAATGCATCATACAACCTTTAAATGCAGACTCTTAGGAATTGTCACTGATTAGCAAATATTGCAACATTTTTATCATCATTGGGTGCTTTCTAGAATGGATACCACTGGATAGTACAACCATCACTAATACCCACTGATATTATGACAATATAAATACTCTATTTATTGGAATGTCAGAAATAGACTTAGGTATCAAGGCATAGAAGCCATGATAAAAATAGTCACCTTCCTTTTATTATATCAGAATCTGTTTAAGGCAAGATATCGAACCCACAATGACCTTGAAAATTCATACCCTTGGGTACATTATGCTTCTTATACCTTAGTGAGATTCTAAATCAGAAAATAGAAAAGGAAATTGTTTCAACCTCACTGTAGTTTACACATAACAAAGATCGAGTTATATGCGGCTATCCACTCATGATGGCAGCTCTTACCATAAACATCCAAGTTAGGTGAAATTTATAGGATTACTTGGAACAATCGTGATACACAAAAAACCAAGAAAATGTTATGCCCCCGTCCTTGTGACTCTTTGTCTTTGCGTAGACGTCATGGAGTAACTCGAAAGGTATAACAACATCAATTGAGAATCAATACAAATTCATAATTGCTTAGATGCCCCTAGTTAAACATCATTAGGACATAGAAGAGTTATGATCAATCCAAGACCAAACTGTGTTTAAGCAATACTATTGATTCATTTTTCAAGCACAGTATAGATTCATCAATCAAAAATTTTGGAATTCAAGAAAATATGGCGTCCATTTGCATGTATGCAATCCTGTTGTTGTTTGGAATCCAATGTAGGTCTTAGGAACACCATTCATGTTAGTGCAATGTTTGTTTCATCTTGTTCGTGAATGTGATAGTGGTAGTGAAAGTATCAAAAAGAATCATATCACAAGACAAACCATCCTACGAAGACTTAGAAGATGCAACCTATCAGGCTGGCAAAGATGCCCCCAGTGCAGAATGACTTGTTCCCTAGAACTGAAAAAGATAGACAAATCCCAAGAAAGGATAAGGTAGTTGTAAGGAAACAAAGTCATCATTTTAGCCCAGGTAAAATTGTGAAGGCTTAGTATCAGTGATGCTTTGATAGATGGAGTGAAAAACATAAGTGATGTCTGATTGCCAAGTTTTCACCACTTAGCAAGATCTTTTCTTTCTTTTTGCTACCAAGATGCCTATTTTACCAGGTGCTCATCAAGGCACTTTTCTCTTTTGCAAATTTTTTGCTATTTTTTCTTTTTGAATTTTTTTCTAGTATCAAGGCGCATGTTTACCAGGTTTTCACCAAGGATACCCTTTCTTTAGGACTTTTCCCATTGTTTTTGGATTTCATCAGGATCAATTTTCTGAATGTTTTTGGTATTTTCTGAAAACTTTTTGCTGTACGGGCTCTGCTAGCCAAACATCAAGTGTAGAACCATTTCAGATGTAGAGTATTGATAGGATATAGAAGAACATCTCCCTTAGGTGCAGCTAGCTGATAGGCTCCAATCCCAAAAGTAGCAATGATAACATAAGGTCCTAGCCAGTTAGGTTCAAACTTTCCTTTCTACTCTCTGTTGGGCTGGTTCTTAGGATTCTCTTTTAGGACGAGATCCCCCACTTTAAATTTTTGTGGTTTGACATTTTTGTTATACCCTTTGGACATGCAGTCTTGGTATAATTTCAGATGGTTGAATGCCTGTTGTCTACACTCATCTAGTAGGTCCAAAGAATTCACCCTATCAATACGGTACTGCTCATCAGTAATGAGACCTTGTAAAGATATCCACAAAGATGGGATTTCAACCTCAATAGGTAGTATTACCTCAGCGCCATAGACTAGGGAAAATGGCGTGGCTCCAGTTGGTGTTCTAATGCTTGTTCTATAAGCCCATATTGCTGGATTCAGTTGTAGATGCCAGTCTCTGCCAGACTTACTCACAGTTTTGTGTAGGATTTTCAAAATATTTTTATTGGATGCCTTAGCTTTTCCATTACCTTGAGGGTAATAGATTTAGGAGAAATGTTGAGTAATATGGAACTGTTCACAAAGGCCATCAATGTCTTGATTTTAAAATTGGCCCCAATTGTCTGTTACAATTGAAGAGGGTATCCCATATCTACAAATAATGTAGTTCAGAATGAACATAGCCACCTGTTTTCCAGTGGCTTTGATTGGAGGCACGACCTCGACCCACTTTGTGAAATATTCATTGGTTGTAATGATGAATTTGTGTCCATTTGAAGAATTGGGATATATTTGTCCAACCAAGTCAAAGGCCCATTGCTGAAATGGTCAATGTGTTATGAAAGGTATAAGTTCTCTGGCAGGAGCATGGATGAGATTTCCATGTGTCTGGCATTTATGACATGTTTTTGAGAATTGAATAACATCTTTTTCCATGGTAGGCCAGTAATAGCCTACTCTGAGCATTTTCTTTGCCAATGAAAAGCCATTTGAGAGTGATCCACATACACCTTTGTGGACTTCTTTTAATGCAAGATCAGACTCTTCAAGTTCTAAACACCTAAGAAGTGTACCGTCAAGACCTCGTCAATATAAGTTATTAGTTATGAGGACATAATGTGATGCTCTCCTAATCAAGGCTCTCTTCTCATTTCTGGATAGATTAGCAGGAGTGGTTTGGTCAGTGAGATAGGCAATGATATTGGCATACCGGGATTGGTCTGGGGTGTTTAAAGCACAGATTACTTGGTATTCTGGGGTATCAAATGAAAGATAGGATAATTATTCCACCAAGAATTCATAGCAAAATTTATGTTCCTCAAGTTGTAACATGGATGCTAAGGTAGCCATAGCATCTGCAGCTTTATTCTCTGATCTTGGTATCTACTGGAAGGTGATGAAGACAAAGTACTTCTTTAGGTCATCAACCAGTTGCTTGTAGGGCATCAACTTCTCATCTTTCATTTGATACTCCGCATTGACCTGATTGATAATTAGTTGGGAGTCACCATATATGTGTAACTCTACAATCTTCCACTCCATAGCTAGCTTTAGACCATTTACCAATGCTTCATATTCTGAAATATTGTTGGTGCATGGAAACATCAATTTGTAAGATTTGGGAATCTTGTAGCCTTGAGGAGTTATGAATAGGACCCCTACTCCAGAGCCTTGTTGAGTGAATGAACCGTCAAAGTACACCTTCCATGGATACTCAGTTAGATGCATGATTGTTTCATCAGGGAATTCAATCTTTAAAGGTTCATCATCCTAGAGTGGAAAATCAGCCAATTGATCTGCAAGGACTTGTCCTTTAATAGCTCTCCTTTCTACGTATTCAATGTCAAACTCACTTAGAATTAGGACCCATTTTTCCAAACTTCTTGTTAATGTTGTTCTACTTAGGAGATATTTTAAAGGATCCATCTTAGCAATGAGCCTTACTGTATGTGACAACATGCAGTGTCTCAATTTTTGTGATGTGAAGACGACCGCTAAGCATGCTTTCTCAATAATGTTGTAATTGAGCTCATATGAGACTAGTGTTCTACTAATATAGTAGATAGCTCTTTCTTTCTTTATTTCATCCTCTTGTGCTAGCAATAATCCTAAGGATGTAGTTGTAGCTGAAATGTACATGAGTAATGGCTTCCCATGAATAGGTGCCATAAGAACAAGAGGAGTAGCCAGGTATCCTCTCAATTCTCTTAAGTTGGCTTCACAGTGCTTATCCCATTGGGAAGTGATCCCTTTATGTAGTAGTTTGGTAAAGGGTTGTGCTCTGTCTGCAAGTTGAGATATGAATCTCCTAATTGACTGGAGTCTCCCTTGTAGTGTCCTCATCTAATTGATGTTGCATGGAGGAGCCATCTCTAGTATAGCCTTAACTTTAGCGGGGTCTACCTCAATTCCTTTCACTGAGACAATGAACCCTAGGAGCTTCCCTGATTGGACCCCAAAGGCACACTTATTTGGGTTGAGCCTGAGTTGGAACTACTCCATACGATCCAATATCTTTCTTAAGTCATCAATATGAGTACCTCTTTCTTTGGATTTAGCCAATGTGTCATCTATGTAATCTTCCATGTTCTTGTGCATCATGTCATGGAATATAGTTATCATGGCTCTTTGATATGTTGCACTGGCATTATTTAACCCAAATGGCATGACGTTCCAGAAAAAAGTGCCCCATGTGCATGTAAATGTAGTTTTCTCCTGATCATCAGGGGCAATTTTGAATTGATTATAGCCTGAGAATCCATCCATTAATGAATACATCTGGTAGCCTACTGTGAGGTCTATGATCATGTCAATGTTAGCTAGTGGGAAGTCATCTTTCAGACATGCTTTTTTGAAGTCTCAAAAGTCCGTACATATCCTGATAGATTTATCAGATTTAGACACAGGGACTACATTGGAGATCCATCCTGCGTAGGCAATGACTGATAAATCCAGCTTTCAATAATTTATCTAGCTCTTCTTTTACCAGTAATACAATATGAGGATGCATTTTTCTAAGTTTTTGTTTTACGGGCTTGATCCCAAGAGCTATAGATAAGTGATGCATGATTAGATTAGGATCTAGTCCAGGCATATCTATATAAGACCATGCAAAGTTGATTTTCTTTTCCCTTAGGAACTCTGTGAACTGTGTCTTCTCTTCTTCTAACAAAGATTGTGCAAGGTGGATTATTTGAGGATCTTCAATAGTGCCCAAATTTATTGGCTGTGTTGGTTCAATCAGCACAGAAGACCTTTCCTGAAAGTGTTTGGGGAGGATATCAAGAGTCTCATCCTTTGGCGCCTCTAAGAGGTTTTCACCATTGGATATGTCTTTTATCTTTACTATTTTAGGATTTGATACTACCACAAAGTAGTTTTCACCATCAGTCCTCTTTTTCTTTTTATTTTTTATTTTTTGACTAAGAAACCTGATATCCTCCTGTGACATGTTTGCGCTCCTTGCATTGGTGAAAGAAGGGTAAGGTTCACAATCATTGATATAGCAAGCTAGGGTATAGTCATTGGAAAAGTCAAGGATAGGCGTAGGATCTATGGTAGTCTAGTCAATGAGGTCTGGGTGTATCAAAGACAAGGAATCAAACTCTGGGAAGGACAACATCACGTTAGCATCAAGACCATTAACCGACATGACATGTTCTGTTAAGTTAATTTCTTTAATGTTTAGATGAATAAAAGTTAGATCGTCATAAAAAGGGTCATTGTTAGTCATATGTAGATCAAAATCTAGTGACTCGTCAGTAGAACTCTCAGCATCATCTCTCTGTAAAAGGAGGCTTCTTGCTTGTAGCCTCTTAAATTCTTCTAGACTTATGAGAACACCAGTCTCTTCATCAATGGTTGGGGGAAGGAACTCTTCTTTCTTCTGCTTTAGGATTATCAGTGTCATTGGGAGTAGTGTTGGACTGCTCACAAGGAGCTAAGGGTGCTTCAAACATGTGAATTGTATCTATTCCAATATCTTCAGTGATGACAGATAGCTCATCCCATTCATAATCATGAGAGTTAGTGACCTCATCATCAGATATGTTTAAGTATTCAGCAATGGTTATTTGATGTACCCAATTAGCTACCTATGGATCAAAGTGTGGTAGATCAAGGACATGTGAAACTGTGACCAGTTGCCCCCAGTTAGGATGTAAATCCTATCATCGAGATGTGCTTGTCGTAGCTATTGCTATCAATGGCATCTTTGAACCATCTGTTATGGAGTCTCCTACCTCTTGAATGGGAGGTTGTGCTAACAAAGGAGTGTGAAGATCTTGTGGTACCTCAAAGCTGGGTACATAGTGTTCACCTTGATAGTTTGGATTCTCAGTGCCAACATGTAATAACCTTTCATAGGACCATTGCTCTAGTTCATATATTTCATCACTCCCTTTGTCTGAGGCTAGACTATCTTTTGAAGCAGGTTTATCAGTTTTAGTATTAAAACCCAGTCCTATTTTGTCTCTAGTATTCCGGAACTCCATGGGTATAGGCTCAATAAGCCCTCATCCTATGTCATTTAGAGGCCCCTTTCCTTTATATCCCATCTATTTGAGGAAATCATATCCCTTTCCATACTGTTCAGGGGATATCTCTACATGTTTGACCTCAGCTTCCACCAGTTCTCCTTTGTAAAGCCAGTCCAAGACTGCCTGTTCTTCTGTGTTATCTAAAGAAGATGTGGATTCCTTTACCATGCCAGTTAATTTGTGTACTTTTGGCTCCATGCAGTAGGTGTGAATGTCGAGGAAGGTTTTTCGTAGGATCTTGGTGATACCAAAAGTTTTGTCAGTGATGGAGTCAGGTCCAGCTTATATTGTCCCATACCTGTTTCTTCAAGCTTTAAGGTTTTGCCAAAACTCTTCATAACCATGTCCTTGGTAGTTTGAGGAGAAACTGGATCCATATCCTCCTTGTTATGTGGGATCATACTACCTTCTTTGATATTATTACAAGTATAGTTAGCATCTACAGGAATAGTCACTTCCACCCCATTATGTGGGAACTTTATACACTGGTGGTAAGTGGATGGCACAACTTGCATTTCATGAATCCATGGTCTCCCCAACAGGATATTGTAGGCCAGGGGTAGATCCAGAACTTGAAAAATGACATTCCTCTCAATTGGTCCAAATCTGATAGGTAGAACAATAAAACCTTTGGAGGATCTTTCTTCTTCATCGTAAGTTGCTTCTGGAATCAATTATTTGTTCTGAGAGACCTAGTTTCTTGATCAGATTAAGTGTACAGATATTCAATCCTGTGCCTCCATCTATCAACACGTGTCTAACATAGGATTTATGAATAAGGACTTCGATATGGAGGGGTTGATTATGTGAATGTGTCAATGCCTTATCATCCTCTTTAGAAAAGGAGAGGTAATGTGGTGCTGAGATGTGATTGACCATCGCTTGGAATTTGTCTATATCAATATCCTATGGGATGTTAGTAGCATGTAGAGCTTGTTCTAGGATTTCCCTATGTACTGTGGATATTTTGAGCAACTCAAAGATGGAAATTTTGGCAGAGGTTCATTGTAATTGGTCTACCAAGTCATACTTTGCTCTAGGAATAGTAACCATGTATTTTGCTGCTAGTTTTGGGATAGTAATGGTAGAAATCTTGGACGTTGATGCTAGTTTTGGGGGTCCTTTGATTGTGACCTGCGCTTGAGTCCGTGTTATGGCATTTGAGTGGAATGAAACACCTTTGATTGTGACCACATTAATTGATTCAGTCTTAATGTATAGCATATTGATCACATTGTCATTATTGGAATAGGTGTAGTTCACTTCATTACTCTTCCCTTTAGATATTTCTCCTTTGTCATGATTAGGAAATGGTTTATTGAATGCTATATGATCCTCATTGGTAGTGTGCCCATACACTTTGATCTTACCACCTTCAATGAGGTCTTGAATGACATGTTTAAGTTTAAGGCAATTATTAGTCTTGTGCCCTTTGTTCTTGTGGAAGACACAATAGGAATTATCATCCCACCATCTTGGTTTGACCGTTGGTTCCCAGGGTTTTGAATTAGGAATTGTGAGAAGCTTGTTATCTAATAGAGTCTTCAAAATGGTCTCGATAGGTTCTCCCAGAGGAGTAAATGTTCTTTGAGGTTTTGAAGTCCATGACCATCCTTTACCATTATCATTGTTTGGTTTGGGTATGGGGGTCATGACCTTGGTGTCTTTGCTTTCCTGCATGCTATTAGTCAGATTGAACACCTCGGGTTTAGGGTTAATGTTAGAGGCATCAACTACTCCGTCATTAACAACATTCTTGTTTTTCTTCCACCATTTAGGCTTGGAGTTGGAGTTGTTGGTTTTGTTTTCATTTTGAAGGGTGATCTCCCCCCTTTTGACCATGACTTCCTTGATACGAAGGGCATTCTTAATCATTCTGTCAAAGCTTGGTGAGTATTGCATTTGTAATGTGTAGTTCAATTCAGGCACCAGGTTATTAACGAAGATTTCCATTTTCTTCGATTTGGGAATGGCCCTTGAATATCATGCAAAGATCTTCCTCCATCTTAGTAGGAAGTGTGTAAATGATTCACCAGTCTTCTATTTAGTATTACACAGATCCATCATGGTTACATCATGCTGTATGTTATAAGAGTAATGCTAGATAAAGCATTGAATCAACTCCTCAAAGTTTTTGACCTTAGGGTTCAGTTTTGAGAACCACTCCATGGCATTACCTCCTAGACTTCCCAGAAATAGTCGCATGAGGTATGTAGGTTCGTGCATGTATTCTATGCTTAGAATTTAGAATTCCCTTACATGATCGTGTGGGTCAGTTTCTCCAGTGTACTTGTCATACTTTGGTCTTTCTATATTAGGAGGAAATGGGATCATAGTAATACTCTTATCAAAGGGGAATTGACAAATGGATTCCAAAGAGTATGGTGATTTTGGTTTAGTCTTCTCTTGTTTGAGATTTGTAAGCTCTATTTCCATCAATGTGAGCTTTTTGGCAAGAATAGATGTAGGATTTGGTACCTCCTTCTCTTTGAGTTGTTCCACATCATAATCTTTAGGTAATTTGACACCCATGGATGCTAGATGGAGGAAGTATTTCTCTTTATCCTTGTCAATCATCTTTTCCATTATTTTATGGAACCTCTTGCTTTGTTTGAGTTTTTCATATTCTTCTTCAGTGATTTCATTCGCATGTCGGACTCAAATAAAGGACGGTCAAATGTGGGTTCTTCTTCCTCATCCGTATCTTTGGCCTTTTGGTGTTTGCCATTGTTATATTCTTCAAAAGCCTCACTCCATCTGTGAGTGTCGCTATCCATTTGTAGAGAGTCTAGATCGAGTAGGGAACTACGAGATGTTTCCCCTTGAAAGTGTGGTGTTTTAGGAGGCACTTTTGATCCTTTAGACATGTACTTGTTGCATCGTATGTTAACCATGAAATTTTGTCTCAACTTTCATCAATGTTTCCCAAGAGTGTCATGTAGAGTCTCAAATCGTTCAAGTGAGTGTGCCTAGGTGGAAGTATTGTTCAAGTTTTGGTAGAAGTAAATGATTCCAGTGTTAGAGGGTTAGAATGCCCTGATAGTGAGATGGGAAACAAGTGTTTGTAAGAAGCGGATAGACCACACGTATTGATACAGACTACAAGAAACTAATAGGACAGGCAAGGTGGACGTCTGAAAAAGTGTTTTAATTTAACAACATGGAGACCAGAAAAGACAGCATGGACAGACTAAAGAGCCAAAAGGGTATCCAAATCAACTGAGACTTTTTGAAAATCTATTTTGTAAATTCCCACTGTCCTAGATGCAAGCTCCCAGATGCGATCCTAGAAATACTGGATGTGAGCCCCTGATGACCCTAGATGCAAGCTTAAATACCAGATGCAACTATGTGCTGACTAGATGCGACCTAAGATACCAGATGTGAGCCTAAATATTGCATGCAATTTGGGAAATCTAGGATGTGATTTTATGATGTCTCTGTCAGTTTTAATCAGTTTTGAAAAGTTCATTTTGGAAGTGCATGAAGTTCGTCTAATTGCAGTTTTATTTCTGAGACCCATCGGTGAGTGAAAATCACATGCGTTGATCTAGGTTTTAATGTTGTTGTTTGTTTTGAAGATTTTATCTTTTTAATGATTTTTCATACACGTCAAATAGATTTGCATTGTTAGGAAGGTGAAATAGACACACGTCTTTTTCCTATTTTCTAGGTGGAGGATGAAAATCTTTGCTTGTTGACTTAGGCACACACTCAAATGCTAATCAGAATACATCCATCACCAAGCACACAATGGCTATAGTCATGATGTTGTATTAGCCGACTCCAAATGCAAGTGAGGGCACGATATGACAAGTGTCTTGGGGAAATTACCTTTTGCCTTGTACAAATATTATAACCCTTTCGGGGGTGAATCATGAATTCTTTCAGTTGAAATTGTTGTAAATTATTGGGCAATCCGTTCGAAATCGTCCCCCATAGAATTGCACAAGGCAAAATTGAGGTGTATAGCCCTATGAGTACCTAATATGTGTAGTCTCGCAAGCAAGATTCAAGCGGCTCCACTCTACACATATCCAAGCATGTTCAAGGAATGATGTCGAAATTCCATGAACAAAACTGGCTCCGTCTTTTGAGGCTTTAGCCTACGAGGAAGCAACTATTTATAGTGAGTTGGAAGGGTTCACGTAAAACCTATCCTCACTTGGGTCGTTCTAGAGAGATTATTTCCTCAACCGACAGGCCCTCTATTATTAAATATGCGTATAAAGGATTGGTGAGTGTAGGACGTCTATATTTCTGATTCTTCCAAAGAAGAAGAGAATACTCTCCTAATCCATGTCATTTTCTCCCAAAATAAAGTCAAGCATATAGTTCATTCGCTCAAGCAATGTTGTGCTTGATTTAGATGTTCCTATTTAATGAAAACAAGATGGTTGAAAATAGATTTTCCTTGTTCAATTAGTCACAATATTTAATGAGTAGCTTGTTCAATTTCTTATCCAAAATTAGACGATGAAACTTGTTCAATTTGCCCACAATATTAAGTGCTTTGTTTTTATTCAATTATTGATCCAAAAGAAATTATACAATGAGAGTTTTCTTGTTAAGTTAACTCCAAATTCCTCTCAACTCTTAAAATGATGTATTAGTTTCTGATTTTCCTCAAGAGGAAAAGAGCATAGTCCTCTAGTCAATTTTTTAGAAGATTAGAAAATATATCTTAGTGTTTAAAGCATGTAAAAATAGAGGTCAAGATGGGGGTTTGGCAACCTGAAAAACTGAGTTAGTTTTCTTTATTGCAACTCCCACGAAAAACCTTCAATATCAACCTGCAAACAATCGTTAGGCTGCCAAAAATGTCAAAAATACAACTGGTCAAGAAGTTAGGGTTAGGCAAATGAGGTGTGCAAATTTTCTAACCAGATGTGAGCCTAAAATAAATGAATGCGATACCTTGTACCAGATGTGACCCCTTTCACCAGATGTGACAGTATGTTCACTGGATGCGAGCTCAAACTAGAAACAATCTGGGAAATCCCAGATGCGAGCCTCATTTTTTGCGGTGCGACAACGTTTCCCAGATGCGATTCTTTGTCACTAGAAACGATCCTGGACCTGAAAATTGGGCAGATAGATTAGTGGAAAATGATGTCAAAATGAGGTCAAATCTTGATTCATGCCCCACGGTGGGTGCCATAAATGTGTGTGATTTTTGTACCTATTTAAGAAGGACACAACACTTCAATAGATCATTGCATTAGCTAAAAAGGGGTTAGATGAGCATATAAAACCAACTAATATTGACCTATTGCTTTCTAACTAAGAAGAGTGTGATTAATAACATAATAGCCCTCAGATTATGCTACTATCAGTGACATATATGACTTAGGATGAAATATTTGAATTAAAACAAGCTATTTAATCATTAAGCAATGTATTCTAGCTCTAAAAATGGGCATTATAACAATGCATGGTAATGAAACTATAAGATAAAAATGAAGCTATATAAATCTTAACAGCATAACAATGTATTTTTAATATGAGATGAAGGTTTCTTTGCTCTAAAAAATGCCTTCCATTTATAGAAGGATGAGGAGAGAGAGGGGGGACAAGGTGCATTAATGAGTTGAAGAACTCATTAATGGTGTGTAAGAGCAATAAATGCCTTGGGTATTCAATAGGCATGGGAGAGACATGGGCTTAAAGAATCTTCATTAATGAGGCATTAATGAGAGCCTTAAAGAAGCATGGGAAGGGTGTAAGAGGACGGCTTGAGAAAATGGACTTGAGAAAGGAATCTTGAGATTCCTTGACTTTCTCAATTGGGTGGAGTTGTTAATCATTCCTTAATTGAATGTGACAACATTAGGAGGTGGGTTAGGATAGAATTAGAATTAGAATTAGATTAGCAGGGGGGAATAGGTTGGGATGGGTTAGAACCTAGGATAGAAGTGGTTGAGGTAGGTTAGGTTAGGGTTTAGGGAAAAATAAAATAAATGAATTAAACTTATTTAATTTATTCAAAAATAGGGTATTAATTATTTAAACAATTAATTGCTTTTTAATAATCAATAGGATTATAGCCATTTTAATTAAATTAATTAGGCTAGGGGATGGGTTTATTTGCAAGTGAGCAATTGATTTAGGGGTTTATTTAATTCCTTTATAATTAAATACTATAGCCATGTTTGAATTTGATTTGATTTAATTGGTTTAAATTGATTTGAATTGTATGGCTATAATAGTTAGTATAATTCAGTGATAAAAATCACCTAGGATATTAAATTTGATTTAAAAATGAATTATGCCAAAGTAACATTGTCATGACATAATTGGGGGTATGATCACACTTAGGGCAAATAGGGTCTATCGTCAGAACAGACCAAATCCAGGTGGTTACAATAATAACATGAGAATAGGCACCAAATCACACAATAAAATCAACAAATCACATAGGAGAAAAAGAAGTATCCAAAGATAAAGAAAGACATTGCCAGATATCCCATCCATCCACATAGAAGCATACAAAAAGTCAAAACCACATCCATCAGGATGTTATGCAAAAAACAAATGGGAGAGGCACTACATTCTATCGACAATAAGAAACCCAGACATGTAGATCATTAAAGGATCATCTTTATTCTCCTTGAGATCTACTAGGCATAATAGCTACAAATAATTTTTCATTATAACTAAACAATAGACATATACACTTGCTCTAATACCAGATTAGAAAAATGGGGCAAAGATACATGAAGCTAAAATAATTTAATTTAGATAATACAACACTTCTTCATTCTTCATTCAACAAAAATTACATATATATAGGATCGTAATATCGTATTTTGTAGGAAGAAACTCCTCAATATGTTGAGTTGTTGAAATAACTCAACAAATGACAAACAAGCACTCCTTAAATAAATATTTTATCACCTACAATAGTTTCATCTCAAGTTGTTCCTACAACTCACTTTTATTTTCACTTCAATGAAATTATTATACTTACTAATGTGAACAATAACATGATTTCCAAAAAATTGTGCATGAGGAAATAAATAAAATATTAATTTTATCTATTTTAGAAAAATTAGTTAACTTTGGGGAGAGTGAATAATTAAATACATTAACAATGTATTTAATTATAGAATGAAAAATTAGTAAATTAAATAATTAAAATAGCTATTTACCTGCAGGTGAAAAGAATAAAAAAATTAATTAATTAATAATGATTATTTAATTAAAGTTGAGAAAATGGATTAGTTAAATAATAAAATCATTAAATTAATATTAGAAGAATAATTAGATAATTAAATAATATTTTTGATCAGTGATAAATGTATTTTTTATTAATATTTAAAGCTCTACAAATTTGTACATCTGTTGTTCAAGTCAAAACAAACATAGCTCCAAACACCTGAAACCAACAATCGTCTCCTACTAAGACTACCCATAGCACTGGAACAACCTGATGCTTATACAAAATGAGTTATAATTATTAATTACTGTAAATGTCAACCCTTACCTATACAAAATGGGTGAAAACAACTACCTTTTGTAAAGACCCATACAAGTGACCTTACTAATTCTGATAACAAGCCCTTTATATTACAAAACAGGGCATACTCAGATTATGGGAAAGTGGTGTTAGGATTAGAAGACAAAAATATAACAGTTACATGCAAATATATGCAACAATGCAAGGGAATAAAGAACACATAAGTAGAAAAAGAAGACACAGATTTAACATGGTTCGCCCAATCATAGGCTACGTCCACCAAACAGAGAGTACAATATTATTATCTAGTAATTTCAACTGATTACAAGCAGTGATCCCTTATAGCTCAACACCATTGTAAATGCTACAATACATCTTCACTCTAACAAGCCATAACCCTAACACCATTTTTCTTATAGAAAAACCCTGACCCTAAAACTTGCTTGATGGGTCAACCTAAGGAAATGTTTGATGAGTCAACCTAGGGAAATGGTTGATGAGTCAACCCCAAAAATGCTTGACCAAATTGTAGAAAAGTGCATAGTACTTGCCTAATCAATCACCAAAAATCAACAATCTCCCACTTGGAGACTGATTAGGCACCACAGTAAATAATCTCCCACTTGGAGACTGATTAGGCACCACACTAAATAATCTCCCACTTGGAGACTGATCCTATAGCAATACCACTACCTCTATAGCTCCCACTAGAAAGAAACATCCTAGACTTTACTATTATGTTTTATTGTTTTAGTCTTGAAGACCAACTGAAGTTGAAGAGGAGTTCAACTTCTCCCTCGTTAATGCCTTTGTAAACATATCCGTTGGATTTTCATTTGTATGTATCTTTTCAATCCTTAACCGTGCATCATCCAATACCAACTGAACAAAGTGATACCTCAACTATATGTGTTTTGTCTTTGAATGCAAGGAAGAATTATTTTCAAGATGAATGACACTCTATCTATTTGTAAAAAAATAATTGTTAACCTGTGTTTTACCCAATTCTTCCATGAAGGATTGCAACCATATCATCTCCTTGCTTGCCTCTGTTGTAGCTACATACTATGCCTCTATGGTGGATAAATAAACCACCTTTTATAACCTAGAGATCCAACTCACCATTATCCCACCGACAGTTAAAAAAATATCATATTGTACTCCACCTGGTATCAATGTCTCCTGCCAAATTTGAGTCAACATAGCCTTGTAAATCAATACTAGAGCCCCCCAAATAATAAACATTTGTTGGATGTACCTCTCAAGTATCTAAGAATCCATTTTACCACATTCCAATTCTTGAATCTAGGATGACTCATATATCTGCTAACAACTCCTACTGCATTTACAATATCATGTCTAGTGCTGACCATGGTATACATTAAAATACCCACAGCTAAAGAATAGGGGACCTTGGACATTTTTGCCTTCTCCTCTTGTGTCTTTGGACACATTTCCTTAGTCAATTTCAAATTACTAGGCAAAGGTATACTGACAACTTTTGCATTCTCCATGGAGAATCTTTGCAACACCTTTTCAACATAATGTGCCTGAGATAGAGTCAATTTTTTGTTTAGCCTATCTCTACAAATTTTCATACAAAGGATTTTTTTGCTGCCAACTACAAGTATGTCATCAACATATAAAAATAAAATAATGTAGTTGTCATTATCTAACCTCTTAAAATAAACACAATGGTTAAAGTTAGACCTACTAAAGTTCTGCTTAGCCATAAAACTATCAAATTTTAAATACCATTTCCGAGGTGCTTGTCTCAAGCCATATAAACTCTTCTTTAATCTACACACAAACTTATCCTTACTTGTGACCTCAAATCCTTGGGGTTGTTCCATATATATCTCCTCCTCCAAATCACAATGGAGAAAGGCAGTTTTCATATCTAGTTGTTCCAAATGCAAATCTTCAGCAACCATAATACTTAAAATAGTACGAATAGAAGTCATTTTTATAACGAGAGAAAAGATCTCATAAAAAATAATGCCTCTTTTATCTGCAAATCCCTTTAATATTAACCTGGATTGAAATATTTTTTTTACCTTCATCCTCCTCTTTCAGCCTATAAACCCATTTGTTCTGTAAATCCTTTTTACCTTTAGGTAACTTGCATAATTCCCAGGTCTAATTTTTCAACAAGGTGTCCATTTCTTCTATCATTCCATCCTCCCACTGAACTTTGGTATCTATCTATATAGCTTCATCATAACATATTGGTTCACCAACATCAGTCAATAAAATAGAATACAAAGAGGGAGAAAACCTGCCAGGAGGTCTACTTAGCCTTGAAGATCATCTAACATTCAATGGATTTGGTGGTATTTTTTGTTGCTATTGTTTTTTGGGATCATGAGGAACCACTAAAACATCTTCTTTAGGAGTACCATCCACCACTATATAATCATTTTCTTTCTTCTAACCTTGCCGCAACTGATCTTTGTACAACACTTTCTCATTGAATATGACATCCCTACTTATCACAATTTTATGATTCTCAAAATACCAAAGTATATAACCTAACTCATCAATTCCATATCCAAAAAATATACATTTCTTTTATTTAGCTTCCATCTTGGTTCTATTTTCAGAATCTATATGAGAAAATGCTTCACAACTGAAGGTTCTAAGAAAAGAATAACTCACCTTCTTACCTGTCCATGCTTCCTCTAGAATACCACAAACCAAAGGAGTAGAGGGACCTCTATTAATTAAATAAAAATAGTGTTTAAAACCTCTTCCCACATGTTTAAGGGAAACCAACATGCAACCTCATAGTCCTTTCATGCTCCATTATTGTCCTATTCATATGTTCAACCACTCCATTTTCTTGTGAAGTCCTTGGAGCTGTTTTATGCCTATGCATACCATTAGAGGAACAATAATATTCAAATTAATTTCTGCAAGACTCACCACCATTATAGGATCTACGAAATTATAGTCTTTTACCAGTCTCATTCTCATCCAAGCTTTTCCATTTTTTAGAAGTTTCAAATACATCAGGTTTCTGCCCGAGGAAATAAATCCATACTTTCCTAGTTGCATCATCAATGAATGTAACATAATACAAAGAGCCACCAAGGGAAGATACCTAAGCTGGTCCCCATTCATTTGTATGCACAAGCTCTAATTTTTCATCTTTCTTTTCCTTCCCACTCTTCAGAAAACTAACTCTCTTTTGTTTTCCATACACACGGCTTTCACAGAAATCCATATTGACAAATTTTAGACCTGGTAAAACTTTCTTTGAATGCACTAATTTCATACCTTTTTCAATCATGTCCCCAAGTCTATTGTGCCATAGTACTATTTTAGAATCCACAATGAGAATTTCATGTTCTACCTTCTCAACTGCAACAACTGTTCCTGAACATTGACTTTTCTCTGTAACAATTAAAGTAGAAGGAACAATATGACCTATACAAAGATATAAGATGTCTACTTTCACACCTTTTTCTACTACTAAGGAACCTTTTTAAAACTTCCAATTTTTATCATTAAAAGTAATCATGCAACCTTCATCACCTAGCTGCCCTGCTGAAATTAAATTCCTACTCAGCCTTGGAACATGCCTTACCTCTTGTAGTAGCCAATGATTCCCATTCTGCAACTTAACCTTAATTCTTCCCTTCCAAACAATCTGACAGGGTTTATTATCTCCCAAACAAACCATCCCAAAATCCCCTTGGACATAATCAATAAAATTACTCCGATGTGGCGTAGCATGAAATGAGGCCCTTGAATCTAGAACCCATGAATCATTGGAATTTTCAAGGGAAAGAAGAAAAACATCCTCTTTAGATTTATTATTTACCAGATTTGCCTCCTTATTTCCTTCTTGTTTGTCTCCTTTATTCTTCTGAGACTAGCAATCTTTCTTCTTATGACTTGGTTTCCCATTGTACCAGCAATCATTTGGTCCTCTCGATTGAGACCTTATTCCTTTTGATTTTCCTCATGATTTACCATGATTTCCAGAATTGTTTCCTCTATCTCTTGGTCTTCCTCTACTGTCTGCATTCAACACACTACCTGATATGGATCCACCTAAGCTTTTCCTACAAATTTCTTCACTCAGAATAACACCGACAACATCATTAAATTTTAGGCTATTTGAACCAGAAATAGTTATATATGATACCACATGTTAGGATTAGAAGACATAAATATAGAAGTTACTTGCAAATATATCCAATTTAATGCAAAGGAATAGAGCACACATAAGTAGAACAAGAAGACATATTTAACGTGGTTCACCCAATCTTAGTTTGTTTTGTAGCCTAGGTACTTGTGTGAATTGTATGACTCGGAAATGTTGCTTCATTTTGTCGAGCATTTCTTTGTATGCTAGTATCTTATCATCCTTCATCTAGAATTCATCTGGGACCTGCTTGATGATGAGTTGTGAGTCACCAAATACTATTATCTCAGTTATGTTCCATTGGATTGTTGTTCTTAGTCGTGAGATTAATTATTCATACTCTACAATATTATTTGTGTAGGGAAAACATAACTTGAATGATTTAGGGATGTAGTCACCTTGAGCACTGACAAAAATGATCCCTTCCCCCGATCCACAAGATGTGAATGAACCATCAAAATATAACTTCCAGGCATGTTTTTCTTCAAGCATACCCAAATGTTCATCTGGGAATTCCATGACTAGCGGATATGCGTCTACTAGTGGTTCCTCGACCAAGTGATCTACAATGACTTGTCCTTTGATTATTTTCCTATCTATTGTAGGAAAAAAAAATGAGTTAAAGAGAATGTTAAAGGCAACCATCAAAACTCAAAAACATACAAACGTAACTATCGAAACACAAAATAAAATGAGATAAGGAAAATGTAAACTATAAACAAACTCCTCATTTTGACAATTGTGCTCTTTCTTTCTTCTCCAAATGTGTTGATGTGTCTCTCATATTGACATAATACACTTAAAACATGAAGGCAAAATTGATTGTGATGATGGTGAGAAGATTTGAAAATATTGGTTAGTTGGTGGATGAGAAATGATCTCAATTTATAGGCATTGGAGACCAAAATGCAAATTTGGCAACATGAATGTGCAAATGGAAGATTGTCATAATTATGAAAAAATGACTGCAAAAAAGAGAATTAGAAATCAAATGCACAACTTGAGGGCACTTGAAAGGGAAGGATGGAGGAAAATTAGTAGGCAATTAGGAAGCACAATTAGGGTAAAATGGATAGGGAAAGGTTGAAGAAATAATGAAGCATGATTTTAGGGATGAAAGAACAATTAGAAGGAGGGGTGTAAGAGTTAGAATTTTGAATTTTAAAAACTCATTATTGTGTACATGTTTATGTGTACTTCACCTATACCTACAAATCTACAAACACAACACTCTATAACTGATTAATTCAATTATCAGTCCATAAGAAATCAATCAACATCTAACAATTGAGACCGAATTATAGCTTCCTAGTTAGAGAGAGTTTGATCTAAGTATGTTAGTGCTCTTAGAGTATGCTTTAGATTAGTGACAATACACTCTAAAATGTAAGGTTCAATAAAAATACCTCTACATTAATGATATTGAGATAGAATTGATGAGCTAGAATGAAGAAATAAGAGAATGATCTAAATAGAAATGGAACTAGAATTAGGTCTATGTAAATGAGGAGGTAGCTTGATAATAGCTTTGATGAGGTTGCTTTTATAGATTTTCCTATGGAGGGAAAGATTCAAATTTTAATTCAAAGCTGTAGATTCATCCTTGAGGGTGTTGGAAAGATACAGTGGAAACAATTGTTGTTTTGTCATTGATGTCAAACCTTAACTGGTGAGAGTATTGCTATCTGTTTGAGTACCATATCTATTGATTGATGAAGAAGATTTGAAGGCAAGGATAACAAGAAGACCAAGTGAAATGGTTGAGTTATGGGAAATCACAAGGGTACTTGATCATTTGGCACATTGGCAAAGTAATGTGTTGTATATCTTTTGATGACAGTTTACTGAGAATAGTTTATGTCAAGCGAAGTTAGTGATGACCGAGCGCCAGTAAATTTCTGAGGAAACCAGTGATGACCGAGCGGAAGAACACTGTGTTGGCCGAGCAACAATATTTTTGTAATTGTTGAGATTTGATATCTGTGGCCGACATAATTGATTTTATTGGGATATGTAAAGTTAATAGAGGATAAGAATGATTGGAGTCCACACTATTTAAATGAACGAGTAACCATAATTAATGCATGGATCAAAGATCTAATTAGTGATTGATTTGGAGAAGTAAATTAAATGTAAAGATGGAAAGATCCGTTGAATCTGACCTAACCTAAGATCTACGATCTTAATTAAGTTGAAAAAGATTTATCTGACCTAGATGAAGAGGTATAAGATAACCTCAAGAGGTTATTAAGAATGAGGAGGATGGTGATGTGTATGCAAGAGGATTTCATATTTAATTGACTGATTGGCTTAATCAAAGCAAATAAGGCTAAGCAGAGAAGCAAAGAGTTGCGAGAGTGATTGCTTGACGGTTTTCCAAGAAGATCTAAAGATTGAAAAGAGAATGGAGGCCACTCAGTGAATTATCATAAGAGTTGAATTGGATCTAGATTTGTAAAGTAATTTGTATGTATAAGATCACACCTGCTGATTACTTTCCAACCATTGTATCAGTCTAAATCCTTTAACCAGGTTGACCTAACATTCATTGAATAAATCCTTTGAGCAAGGTGACATTCAGGTGGAATGTTCTAAGTCCTCTAACAAGGCCACTCCTAACAGGGTGTTTAAATCCTTTAACTAGGTCACATTTAACAATGTGTTTTGTAACCTTTAACAGGGTTGGCTCCTAGCAGAGCTCACTTCAGAAGAGTGAAAAATTGATAGCATGTTATTGATGGTTTTTCCCAAATTGGGTTTCCACATTAAATACTGGTGTCAACTTGTGTGAATATTTATGTTGTGTTTTACTATTAAGTTTCTGCAAGCTGATTACATTTGAACAGTAAAACTACATATGTATGTTGTTGATTATGCTATTGCTGTTGAGCAGATCTGAGTTGTTCAAAGTGGTATAAAGTTTAAGTTTGTACATCTAGACCTGAGGATAACTGATTCACCCCCCTCTCAGTTATTCTGAATTCATTCTAACAATTGGTATCATAGCTTTGGTCTCTTGAAAACAATTTGAAGGTACTTGGAGCAAAAGATCAGGATGTGTAAGAAGGAGGTACCAAAGTTGAACAAAGATAATTTCCTTGCATGGAAAAGTTTGATGAAGTTGCATCTGACTAGTATTGGTGATTCTGCTAACCACTATATTGAACATGATTATGTAGCCCCCACTACACCTGCCACAACTGCACAGGTAAGAGAAAAGTAGGAACACAATCAAGCAATGTTGGAGATTGCATCATCTCTGAACTATCATGAGTTTGAAGACATAAAGAACTGTACAAATGCAAAGCAGGTGTGAGATGCCCTTGCAATCATCTATGGAGGTAATACAAATGTGCTGAGAGCCAAATCTGAAAATTTAAGAGGTAAGTTAAATGAAATGAAAATGCAAGAAGGTGAAAATATAATTCAATATTATGGTAGGATAAAGGAAGTTGTAAATGCTATTAGAGGAGCTAAGGGAACCATTAATGATAACACCATTATGAGCAAGGTATTGAGGAATCTTCTTGTTGTATATGCTATTAGAGTCTCTGCAATTCAAGAGTTAAGATGTACTCCTAACAATAATTTGACTTTGGAAGGTCTGGTAGGAAAACTTACTGCATTTGAGATGTCAAATTTTGATAACTACACTCCACAAGCTATTGAATCTGCATTCAAGTCCCAGATGGTCCTTAACAAATCAAAGAAAGGAAAGAAATGTGTGAATAGTGACAATGACACTACAAATAATGATCTAGAAGAACTTGAGGCACTTATGGAAAAATGACTATCCAGAGGAAAAGGAAAATTCAAAGGTAAACTCCCTATCATTTGTTTTTCATGTAACAAATTGGTCATATTGCTGCAAGATGTCCTGATAAGAATGACAAAGATGAAAGAAGAGACATCAAGTATTAAGACAAAAGTGATGACCGAGACTTCAGAAAGTACAAGGATTACAAAGACAAAGGTAAGAAATCTTTCTATATAGCTGAAGAAGTTACTGACAGTGATTCTGACAATTCTGATGAAAATGATATAGAAGTTGTGTATATTGCTATGAAAGATGATTTTGATGATGATGAGAAAACTGCACTAATTTCTTATATGAGTAAAGGTGACCGTTGGATTATTGACAGTGGTTGTTCACACCACATGACTAGTGATAATGATAATTTTGATACCTTAGATCAGTGTAAAGGTTGTTATGTTAAATTTGGTAGTGATGCACCATGTCTTGTTAAAGGGAAAGGATAAATTAATTTTACTGACAATATCAGATGTGACAATGTATATTGGGTTGATGATCTTAATTATAATTTATTGAGTGTTGCACAACTTAATACTTCTAGTTACAGAGTTGAGTTCCATCACAAGAAAGAAAAGATCTATGATGCCACAGGAGAATTAGTTGGAAGTGGAGAGCAAACACAAGGTAACTTGTTCTATCTGGACTTAGCTGATGAGGCATGCTTTTTTGCACAATATAATGATGTTTGGTTATGAAATAAAAGGTTGTGTCATGTAAACTTTGATAACTTGGTAAGCATAAGAAAATTGAAAAAGGTTAGAGGGCTGCCTAAGTTAAAGAAACCTGAAAATGCAATGTGCAAGCAATGTCAATTAGGAAAAATGACTAAATCTACTTTCAAGAGCAAAACTCATACTTCTGAGGGAATTTTGGAATTGGTTCATACTGACCTATGTGGACCTATTGGTGAGAAAAGTTACTGTGGAGATAGATATTTCATTCTATTTGATGATGATTACTCAAGAATGATGACTGTTATGTTTCTTAAAGAAAAATCTGATGCATTCCACTTATTTAAGTACTTGGAAAAATTTGAAAAGGAGACAGGTAGAAGCCTGAAATGTTTAAGATCTAACATAGGAGGTGAGTTTATTTCTAATGATTTTAACAGGTTTTGCAATGACCGAGGAATAAAAAGATAGATGTCCGCACCTAGGACACCACCACATAATGGTATTGCTGAGAGAAGAAATAGATCTATCATGGATTGTGCCAAAACACTAATGATGGAAAAGAATTTTGCACATAAATATTAGAGAGAAGCCGTGAGTATAGAAATCTATACCCTGAACATAGTACAAGTCAAGAAAGGTACTAATGCTACACCTTATGAGCTATGGTATGGATATGCACCTAATGTAAGATATTTCAAAGTTTTTGGAAGAAAATGTTTCATACTAAAGGATAACAGAAATGGCAAACTTGATGCTAAAGGCGAAGAAGGCATATTTCTTGATTATTCAACTAAAATCAAAGAATACAAGTGTTTTAATTATAAAACTAACAAAATTGTGGAAAGTGCAAATGTTAGAATTGATGAATATGCAGAAAGAAATGAAGCTGAAAGCACACAGGAACCTAAAAGTTACAAATCATTTTTCTATATGGATGAGGAATATTCTAGTGAATTACCTGAACATGAGAAAGAAGTTGCCGAGCAACAACTAGCACTTTCCGAGTCACATAATGAAGCTGTCGGGCAATAGGAGGTAATTGCCGAGCTATCAGATGGAGATGCCGAGTCACAGAATCAACCTGAATTAAACGTGAATGATCAATCTGAAGAAGAAAAAGAACCTACTCTAGAAAAGTATGTAAGGAGGCACCATAAACCTGATAAAATCATAGGATAAAAGAATTCTACAGTTATGACAAGAATCAAGTTGAGAGAAGATATATGTTTGTTATGTGATTTTGAGCCTAAAACAGTAAAAGATGCCTTAGACAATGAAGACTGGATACAAGCCATGAATGAAGAAATTAAACAGATTGAGAAGAATAAGACTTAGACACTTGTACCTAGGCCAAATGACAAGAATGTAATTGGTACTAAGTGGGTATTCAAAAATAAGTTGAATGAACATGGAGAGGTAACAAGAAACAAAGTTAGACTAGTATGCAAAGGTTATGCACAAGAGGAAGGAATTGATGATGGAGAAACATTGGCCCCAGTTGCAAGATTGGAGGGAGTAAGAACCTTACTTGCATATGCAACCAACAAAGGTTTTAAAGTCTATCAAATGGATGTAAAGTCAGCATTTTGAAATGGGATATTAGAAGAAGAAGTATACATTGAACAAGCTGATGGATTTGTTGACCCAAGCAAGAGGAACATGGTTTGCAAATTACACAAGGCACTATATGGACTGAAGCAAGCACCAAGAGCGTGGTATGAGAGATTGCACAATTATTTGATAAAGATTGGATTTGCAAGAACCAATGGAAACATCAATCTATACTTGAAGACAGAGCAAAGTAAAGGTACTTTATTGGCTGAAATTTTTGTTAATGACATTATATTTAGTGGACAACATGTGTTGTGCCAAGCATTTGCAAAACATATGCAAATTGAATTTTAGATGTCTGTGTTTGGTAAGATAAAAAAAATTTGTTGGCTTACAAATATATCAGATGAAGAATGGTATCTATATTACTCAATCAAAATATGTCAAGGAGATATTAATTTTTTTTGGAATGGAAGATTCAAAACCAATGAGTACACCCATGGCTACTGGACAGAAGTTGACAAAAAATGATGATACAAAAGAAGTGAATCAAACCCTTTACATGTCAATGATTGGAAATTTGCAAAATGCTGTACATAGTAGACCTGATATTGCACTGGCTGATGGAATTGTTGCTAGATTTTTTGCCAATCCCAAGGAAACACATATTATGGCAGTAAAAACAATTCTGAGATATTTGAAAGGAATAGATGAATATGGTCCGTATTAAAAAAATAATGATAAGTTTGAACTCAGAGTCTATACTAATTCTGATTGGGTTGGAAATTTGGATGATAGAAAAAGCATCATAGGTGGAGCATTTATTTTAGGAAAAAGATTAGTCTCATGGACAAGAAAGAAACATAATTGCACCTCATAATCTACAGTTGAAGCCGAGTATGTGGTAGCAACAGTTAATTGTTCTAATATTGTGTGGTTGAAGATACTATTGAAAGGTATGAAAGAGGAGATCACAGAACCA
Organism: Thuja plicata; assembly: GCA_018584345.1. NCBI lineage: Eukaryota > Viridiplantae > Streptophyta > Pinopsida > Cupressales > Cupressaceae > Thuja > Thuja plicata. The sequence goes on from MU226222.1 coordinate 1,580,611, forward strand.
ATTGTCATATATTGTGATAACATGAGTGCCATTAATATTTCTAAGAACCCTGTAATGCACTCTAAGACAAAGCATATAGCTATCAAGTATCATTACTTGAGGGAGCTAGTTCAGAAGAAGGAAGTGAGACTGGAATATGCGAATACTAAGGAACAATTAGCAGACATATTTAAAAAGGCACTACCCAAGGATGCTCATGAGTATTTGTGAAGTAAATTAGGGGTGATTCCCCTAACTAAGGCTAATTAGTTCATAATGGTACTGTTGCATCAAATGTTATATTCAAAATATTTGACACATTGATGCATAGGCAGTCACACTTTAGGATGTCGCCTAAAGCTGTGAAAGACAGACAAGGACAAAAAAGAGGATCAATCATAAGAAAGATGACATGAACAACATGATACAGATTTTAGAACAGAAGAATCTACATGATGAAGATGTCAACGTCTTTGGCATTGTTGTCAAAGAGGGAGAGATTACTGAAAAAGAGATTAAGAGGAGAAAATTACTGAAACAAAGTTTACTGAAAGAGGAAGTCTATAGATGAACATAAATAGAAATATTTTAGTGTGATTACAAATACAAAGGGAGAAATGTTTTACAAAATGAGATTTAGAATGAAGCTAAAGACATTAATGAAAATTTGTTCATATCAAGGAACACAGGCAAACTTTTTGGATTGTATGGTAACTATGGTTGAAAATTATTGTTTTAAAATGTAGTATTGTCATCAATGCCAAAGAGGGAGATTGTTGGAAAGCTACAATGGAAAAAATTGTTGTTTTGTCATTGATGTCAAACCTTAACTGGTGAGACTATTGCTATCTGTTTGAGTACCATATCTATTGATTGATGAAGAAGATTTGAAGGCAAGGATAACAAGAAGACCAAGTGAAATGGTCGAGTTATGGGAAATCACAAGGGTACCTTATCATTTGGCACATTGGAAAAGTAATGTGTTGTTTATCTTTTGATGACAGTTTACTGAGAATAGTTTATGCTGAGCAAAGTTAGTGATGACCGAGCGCCAGTAAATTGCCGAGGAAACCAGTGATGACCGAGCGGAAGAACACTGTGTTGGTCGAGCAATAGTATTTTGGTAATTGTTGAGATTTGAGATCTCTGGCCAACATAATTGATTTTATTGGGATATGTAAAGTTAATTAAGGATAAGAACGACTGGTCCACACTATTTAAATGCATGAGTAACCGTAATTAATGTATGGATCAAAGATTTAATTAGTGATTGCTTTGGAGAAGTAAATTAAATGTAAATATTGAAAGATCCATTGGATCTGACCTAACCTAAGATCTACGATCTTGATTAAGTGGAAAAATATTTATCTGACCTAGATGAAGAGGTATAAGATAACCTCAAGAGGTTATTCAGAATGAGGAGGATGGTGATGTGTATGCAAGAGGATTGCATAATTAATTGACTGATTATCTTAATCAAAGCAGAGAAGCAAAGAGTTGCGAGAGTGATTGCTTGATGGTTTTCCAAGAAGATCTGAAGATTGAAAAGAGAATGAAGTCCACTCAGTGAATTATCATAAGAGCTGAATTAGATCTGGATTTGTAAAGTAAATTGTATGTATCAAATCACACCTGTTGATTACTTTCTAACCATTGTATCAGTCTAAATCCTTTAACCAGGTTGACCTAACAGTCATTATATAAATCCTTTGAGCAAGGTGACATTCAGGTGGAATTTTCTAAGTCGTCTAACAAGGCCACTCCTAACAAGGTGTTTAAATCCTTTAACTAGGTCACATTTAACAATGTGTTTTGAAACCTTTAACAGGGTTGGCTCCTAGTAGAGCTCACTTCAGAAGAGTGAAAACTTGATAGCATGTTATTGGTGGTTTTTCCCAAATTGGGTTTCCACGTTAAATACTGGTGTCAACTTGTGTGAATATTTATGTTGTGTTTTACTGTTAAGTTTCTGCAAGCTGATTACATTTGAACAGTAAACCTGCATATGTATGTTGTTGATTTATCCTATTTCTGTTGAGCAGATATGAGTTGTTCAAAGAGGTATAAAGTTTAAGTTTGTACATCTAGACCCAAGGATAACTAATTCATTCCCCCTCTCAGTTATTCTTAATTCATTCTAAGAGAGGGATGGTATAAATTGCAAGTTAAGTGATCCTTGCACTTGAATTTGATTGGTTAGAATTAACTTGTTTGTCCTTTTGTGGGTTGAGTGGATAATAGGAAAATTAATTAATTCACTCTAATTAATATCACTAGCCATGGGATTTTAGATTTTGATTTAATTAAATAGCTAGGAGTATTAATTAATGCTTGATATTTGATGCTTGATTAAGACTTAGCGCAATTTTATTGAGATTTAGGCCTATTGGTTAGACTAGACCATTTCTAGGTGATTACAATTATTCCCTCCAAATTAGAGATTAGGAATTTAGGAAATTTAATAATTAAAAAAGAGAACTAATTAAATTAATTAATTGTCAGAGACATAGGAAAGGGGAAATTGGTTTTATTAAATGATCAGGGCATATGGATAAACTATGGGCTATTTATCCCAAGAGAACAAATTAGTGGATCATTGACTGAGTTGATGACAGTGGTACCAAGTTGACCTAGTTTTGATGATTTTGATGAGGATTAGGAACAATTCTGATGGTTTTGGAATGGTTTAGGAAATGACGAGGCATCAATGAGATTTGACAATGCCTTAGATAAAAATTATTGATGATGATGATCTGAAATAACATCGATGAACTTTGACAATGCTATTGAATTGACTTGGATCAATTTGATGATGATGATGAGGAATTGATGACCTTTGACAATGCACTCGAACTGATTGGTCTAAAACTGGTTTATAGGATTGATTTGAAATAGCATTGATGAGCTTTGACAATGCCATTAAATGAACTAATGATGACAAGGCATTGATGAACTTTGACAATGCGCTCGAAAATGATGAGATTGATAAGATATGGATTAATTTGATGATGAGGCATCAATGAACTTAGACAATGCCATAGGATTAATTTTGAAAGAGATGGATAAGGTTTTAAAATAATTTTAAATGATTGAAATGATGAGGCATCGATGAACTCTGACAATGCCCTAGAATGATGACATGAAATTGATAAGGTTGAGGATGAAATTATTTGAAAAGGATGATGATAAGATTGACAGGATTTGACTGATAAATGATTTTATTAGGCATCAATAAGATTTGGCAATGCCCTTAAATGATTTGAAAAGGATCAAATGAGTCTGAAATGATCTTGGACTGATTAGGAAGAGATTTAGGAAAATTTGATATGATTTAGGAAATGATTAGGATTGACTTGGATTGGTTTAGGAAGATTTAGGATTGTTCTGGATCGATTAGGATCAATTTAGGAAAAGAAATGTTAATAATCAATTAAAATATTTTCAATGTTCAATTAATGACGAAGGACACAATGCTGACATATAGGGAAAACCATACACACAACATAGAGGAATAATTGGAATGGAAAACAATGTTTCAATTGTAATGCCAAACATGTTAACACATAGACAAACAAACTTGAACCATTTTTTAGTGTCTACACTAAGCACTTCAGATTTCATAAATCTGCAATTTTGCAAAAACAAGTCTTCGAGCATTTTCTTTTCTAATTACATGAGATAAGGCTTAAACAACCTTTCAACATCTCAATTCTAGGAAAATACAAATTCATGCAAATAGCATGATGATTTTACTACAAAAACCATGTCTACTTGTATCACCTAGCTCATAATCACAATGTGATATTTATTAATTAGCTAATAAAAAATAAACTTGATACAACTAATTAGATGACAAGTTTTTCCCAGGTCTTATGATGATGGTCAAAAACACCTTCCTTTGTTGGATGCTCCTTTGTTAGTTGAGGTTCCTCTGCATTAGGGATCATAACCTCAGGCTTTGTCTTTACCTCTAATTTAGGCATAGTGGCTTCAGGTACCACCTTTTCTACTGCCTTAACAAAATTTGTTGGTTAGGTCCTTCAATGAACCTAGGTGAGCATCGAAGCTCTTGAAGCAACTTCCATCACTTCTCGATCGAGTGTCCACTTATGTCGCGATGGGTGTAGTAGTTTGGAACCTTCTCGTGCCTCTTCGCCTTCTTCTTTGGAGAAGAATCAACTTCACTTCCACCACCATATTTGAGAGTGCGTACAAAAAAAATTTCATCCTTAAAGGCTTTCGAGGATTCACCAATCGCTCTGTAACCCAATCCTTGATTATGAGGTCTTTGTGTAGCCTCTATAGGATCTGATCATGCCTTGTTCACTGATCCCAATGCCTTTACCATTGTAACCCATATTGGTTTTCAAATTCATACCAATACCCTTGGTGTGCCTTTAAAATCCTCCAATCATAGAGTTATGATCACTTTCCACCTTTTGTTCTGATGTAGAAGACTCTTCTAGCCAACCACTTTGGTTACTAGAAACATTGAAAAGCTTCAGGTACTCCACATGTTGACAAAAGAACATTGATCAACATTTTCCTGGCTTGAGCCATAATTGGCCCACGTCCCATGACCACAAGCAAATCCTAGCTTCAGAGACTTGGTCGTGGACTTCGTTGTAGATGATGTGTTCAGGCTGTCATAAGGAGTGAGTGAAGAGTATGATGAAGTGTCCTTCGAATGTGGCTGAAAAGCATAAATGCCAACCTTTGGAGATGTAGAAGGACTCCTCCTATGTTTCTTCTCCATGAGCTTCTTCAGCTTCGCATGCAGCTCCTGATTTTCCTTATTTTATTTTCCAGTTAAACCTCTGAGTTCAACAATCTTAGATTGGATGTGTTGATTGGCTTCTTCAAGCTCTCGAAGCCTATCATTCTTGTCTTGGTGCTCTTGGCAAATTTATTCCATCAACCTTTTCATTGTAAAGATGTCATCCACTATGGATGTTGATAGAGACAATGTCACCTTGGAAGACTCTCTTTCTCAGGTGATGTATCTGCTTCAGAACTCAAAAAGTTGACACCTATCTGACTTGCACACTGCAAACTAATAAACTTATCAAACTAACCACTGATTAACTAGCAAGATGACTCACACTCACTTCTGCAAAACCTAGTCAAACTGAGCTTTGATTCCACTTGATCTGAAATGTGTTTAATGCGGAAGGGATCTATGACAAATGTTTCTAAGTGAATGTGCATAAAATGAACAAAACCTTAATGCTTTAAGCTTAATTGGAAAGACATTATATAATAGAGCAACATGAACAATAAAGGGAGAGAAATATAACACAGTTTATATATATATATATATATATATATATATATATATATATATATAGAGAGAGAGAGAGAGAGAGAGAGAGAGTTCATCCGAGTGGACTATGTCTCCAGGTCTAACTCAACTTAGTGACGAATGTATTATTAATGCTCAACATGTAGGAACATCTCAAATTGCAATATAAACTTATGTAGGACCAAAAATTCTTGACTCAATTCCTCACTCAAATCAATGACGCTATAGATAGTAACTAGAAAAAAATAAAAATTTATGGACAACTTCAATTGTAAAGTAAATTTGACATTTCGTAGCTCAAAAAAAGTGATGACATGGACTAAAAAGGACAATAGGCTTAACTTTTGCCTATTTAACTTATTTTATGGCTCTAACCCATCAATTTGGATTGTGTGTACTTCTATTGGTTGTAGGTAAGTATTTGGGAAGAATGATTGACATACATTTCTTTTGGTGGTTGATTATGTTCACTCTAGAATGCATATTTCCTAGTTTGTTATTCATTGGTCTTGAGTTTGAGGCCATGCATTCTCCAACCCATCAATTTGGATTGTGTGCACTTTTCTTGGTTGCAGGTAGGTGTTTGAGAAGAATGATTGATAGACATTCCTCCTGGTTGTTGATTGTATTCACTCTAGGATGCACAATTTGTAGCTTGGTATTCATTGGACTTGAGTTTGAGACCATGCATTTTCTATATTTTGGGACATTGATAGAGTTCAAATAATTATTGTTTGATGATTGGTCCTTTATTTTTTCATGATTGTTCATTCCTATGGCATGAAAACTATGCATATTCTTTTGAGCATACATTTTACTGACAATAGCCTATTTTCAGCCTTATAAATTCTTTGTTTAATGTTATGATAGTCAGGTGGTTATCAAGGGTAGTCTAGATGCATAATTAACTAGCAATCATACCTTGGTGTGCAATGGGTACACATACATACATATTCTTGTCCAATCAGAGGCACCACGTACAATGATTCAACAGTGTCGTTTGGTAGGCATCACTTACTACCAACATTGTCTCTCATAGCTTACTTTGTTGGGGCCACTCTAGTAATAAATTCATTGCATGAAATTTCTACTAATTGGAAGGTAGGGAAACATGGGTAATTTGGCATTTTGATTATGCAAAATAAGTTGTAATTCCATCCTAGATAGATCCTAGAAAGTTGTAATTCCATCCTATGATAGATCCTAGATAGTGTGCAATGCATGGACATCTCCTAGATGAATTTTTTATCTTCTTCAAATGTTGCCGTCACATCTGCCCTAGTGGATAAGCATGTGAAATAAACAAGGCCCATGAACTATTAGACACAATGCTACAAAGGAGATGCCACCTCAAGAACTATGATGATCATATGATATGGACGAAATATATTTCTAGATAAGGCTTTAGAAACATTCAAGCAATGTGATTGTCAGGTGTAAGGCCAGATTTGGCAACCCTCTTGCCGAGCCCTCCTAGCTTTGGGCAATGACTATCCAGCCATATCATTCGATATGGCTGGATGTATGCCAATGCTCTCCCACATGAACTCTAAAGACAATAGTATGCGCTGATGAAAGTACGCATTGCACCCTGATGGATTTATTATGTCTGTAGTTGTACTAATTTACAAGCCAATGCCATGTCACTAGCCGGTACATGTTATAAAGTAAATATATTATATGGAAAAATATTAAGAAATTAAAGTATTATAAATTTAAGTTAAATATAATGAATTAACTAAACAATAAAATATTAAGTTTGTAATTGTACATATTTTTTATTAAAATATTATATGGAAATGGATTAAAAATTTAAAGTAAATATAATGATTATTAAATATTATACTATATATATTATATATTTAATTAATTCAGTAATACTATATTTACTTTAATATAATTTATTTTTTTCATTTATTAAATTATAATTTAATACAATATCTCTAAAAAAAAGTTCATATTTTATGAGAAATAAAAGTAATTAAATCTAACAATATACAATAAGCTTTTTAAACTTCTTCAAATCGAATCTTTGACAACTTATTATAATGTTGACACTTTTTTTTTATAAATATATATAATATAAGTAATAAAATAACTCTAACATTTTAAACAAGGTTTAGATTCATAGAATAAGTCATGAAAGTATTTGTTCTTTGTAAAATTTAATATAGATATTAAAATAACTCAATCTTTTAAATAAGATTTAAAATAAATCTAAAAATATGAAAGACTCATATCTTAATATTATAATTTTGATGCTTCTTAATTATTTTTTTTCAAACATTAAATTGAAGAAAAAACATGATATAGTAGTAATATATAAGTCTATTAAAAAGTTATCTATTTCATTAGTAATTTATGAATTAAATCTTTTATAGTAAATATTTTTTTGATAAATAGAAAAATTTATTAATAAGTATAAATATCTGTCCAATTAATATATATGAAAACTAAAAACAAAACTATAAACTAAAATAATATAACATGTAATAATTTTATATTATAGTTAAATTAAATATAGATCATATAACTAAATATAATAATTAAATTACATATACTACATATACTATAAGTTGAATATTTTATTATTTAATTAATTAAATACATAATATTTTATTATTATATTTAACTTAAATTTTTAATACTTTATTTTCATATAATGTATTTACTTTATAACATGTACATGCTAGTGATATGACATTGGTTAGTAAATTATTACAACTACGGACTTAATAAATCCATAGGGTGCAGCTACTGTCATCGAGTGCAACACATGCGTCCTCTCAGTAGAGTTCATGTGAGAGGGATATGGCATACATCCAGCCATATCGAATGATATGGTTGGATAGTCGTTGCCTCTTAGATGAGTATGCATGCTTTTTGGTCTATCATATCACTTTTTACATCAGGGTAGACACTCGGACCATTAATACGCTTCCCTTATACACTGGTGAATTAGACTAAATAAAAATTATGTAAAGAAGATGGTAGGAGAAAGCACCCAATTACCGACAGGGATCTGATAATGTTATGCTTTTGTCATAGATACCCTCCAATTACTAATACTAAAGGAGCCCCAAAAATGAAAAACACATGTACCAATAGTCGATCAGACATGTACTAATCGCTGATCATTTTTTACCTTTTTTGTTGGTAATTGGCCCATTTGTGTACCATTATTAGGACATTTTGTAACGACTGCTAAGACATTTGGCCACAAGTACTGACATTTTTTAGTAAACTGCTATTGGTGTAAGAACATAAATACCCAAAAGTCAAAACCTTAGCTTTAAGTACTTCACTCACCTACCAAGGTACACTGAAAAAAATTGGAAAAATCCAACTTATGGTTTAGGAGATCTAGGTGCGCGAAGTTAGCCAGAGCGGCTAGTGGGTGTTTTCCCAACAACAACTATCTGTTATGATTGGATGCCAATCGCCCGCCCCATGCCAATCGAGCCAACTGTGACATTAGTCCTTTTATACGCGTGTCCTCTACAAAGTCAAATCAGAGTATAACTTATTCAAAGCGATACATTATTTAACCAATATATTATTTAACACATGTAATGTTATTAAAATTATCACATAATATATAAATTATTTTAAGAGGTATATAATATATAATTTTATTAATATAATTATATAATTTTAAAAAATACATATTTATAGATAAATAATTTTTATTAAAATATTATAATTATTTTTAATATTAGTCAAATTAGTTGTTGTGTTTAAGTATTTTAACAAAAATTTAAAAGTTTTTCATTATAGAATGTTGTGAAGATTTTAAAAACTCATATCAGAGTAGATTTTCATATGTACATAGATCATATTATTTATCTATATATACTTATATATCTATTTATAACATATAATAATATATAAAAAATTAAGTAATTCTATTTTTAAAATAATTATATTTATTAAAAA
>MU226222.1:1594021-1619288 GCA_018584345.1 Thuja plicata
ATGTCAAGATTGACAACTTTTGCAATTGAACTCCAAACTTAGTAAACATTTGTGTGGATACTCTAAACACCTCAAGATAGACCAAACATGAAATTTTACATCCAATTTACCCTTCCTTGGGTCTTCAAACACATTTTGACCACATTGACCAATTAACCTTATGAGGACCTAATTGAACAACTTTGGCAACTTGTTACAAATGGATTTCTTAGCCTTACATATTGACTCATAATGACTCAAAATACCTTAGAATGACCTTGTAGACAAAATATTAATGAAATTTACTCGTGGCGTCACTTTTGACCTCCTCAAACCTCCTGGAGCTAGGTGCTCCTGCACCTCGTATAAGAAGCAAAAGAGCATAGGGGTGAATTCATGATGGTGCATTGTTTTGGGTTTGGAATAGAATTGTGGATGATCTAATAACATCATTTTTCATCTATCTTGAATGATCTCATAGTCTATTTGCTTCAGATTGGGAAAGTTGTTGTAGGTGGTCATTTTGGAGCATTGAAATAACTCTATTTTGGTCTTTTTAAGGATGTAAAATATAATAAACATGGATGGAAATGTATTCAAAAAAGATCATAGAACATTAATAAAGGTCTTAAAAACTCTATGTTTGAGGGATTGCAATGCCAAGAAACGCCTCATATTTTGGTAATGCACAGTGACTCCCAAATAACTCAAAATGTGATTTCGACCCAACCACTTGAATCAAGGTTTATAAAGTCACAAGAGACCTAATTCAACCAAATTCAGAAGAAATCAATAGGCTGTGGATTCAAATTCTATGGATTATGCACAAAGTGCTTTGAATTTACTAGGAGGCCTAATTAGATTGTATTAGGACAGCAGTGACCTTCCAACACCCATAACTCCAAACACTTCTGAATAACTTGGAAAATAAATTGGGTTTTTAGATACCATTTATCAATATTTACAACATATGTAAAGAAAGAGGTAGGTTGTTTTGGACCATAGCCTATTGTTACAACTAGGAGACCTCAAAATGCATAAAAATGGGCAATTTTACAAAGGAACTAGATCATAAACTTAACCCAAAGACTCCATCTCTTGGACAATGGTTAATTATGTCCTAAAACACCCAAATCTGAAAGGAATTAGTCTCAGACCCTTGGGAACATCAAAAGCCCCAAATTAGGCTCCCAAACCCTCCAAAACTAGGGCTTCTCCAATCTGGACTCTCCAAGTGAAATCTCAACCAACCAAAGGTTGATTAACCATCCTTTCATCATAAATAAGTGCTTCCCAACATAAAAAGTACCCCTCATGAGGCCCAATATGCCACTGCAATAGCATTCCAAGCATTTCCATGCTCCCTAACCTTGCAACAATCACCAAATGGAGATCTCCTACAACATCTGATGGTTATTCTTGCATTTTTAGTGTTAGAAAACTATATTACAGATGTGTGATTCATCCCCAAGTCATAGTGATTAGGAAAACGGGAATCTCATTCCATGCCTCTAAAACAATGTAAAATCACTGGATTCTACGTAACAGTCAACTCCTTTGGACTGAAATATAATAAAAATGGATGGAAATGTATTCAAAAAATATCCTAGAACATCAATAAAGGTCTTAACAACCTTATTAAATCATGAATGGCCATGGAAGAAATGTTGACATCTTTTGTCACTTCAATGGCGACATTGACAATTTTGGAGCAGTTTTACATTTTAGACCAAATATGACCTTCAATGATATGAACTTATTACAAAACCCTTCACAATGGTCCTTAGGACCTTATTAGACACAAACAACATAGAAGAAAACATAACTTTGAAATTAGCTTTATGAAGGCATGATCATCATGTTGGGTGCACCTGCACCAAAGATGCACTACCCGTTGACCCCAAATCTTCACTCACCATTGTTATTGTTAATGCAATCATTCTCATGTTTTCTATGTTTACTAGTTTAAACTTCACTTAATGTGCCAAAGTTGTATTTAAAATTATTATCCTTTATTTGCTCCCAAAATTCAAAAACATTGCCTGCCATTGTTAATGTTCAAATTTCAATGCAAGCATTGTCATGTTTATTTGTTTTAAATTTATTTAGTATACCAAATTTTCATTTGAATTTCTAATACTTATTCCTTCCACATCTTTTTATAACTAATTTTTTGAGTAATATATATGTATTGCATATTTTGTTATGTTATCAAAAGTGTTTATAATTTCTACCAAGTTTGTTATACCATGTGTGGATATTTTCTAATCAAATTCTAACATTTTTATTGTCTACTAGATGGATGTTGATTGGTCTCGCATTATGGACGAAGAAGTTTAAGGTCCATGTAGTGGAAAATGTTCCTATACATATCTTTCATGGAAGAATTATGTATATAGTCGGAAAATGGAAGCACTTCCATTGTAGACGTGTTTAGCCTTCCGAGTATGTGGTCTGGGGTCATGGCAAGCGCCTTGAATGGGTTCCTAATCTTGACATGGCTTTCTCCCTATTTTGTTCCTCTTTCCACTCCTGTTTGGCCTAATTTCTGCATTCTAAATGGCAGACTGATGATTCTGGGCTTCAGGGTCAAGGTCAACATTTCAGGTCTATGTCGACCTTGACCCTGACCAAGGTTAGGGTCAACCTCGACCTCGACCTTGACCCAGGGTTAAAACTTTAGGGTCTTCTAGTTTCCGGATGTCGGTCTTTGCAAAAAAGTATTTCCCGCTTTCGGGTCGGCTGTTTCGGGTTCCGAAGCACTGATTCCTAAATTATATTTAAATTAGGTCCTCTCCTAGGGGTAAAGGCTTTAATGGAAATTTAATTCTCCTATGTAGGCCTCCTTGGAAGATTGTGCCCTAATTTCATATAAAAGGGAAGCTTTCTCTCTCATTTTCTCTAACCATGATCAAGCGAGCTAAGTCTTCTAATCAAGCATCAAGCATTCCTAATTGAGATCAAGCATTGCCAAGTGAAGTTGAAGCAAGCAATCAAGAAAGATTTCAAGAAAGCATTCATCCATTCAAGTATCCATTTTCATGAAGGAGATCCATTGGAGGCCATTGAAGAATTGAAGCTACAAGGTGCCCTTTTAGTGATCTCTCCATCCACCTTCTTCCAAGCCTATTCCAAATTCAAGAACCCATTCAAGACTTGGTGTTGGAGATCCATTAACAAGAGATTGAAGACATCATACCTTTCTACATTCCACATTTGAAGCATACTTGTGGATTCAAGGATTCGAATCCGCCACAAGGACTTTTTTCAAGCGAGGTGAATTTATGCATTTGCTTTGTTTATTTCTGCAATTTCAATTACATATATTTGAGGTTAAAATTCCTAAACCAGGGTTTGACCAAGGCAAACCCCTCCCCCACAACAAAACAATCTCCTTTTTCTTGTAGGTACAGGTATAGAATAGTGGATTTGAACCCAGATCTGGATACCCTTTTCGACAAACTTTCCGGATCCGCGAACAAAGTCACTTTCGGACCTGTGCAGGTCAGGGTCGACATTATTGGGTCAGGGTTGACATTTGTGGGTCAAGGTCAAACTTTTTCATAAGATGACATCGGAATGAAAAATGATTTCTGGGTTTTCTTCGTCTCTGCGTTTTGGTTCGGTATCAACTATCAGTTTTTCTAGAAACAATTTACAAGCCTCAGAAAATAGCATTCTTTGATCTGCAATATTTCAAGGTTAGTACATTTCTCCTATCTCTTCAATTACAGTCATATATCATTTCTATACATATAATTAACAGAATTTAAGGTATCTCCTTCATTATTCTCCTTTCCAAATAGTTGATTCATTTGCTCATTAACCCTTCTCTTGGGTTGATCAACTTGGATCTCCCATTTGTGCATTTGAGGACAAAAAAGGAACATCTTATCTTCTCCCTAATCACAATTGCAATACTTAATTAATACAATTCAATTAAGGTTAAGGGATTCAATACATTCTAGGCAAATCAATCTATCATTCTTAATACATTATAATAAACACATCTAATTTCATCCCCCTTTACATTTTCGTAAGATAGAATATCCAATCTCTTTACATTTTAAACACTTAACATCCATCAAATCAACCCCCCAACACATACCTCTACACCTCCTCCATATTTTATCTTACATTTTGGTGACATCTATTTCATATGTTGCAGTATGTCCTTAAAGGCTTAGAGTTATTTTCAGCTTGGATTGAAGTTGATAGATTGAAAGATTTTATTGAGGGAGAAAGTTCAAGGGACTCATATCCAACTTGCTTTCACATAAGTCATTCAAGGAAGCCCCCACAAAGTTCTGATACCAAAAATAGGAATAATAGTTATTTGGAATACAACATGTAAGAGTAATCTTCTAACTAAGATTGTTTATACTTGCAATTATGATGTGAAAGAGTGTCTCTAATCATTTGTTAACTATACGTAGTACTAATACAAAGACTCTTTATGATTTCTATAGGTATTGGTGCACGTTTGGACCAGAGGACCGCAAAGAAAAAGATGCAACACCATTTGATCCTTCCCTTGTTCCCAAATCTGGGAAAGGTAGTAGGCCTGGTCACAAACATACACGATGTAGATGTACCTGCCATTTTAGCACCCGAATCATGATTCGTAGGCCAAACCATATGTTGATATGGTACCACCAGGTTCAACATGTGAACAAGGAAGGCATACCTTGTCACAGTCAAATGAACAATGAATTTTTGGGAACGAGGTCCTTCTTTGCGCCATTTATTAGTAAGCAATTGCATCAATGGGTCGAGTCATTGCTATTGCTTGGAATGCCCGCAGATGCAGTGCATAAAAAAAATAAGCAAATGGTGCATGATAAGATGACCATATTTGAGGGTCAATCTTCTAGAGATGATTTTCTTACAATGGATGATATTTCAAATATTGATCACAAAATTAAGTCATTAAAATACATATATGATAGTAGTGATGCTATTTTAGTGCAACAATGGGTTTTGGCAAACCCCGGAAAGTGGTTTGCATATCAAGAGTATAGTGTCACTATTGATGGAGATGGGGAGGTCCCGTTTGTGTTGGGGATTCAGTTGCCAGAGAAACTTAATTGGATGCTTCAATATGGCCACAACAACATATTGGCCATGGATTTTGCAACGTTTACGAAAGTTGTAAAAGGCAGGGAAACGGTTACGGAAGCTGTTGGCCTTACGAAAGCTGACGGAGGAGTGGGAGGTAGGTGGACCCTGTTGCACAACACACTAAGCGGTCAAGCTTAGTGTGTGAGATGTTTAAGCCGTGCGAGCCGCGTCCCATAAAATTTATTCTCTCGCACCTCACAACCTTGTATTTGCTTTATGAAAGCCCCGCCGATCGATTTTGAGACCAGATCAACCATTGAATGTTTCAATTTCAGTTGTTGTGCTGGGCCGAGCGGTTTAGCATGTGACTAGCGTGGCGTACGGGTGCTACGGTGAGGAGAATATTCTTGATTAGTTGAGAATTTGGGGCATAAAATTGGCGTCGGCTAATTTCCATGTAAAATGCATCAAAGATAAAAAAGAGTCAATTTTTTTTTTTCAGATTTGTAAAACATACTGTTTTTGTGCAATTTTTTTGGTGGTTTTCCACCACAAAATATGCAGATCATGAAGAACAAATGCTGAAAATTTTGTGAAAATCCGATGTATTTTCTATTTTTTGAAATTTGGTCAACGATGCATTTTACATGGAGGATAGCCGCATCCCATAAAATTGGGGGACACACAGGTGCAACTAAAGGAAGATAATTTCAATATTTCCCAACGAGGGTTTTGTAAATGTGAGCTACGACAACCTAGACAATTCGACAGAGACATTGCTTTTGTTTTGATACTTTTCCAATTTAAACAATCATTGGGGTCAATGCTTTTGAGAGAGGTTGCCAGACGTAGCCACAGGAGAAGGTTGTGTGGTACACACATATCTTACTTTTTCGCTTTTCCAGAGACTCCGCGAGAAAGTTGATGTCTTACATACACGTACAAAGAATTGGCGCCTACTACACAAATAGGTACAAGCAGTCGTTGTTGCAGATAAAGATTTGTACCATTGAACAACAAAGCAAAATCCAACAACCACGAATCCTTCAATGGTCGCGCAACCCTTCTCCACCATTGCAAGTCGTTGATCACGGAAATCAAGTTGTTCATTCCATACAATAAACGCCTTCGACATATTAAATAATCTATATAGAATATTCCACAATTTTTTCTACTATTCCATTAAATTAAATTATATATGCATGCAAGTTTAAATAATTAAATTAAATATATGTCATCCAAAGAGATATCTTCACCTATTTTATATAAATTATTTATACGATATTTATATTAAAAATAAATAATTTAAAAAAATTCCATGAAAGTATGACGTCTCCCCATTCTAGAAGGAAAAACTCAACCCCAAATTAGGTGGAAGACTTTGACCAAGAAAAAATAGGAAAGTGAAATATATTATAATAAACTCTCATGTCTGGTTGGAGAAAGAAAGAAAGAAAGCAAATTTTAAGATCCACGGGACTAGACATAGCCTATGTGACAACCTATCAACTTCAGTAAATCTATTCCTTTTCTATGCAATTTGATGATGAGTGCACCCAACTTCTCAATGTGTTCCGTGCTGAATAGGTTATGCCAAGAGTTAGCTATTAAAATATTCATAAATTTGTCCCTATTGTCCTTGTAAGCAACACATTCAACAATAAAATGGTGTTCAGTTTCCACATTCCCAAAATTGCAAAAAGAACAAACTCACTCTTCCCACGCCTCTTTTGCACATAAAAAAGTTCAAAATTGCAATTCCACTAACCTCCCACAATTCTTTTCTTTCTGCAACCTTCCCATCTGAGATTCTTGTTAAAGTCAATGCTGAGATATTTGTAATTCATAACCTCCTCAAGAATACTCTCTTCAAAATAAAACCTATGTTGATTATATTTTTTGCTAGTAGAGAAAACATTGACTTTAGTTTTGCTGATGTTAACCTGCATTCCCACCATACTACAAAAACGTTCAAGGGTATGTAAGTGTTCTTGCAACCCTCGGGTAGATTTGGAAATGAATATGAGATCATCCGCCCATCCCATTTAAACAGAAGAATGTTTTACATGTGTTTTGTATGTCACACATATACTTGTTGGTATCTTATCGAGGCACATGGTGCTTGTGAAGCCCCCAAATTGAAAATAATTTTCCTGCTTTACAAAATAATCCATTGTGTCAATGAAATATTCGGCCCACCTTATTGTTCACATGTCCTACAAATGTTCGTTACACGAAAAATATTAAAGCAAAACAAAACTATCAACAGTGTCGTAAAGCAAAACAAATCTATCGAGAAGAGAAGAGAAGTAAATACCGTGGATGAGAGGAAAATACGTGTAGGACAAGGATGAATTACATGGTCGTCCATGTCTATATTGGAGTCTCAGTCATTGATCCCTGATTTGAGGTTCTTCTTTTCAGATAGTAAACACCTTCGACATAATAAAGAGGAAGGAAATATTTTATTATTGTAAATCATTATTATTAAAACATATTATATTCTATGTGTACAGATTATATTATAGCATGCCCCAACACACCCACTAGATGGGTCTTAGAGTACCTTATTGGAAGAATGGATTTAAATTGCTCCTCATCTTCCTTCCGTGGGAGATATGGATGGGGATGAGAATTTTTGTAAGAAAACGTAAACACAGACTCGTTTTAGGGGTGGGATAAGAAGGGAGGGTTTCGTATGCAAGGCATGGCACATCCCAGCGTTACTGTTTTGAGTTGACAACAGAAGAATTGTTGTGTGTGCAAAAGTGTCATCGGCCTATATTTAAGGGAAACCGGTCTCCTGTCCGTAATATCCCACATTTAAAGCACGCAAGAGTGAAGCAGTAAATATAATAAGACAACACAAGGTGTTAAAGCACGACCTTACTTGAACAGGATCTGTTCTGAAGGTTGTACAACTTGGACTGCGTATCAAACTCAGACAAGCACACAAATCTGGAAGATGAAGTAAGGCTCTGAGGCCAGAGCGCGAATACTGAGGTTGTTGCTCGCAATATGCCTCCCGATGAACGTCCTGCCTGCTAGTTAATGGTAGGCAGTGAAGGCCCCATAGCGTTCTGACAGATCCCATCCCTTTTTGGCTGATTCCAATTACATTAACCCCTAGCGGATATGGAAGCTGTTAAAATCGTCAATCGGCTATACAACACACATCTTTTAGATCTACTTACATTGATTTTAAAAAATGCATGTTTTAATTGGAATTTTTGTTCTTCCCTTATTTTAGTATCTTTTAATAATTTTTTGTTTATTGGTACTTGAATGGTTCTCTCTTAAATGACTAATACGATCATCTCATGTGATAGTGTGCACTTATTGAGCATTCATGTGAATTCAATAATATTTTTTAGTTGTTATTTGCCAAATCACCGACTAGTAATTGGAATACATTGTTGCATTTGCTAGTGTCTAGTTGTATATCTAATAAAACAAACTTTTGACCACACTAGATGGAGAATTTTGTATCATGTAATCACAATCAATAAGTTTTACATATTTGCTTTCTTGTAGTGTAGAAGCTATTTGTTGTAATTGAATTTATGAAAAAATTTACATGTGTGCTAAACAAAGGGAAGTGTCAATTTTTGAGGTAATTGGACACTGATAAATGTAATCTCAACCCATAGAAGAAAGACAAAATAACTTATAGGCAAATAAAGACAAAGAAAACCTAAGGAACAAAAACTACACACAAAAGATAGCAACATTGAATCATCACCTATCAAAATATATTTATTGTTCTCCAAGATGTCCCATTGTGTATAGCCTAATTATTTAGTATTATTTATCATGAAGAAATTTTAGCGTATTGCAACTTTAAAAATCCAAATTATTAATAAGTATGTTGCAAAATCCTTAAAAGAACATATGCCTATGAAAGAATAGCAAGACCAATGCATATCTCATGCATCTTGACAAAATACAATAATACTTCTAATCTATTATAGATGAAAATTAGACAAGAGAGATTCTTTGATGTTTCTTTTCATTTTGCTCAAAAGGGTTCAACCATAATTTCATCGCCAATAGATCTTTACTCAAAACCACCCCTTAGCAGTTGGTTTCTCCTATGAAGAAGTATAGACAAAATTTTATAGAAAATATTTTGATATTATGAATTGCTCAAAGAGTTTAATGACATTTTGAGAATTAGCTCCATGTGATGGTTATATAGTGTTGGTTGGCAAAGAATATCATCAAATGTGCAAGATGGATATTTAGTATATAAAGAAGGAAAAGAAATAAATATATAGGTTCATGTCGTTTGATTTACCTCACAGAATAAATTTCATTCTTCACTAATAATAAATCTCTTCTATAATATTCAAATAAGATCCAAAAGCATACACAAAAATTTACATATATCATTGTTAATCTTGAATGGTATAACTTAATGAAAGGAAACATATTATACTTTGTTATAATTGCATATTCTATTAGGGTTAGGGTAAGGTTCAATAAGAGTTAGGGTTAGGACAAGATTCCTATTATGATTAGAATAAGTGCTCAATTAGGTTAGGGTTTAATTAGGAGTAGGGTTCAAATAGAGCAAGGGTTAGGGTTTAGTTAGGGTTAGGGTTCAATTTAGAGTTATATGATAAATCTTTTAAGACTTGTAAAATTATGTTTACGGTTCAAACATGTTTAGGACCAGGGATAGGATTTAGTTAGGGTTATAAATTAGATTTAATTAGGGTTTGACTTAAAGTTAGGTTAGGGTTCAATAAAGATAAAATTATTGACTTAAGTTTTGGGTGATGGTTATGTTCAAATTATGATTAGAGTTCAAATAAGGTTAGGTTATGATAAGATTATAATTACGGTTAAGGTTATGGTTAGGATTGAGAGTTAAATTAGGATTCAAATTTAATTAGGATTAGAATTAAGGTTTAATTCGGGTTAGAATAAAAGTTAAGGCTCAACTAGGGTTATAATTAGTATAAAAAAATATTATGATTAGGGTCATTATTATTATTACACTCCAAATTAAAATCAAGGCTAGGGTTAGAATTACAATTAGAGATTGGGTTAAGATAAGAGTTAAATTATGGCTTAGGTCTAGGTTGGCGTTAAATTAGGTTTTGAGTTAAGTTTAGTGTTAAATTTGGTTAGAGTTAGTTTATGGTGCATTTTGGTTAGGGTTCAAATAAGGTTAGGTTGTGATAAGATTATAATTAGGGTTAAGGTTATGGTTAGGATTGAGAGTTAAATTAGAATTAGAATTAAGGTTTAATTCGGGTTAGAATAAAAGTTAAAGCTCAACGAGGGTTATAATTAGTATAAAAAAATATAATTATGATTAGGGTCATTATTATTATTAGACTCCAAATTAAAATCAAGGTTAGGGTTAGAATTAGAATTAGAGATTGGGTTAAGATAAGGGTTAAATTAGGTTTTAAGTTAAGTTTAGTGTTAAATTTGGTTAGAGTTAGTTTATGGTGCATTAATTAATTAGGATTAGAATTAAGGTTTAATTCGGGTTAGAATAAAAGTTAAGGCTCAACTAGGGTTATAATTAGTATAAAAAAATATAATTATGATTAGGGTCATTATTATTATTAGACTCCAAATTAAAATCAAGGTTAGGGTTAGCATTAGAATTAGAGATTGGGTTAAGATAAGGGTTAAATTATGGTTTAGGTCTAGGTTGGGGTTAAATTAGGTTTTAAGTTAAGTTTAGTGTTAAATTTGGTTAGAGTTAGTTTATGGTGCATTTTGGTTAGGGTTTATTAAAGTTAGGGTTTAACTAGAGTTATAGGAGAAATCTTTAAGTTAGGTTAATTTATAATTATAGTTCAAATATGGTTAGGGTTAATGTTAGGGTTCAACTAGGGATAGACTTTAGATTTAATTAGGGTTATGGTTAAATTAGGAAACTTATTGAGCTAGGGTTAGGGTTCGTATTAAGGTTAATTTTATTATTATTTTGGTTAAGGTTTAGTTTAAAGGTTTAAATCTTGGGGTTCAATAAAATTTAATAGTAGGCTTCAATAAAGGTTAGGATTAGGTTTATGATTTAGTGAAGGTTATCATCAGGTTTTAATTAAGATTATAAAAGAAATCATCAATTTACTTGGTTTATTGGAAATAATGGGAAGTGTGTACTGAGAGGGGAGGGGTGAATCAGTACCTCTAAAATTTTTATCTCTTTTTAAGGGTGATACCACAATATTAGGTTAGCCTTTTTTGCCTAAACGGACATTGAAGTCTACATTTTGAGAAAAACTTTCACATTCGGATGCATATTGTTGTTAAACTGTTTGAAATTGGAAGATGAAGTAAACTAGAGTCTTTTAGGATTTTCTGTCTAGATTCTAAATATATTTTTTTTAATTTTTTTTGAATTGTTTTTAATGGTTTTTTTTCTCCCACTAAAACTGCTATGTTGCTGAAAATGACATTTTCAAAAAGGTACAATGACTTCGTACAACATAACTTTTTTTCTAAAATAGATATCAATGCGCTTCTTTCAAATTTGGTTTTGTTACATCCATATGGAGGGCATGCAATTGGTTTGATGACATTATCATGATTATTGCATATTTTATGAATGTTTGAAGTAGAGTCAACCGTAATTTTGACATACCTTGACTGTGTAGCTGATAACTTGTTGTGTGTTTATCAAAATGAAAAAAAAAAATTTGATAGAAAGAAGACTCGAAGCCAGAGGGCACTGTTATTTTTCAAATTTTTTTTTCTCTTTTCTACTATTTTTCATTGAACGTCAAACTTGGAGGTTTATATTCGATAAAAAACCTACATTCGATGCACGCCAATAAACATAGACCTAATTAATTCAAAAATTGTCAAATATATATTCATTAGAAAGCTCATTCAGAGTACTTGTGCGATACAAAAGGACACCTTCCTATTCTTCCATTTGAGCCCCACGCTTGAGCCCCAAAGCCATGAAAACTGCAGATTTTTGTTAGCCTTTGGAAATGGCCTCTATTCAGAGACTTTCAATAGAAACTAATTAGTTTCGATAGAAATTAATTTCTATCGAAAGTACTTTCTTATTTTAATGTCGGCATGGGTTGAAACCCACCAAAATCTTAACTGGTTAGTTTTGATCGAAACTAGGCAAAAAAGGTAGTTTTGATAAAAAATAAGAATGTTTCAATCGAAATAATCAGGTACTTTCTATCGAAAGTAACTGACTAAATTTTTGCTACTACACATCAACTTGCACCAGATGTTGGATATGGCGAGCGAGAGAGAGAGAGGAGCGGGTGACCGACGGCCGACGTCAGAAGGCACTAATTTGAATTTGGCGTTGGGTGGGAAACCTTCTAGCTCGGGATAGGGCGATCAGAGTACCTGCCAGGGCCAGGGTAACGACCAGGGTACCGAGGATGTGACAGAAGAAGGGGTCCCATGGATTCAACAGCCAGATCCAGGAGAAACAAATGGGTCTGCACCTGAAAATAGAGAGATGGGTGCGACTAGGGCCCCACTGGGGCGGTGGACAAATCTTTGCAGAGTCAAACCCTCTGGTAAGTCTCCTTTCCCAAATATCAAGCTTGTTTCAAACAAAGATAAAGGGATCTATGCTTTGGAACTGCCCTCTAAGCTTATTGATCATAATATTATGAGCATGGCTGCCACTCTGGTGGGAAGTTCATTGGATCCAGACCCAATATTGACATAGTCAGAACCTTTGTTAAAAACAAATGGGAACTTAAAGGTCAGGTTGTAGTTACGACAATGGAAAAAGGATTCATGTCTTTTGAGTTTTCTTGTCAAGGGGACTTGTCCAAAATCCTCTGTGCTGGTAATTGGTCAGTGGGAAGATCTACCCTTATCCTACAGAAATGGACCTCTAACCTAGATCTCAACAAGGATTTTCTGACCCAAGCTCCGGTTTGGGCGTGCCTCCCTGAATTGCCTTTGGAGTATTGGCATGAGGATGTGTTTGAGGGTATTGCCAGATCCTTCGGGGAGCTGCTATCTATTGACCCTGTAACAATAGCAAAGAAGCAACTCACTTACGCGAGGATTTTTATTGGAGTTGATGTGGGCCAAGATATGCTTGAATCTATTATTTTCCAATCCAGATTGGGAAGAAGAGTGTAAATGATTGAATATGAGAGTGTCCCTTTTGCCTGTTTCTACTGCAAGAAAGCTAGCCATAAAGCTAAAAGATGCCCAATGATCATGGAAAAGGAAATAGCTCAAAAGGAGCATATAAACCAAGGAAAAAGGTAGGATGACCAGCCCTTGATTAAGAACCTCTTACACAAAAAAATATGGAAAGAGAAAATACCGTGTGACAATTTCCAACAACAGCAAAACCCGCAAGGGGTTTTATCTGGTGAGAGCCTGGAAAGGAACACAGAACCTCTATCTAATGAAGGGTCTATATCAACAGAGGGGGAATCAATAGCCCTCCCAGATATAGGGAAAGAGAGTGAAGCAGTTTTAGTTATCCAAACTCATCTATGGGAGGATAAGGGATCGAACGACAAGGAAGGAAGGGAGACAACAGAAGAGGGGAAGATTGCTGAGGCCAGTTATGACCTCTCTTGCATCCCAGACTCACAGGAAGAGGGGCGATTCAAGATGGGATAGGAACCATACCTCCCCCAAATTCTAAAGGATAGTAGTAGCAATCTCTTTTCACCAAGGAGAATAAGTCATTTCTTGGAAATGGTTTCTTCCTTAACGCCGTGACAAATCTCAAGAATGGAAGCTCTTTTTGACAGTTACAAAGATGAATCAAAGGACAATGAGGGAGCATGGATAACAATGAAAAAGAAAAATAGTAGAGAACCATCCCCTTCTTCTCTTACAGCAACAAGAAGCAGGGCTAAAGCAGACACAAGAAGAAAGTCAAACACTCCTGGTAGGAAGAGTATGTATCAAATCAGAAAGGAAGAAGCAAAAAGAAATATTGCAGATGGGTACCAGCGGACCATCCAAGAATCTCTTAACAAATCATGAAGATCATATCTTGGAACATACGTGGGATAAATGGAGCCCATAAGAAAGAAATAATTAGAAACATGATTAGAGACCATAGACCAGACATTTTTTTGATACAAGAGACTAAAATGAAAAAGGATAAAGTTGCAGGCATTTCTTTTGGCAAAGGTATGAAGACTGCTGCTACTGACTCAGACGAAGCCTCATGAGGCCTTCTGATACTTTGGAAGGATAACCTTAATGCCCACATCACTTGGAATGAGGGTAATATCCTACTTATGCATTTCACCAACCCATCTATTCAATAGGGATAGGCTATTATGAACATTTATGTGCCAAACACTAAGCACACTAGACTTGTTTTCTAGGACAAGATTCGTACCCTATTTTCCAAAATAATCAAAACCAAAAACTATTATCATGGGGGATTTCAATACCCCCTTCTGGAATCTGAGAAGTTTGGGGGTTTTCCACCTGACCTGGATAGCAGGCAGCACCTAGCTAATATGATAAATGACCGGGCTCTTGTTGATGTGGATTTAGGGGGGGGCAAATTCACCTGGTTAAATAGGCAAATGGGAATAGAGTGCATTTAGGTTTTCCTCGATAGAGCCCTCATTTCTATGGACTAGATGCAGCAGTATCAGTGCCACCTATCCTCTTTGGCAAGGTTTGGTTCCGACCACTCTTTGATTGCTCTCAATTTGGCAAATCTTAATAGGAAAAAGGCTTTCCCTTTCAGATTTGAGAAGATGTGGACAACCCACCCCAACCTCCTCACTAAGATTAATGAATGGTGGGGCATAGATGTGGATGGGATTGCGAAGTACATAGTGGCTAAGAAGCTTAAAAACATAAAAATGGAAATCAGAAAATGGAACAAAAGAGACTTTGGTAATATCTTCCAAACTAAAGATAGGGTTAAGTCTGAGCTGGCTAAGATCCAAGAAGAGATCCAAAATCATGGGTATGATGATGACAGAATCAGGGCTGAAAAAGACATCCTGACGAATCTTCATAACATTGTGATTAAGGAGGAGATGTTTTGGAGGCAAAGGTCAAGATTATTGTGGCTGAAAGAGGGGGATAAAAACTCCCGATTTTTCCACCTTTCTACCATGAAACACAGGATGACTAATAGAATCAAGGTCAATAAGAAAGGGGATCCAACTTTGGAGGAAGACAAGGAGATTGCAAATGAGGCCATTAGGTACTTTACTAAAATCCTTTCTAAAGAGTTAAACCTCAGCGAGACTGATCAGGAGGATATACTTCAATCTCTCCCTAAGGTGATCTTGAAAAGCTAGAATAAGAGCATGTTGGCAATCCCAGATCATGCTGAAATTCATAGAGCGGTCTTGTCTTTACCTGCGGAAAAAGCCCCAGGTCCAGATGGGTTCTCATCTTTCTTTTTCCAGACTTTTTGGGAGATTATTAAAGAAGACATTGTCAAAGTGGTCCAGGAATTTTCTGGAGCTAAAAGCCTTCTCAAGGAGATCAATGCCACTTTTCTTGCTCTCATCCCAAAAATCCCAGGTGCAGACTCTTTTGATTGTTTCAGGCCTATTAGTTTGTGTAACTCTTTTTATAAGATTATCTCAAAAGTCTTAACCCTCAGACTTCTTAAGACCCTCCCAGATCTTATAGCCCCCCAACAATTGGGTTTTGTCCCCGGTAGGCAAATTTTAGACTCTATTATGGCGATGCATGAGGTGATTCACTCTTTGGAAGAAGGCAAGAGGGAAGGTTTCCTACTCAAACTGGATCTCTCCAAGGCTTATGATAGGGTTGACTGGTCCTTCCTGAGTAAAATCATGGGGGATTTTGGTTTCAATGTCAAGGTCTTAAAGATCATTTCTCAGCTGATTTCCACCCCGTCTTTCACTATTTTGGTGAAGGGTTCTCCCTCAGAATTCTTCAAATCTTCTCAGGGACTTCGGCAAGGGGACCCCCTCTCCCCAATCCTTTTCATTATTTTGGCTGATTGCTTGGGAAGGTTTATACATGATCAAAGGATCAGGGGGCTTATTAGGGGGCTGCATCCCTCTTCTGGGCCTTTCACTTTTACTCATCAGCAATTTGTTGATGACACAATTCTGGGAGGGGAGTCTTCGGTGAAGGAGGCTAGAAATGTTAGGAACATTCTCAATTCCTACTCCAATGCCACGGGGTAGCTTATCAACTAGAACAAGAGCTCAGTTTTCTTCATCAATACCCTTGAGGACAGACAAAGGAGAATGGTAGACATTCTAGGTTGTGGCATTAGCACCTTTCCAGCTTCCTATCTAGGCCTTCCGTTGGGAAGCAAACCCCCTGAGGATTTTTTGGGAGGCCTTATAGATAGATTCAATAGGAAATTGGTAGGCTGGAAGGGCATCACCCTGAGTCAGGCTGGGAAAGTTACTCTGATTCAATCCACTCTTCAGAACCTTCCTACCTATGCTTTTAGCCTATTTTCTATCCCTGCAAAGGTGGCGGACTCTCTGGAAGCCATCCAGAGAAAGTTCCGATGGGCAAAAAAAGATGGAAACAAGAAATAACCGCTGGTGGCATGGGATACGGTCTGCAAGCAAAAAAAATATGGTGGCCTGGGGATCAAGCACCTGAAGAAGTTCAATATAGCATTGCAAGCCAAACAGATTTGGAGAATCTTCAATTCAATAGGGGAATGGAGGGACATCATGAAGGAAAAAAATGCAGCTGCCCTAACCTTCAAGCAATTCATTAGTAGAGCCTCTGACCCAAAGGGTTCCCACATATGGAATGGATTTCTGAGGACCAAGGGTATAGTGACTGTAAAAATGAGATGGAAAGTTGGTAATGGTAAGAAGGTTAATTTCTGGCATGATGACTGGCTCAGACAGGGACCTATATGGAATTTGGAGCCTTACAACAAATGGGAAGAACATTGCATTGACAGGTTTGGTAGCAGAGTCAATGACTATAGAATTAACAATAATTGGGTCAATCTCATCAAAGTGTCCCAGGACCTTAAACCTCTTATGGTCTATTTGGGGCACACTGTCCTTTCTCTAAATGAAGATGTCCTAGTTTGGGAGGAGTCCAAGGATGGATACTATACAGTGGCCTCAGGATATGAATCGATGCAGGGTGCTGATACAATTCTAGCTTGGGCAAAGGCCTGGTTTCCTGGTATAATCCCTAAAGTTAACATATTTTTCTGGACTCTGCTACAAAACCGCATCTTAACAGTGGAAAATCTTATCAAAAGGGGACATTACATTCCTAATAGATGTATCATCTGCAAATATCATAGTGAAAATGTGGACCACTTATTTATCCACTATGATTTTGATAGGAAGATATGGCATCATTTCCTGTCTTTTTTTGAGACATCCTGGTGTTTCCCTAATACTACCCTTGACCTTTTTGACCAATAGCATCTTGGGGGGAGTGGCCATCATCTTTGGGTCTGGGCTATGCCACACATCTGCTGGGGGATGTGGAAGGAATGAAACAATAGGATCTTAAGGGAAAAGATCACCCCAGCAAAGGTTGTAGCCCAAAAAATTGCTAACGCACTTAAGGAAAACTACACCATTTGCAAAGGCAGTAGCACTTCTACTCACTCAAAAGGACTAAACAACATCAACAAAAGGCTTGGATGCAGATGGTCTTTACCATCAGAAGGGTGGTTCAAAGCTAATTTCGACGGGGTAGCAAAGGGGACCTGGGAAGGCAGGGGCGGGTGGAATCATCAGAAACTCGCATGGCAAAGGAATTGCAGCAATCTCATCGTCCCTGGGATCACAAACCAACCACTATGCAGAGGCTAGTGTAGCACATCACACTCTAAAGCTTGCCAAGGAAATGGGAATCAAGAAGTTATGGGTGGAAGGGGATTCAAAAAATATAATAGACTGTCTTAATGAAAAGACCAGGCCTTCCTGGACAATAGAGAATATAATAAAGGAATGTATACAAATTCTAAAGTCTTTTGATCAGGTCTACGTAGAACATGACTACCAAGAAGCAAACTAGGTGCCAGACAGGCTGGCAAACATGGGTGTCATGTATGAAGAAATTAAACAATGGAATGATAGAAAACACTTACTGCCAGAAATTGCCAACATCATGGAAAGTGATCGGGTCCCAGGTAGACTCATAAATATTAAAGGCTTATTATGACAAAACAAAAAAGGCTAATTATGGAGAGTAAAGATAGATGCAAAAAGAATCCCCACAGGATGTGAAAGTATAAAAGTTGCGATGGGAAAATTAGTCTAAGGCCCCATCGGCACACTTGGTGGCATTTAAGCATTTATTACATTTATGAGGCTAAAAGAAGGCTCTCAAAACCCCAAACAAATATCATTTCAAATCAAAGGGATCTCACAAGAAATAGAGGAAACAAAATAGTTGCAGACATGGTGGGAGAAAGACACAGGAGAGAGCCGGAGAGAGAAACTGAGAAATGGCACCGAAGATCAAAGGTTTGGGAGATACTGAGAAAAGGGGAAGTGATCACTTACATCGAATGCCTTCATGGGTGGAAGCCATCAGTAACAAACATGATGATTAACAACTGGAAAGAAGGCAAGGTGAAAATAGGTGGGGTTAAAGTCATGGTGACTGAGGAAATTATTTTGGCGGTAATAGGCATTCCTATCATAGGAAATAAATTCTATAGAGATAGGAAAATATCTAGCAAAGCCCTGATAGATTTCATCAAAAATGAAGCCAAAAAATGAGCTCTGGTCAAGAAGGGCACTTTTTATCACCCGAGCTCCATCAAACCTCTGTGGCACTTTGTGTTGAGGGCGATAATCAAATACCTCACTCTAGACACCAAATTCGACCGCATCAGCACCCACCATTTTGTGCTCCTTAACCACTTCAGGTATGGGGCCAAGGTTTCTATCCCTTTCTACCTGTATTCATCTATTAAGAAAACATAAATGATTATAAGGAGAAACATATAAGTAATCCAGCCTTCCATGAGGGCTTACTCCTTTTGATTTATGAGTATTTCAAGTCTCGTACTCTGGGTAAGGAAATCCCAGATAAGGAGGAAGGGGTCTTTGAGAGGGATTCAGAGGAGGAATACATCCCCTCTGATATAGAGGATAGCAGAGACATGCACTCTGAGACAGAGGAGGAAAAACCTATTCAGATGGAGAAAATAAAACACAGAGCTAAAAAGAGATTTTAAAACAACACTTTGAAGTCTTTTCAGACAAGGAATACAATGAGGATGACAAAGGCATGGAAACAGGGAATGAGAGTGTGGAAGAAGAAAATAAATTGAAGAAGAAAGGGAAGAAGGAAATAAAAAGGAATATCACTATAAAGATCTTGAATTAGATTGAGGAGGATAACTCAGGGAAGAGGGTCACGAGATCCAAAAGAGTCAAATTTGAAACAAAGGAGGAAAAGCTGGCCAGTCAAGATGAGACACAAGAGGAGAATGTTGAAAAAGAAGGAAATCAAGGTATGGAAAATGAAGAGGAGAATATCAGCCAGAGCTTTGTAGAGTATGGGGAAGAGCAATACACCTATAGTATCAAAGGTAAAAATAAAAAAGTTGTCTGGAGAAACTTTGACTCGGTCTCGGCCAAAATGGGCATTAAGAGAGAATTGGTAAAGACCCTAGTTAAGGAAAACAAAGAGGGAAGAATACAGATGGAAGAACTCATTGACCCTACTATGGTGATATTCATTGACAGTGCAAGGGAAATTCCGCAAATGGATGTGCTGAATAATGCAAAAAATAGCACAATAGACAGCTATAGAACTACGAAATGGACCTATTATGAAATTGATGACCTGGAAAAGATGATGGAAAGGATGGAGAAGGAAAACATTATCAACAACAATAAAAACATAAGGACAGAGAGCTGGACGACAGAGTGATTGAACTGAAGAAGAGAATTGAAAGCATCAAAGCTACAATGGTAAACATTGTAGAGCAAAGTTACAATATTCTAAAAGCGTCAAATGACAACATCAAGGTCATCATTGATAATTTTCAAGAGGAAAAAGGCAATACAGAGGAAAGGCAAAAGCAAGGAGACAAGAATCAACTCTTATAAGAAGATAATGAAAAAAGAACAAGAAAGGATGCAAAGAATAAGGCAGACAAGGGAGCTGACAAGGAGTTAGCCAAAATCAGAGAAGCTGCTGGAAGGATGACAGAGCTTGAGATCAGGGCGGCGGAGATTCTAAGAGATATAGCCTAAAGGGGTCCCCTAGTTTTTGTTCTTGGCTTTTTGGATATGGGATCCTGGCTTTTTGTGGTTGTGACTATTTTGCTTGTTTTGAATGTTTTATGATGTTTGGTCTGTAATGCTTATATGCTTTCGTACTCTTTTATCCCAACTGTAGGGTTTCAGGAACCCATCAAAACCTGTTATCCTTAATAAAAAATTGACTAAATTTCCAACCTCGCAGATTTTGTGAAGAATTTCTTCCTTCAAAAAAGTGTAACCCACTATTGTGGTATCACCCTTAACCTTTATCCATTGTGTAATCAATTTCATAACCAACCATATGTTCTATACTATCTTTGTGTAAGATATATCAATTCAAAAACTTTAACAAATATGTAAACATTCATAGAAACATTCATGAAAGTAATTGACACATAACACAAGATATGGTAATGAAAAAAACCCTTGTTAGAAGGTAAAAAATACGGTGGGGATGACACCCAAACAACTTCACTATCTGCAGATTGGAAGGGGTCGGTTAAGGCTTACAATTTGATCACTTTTGATGATCTACCCTGATACAAGTATCTATGGAGACTAGTTAAGGTATACTCTATTAAGAGCTTTAGCAACACTGTTTAGTGTGCACTCGGTTAAGAGATTTACAATAGGATTGTTAAATCCACCTTTCTTGAAAGGATTTCTTCTATTTGCTACACTTGTTAGAATGCAGAAAAAAACACTCATTGACCTGAGTGTATGCAATCTAATATTTCTGATTACATATCCATTACAAATCACATGTATAAATCTATCACCTAATGTGATTGATCAATACTTCTGTTGCTCGGTAGCCTTTGTTATTGGTTCTTGATAACCAAATTCATCTTTTGTTGTTCCGCTTCTTGAAACTCTCAGTTTGATCCATAGATGTGCTCGTTGGCTTCAATCATCCTCTCATCCATCATTAATGAATGGTTACAACATCTATTTATATAATAGATTGACCTAAGTAATTTTCACGTATAAAAAAACTAACTCTATGAACACAGGTTTACAATTTGACCTTGATCTCCTAGTTTGCATGTTTTTAATCATTTAGACTGATTAAAACAATTACAATGATGTTTCTCATTCCTCAAGAAATGGATTTAAAACAAATCAAAACTCTATAAATAGAATATAGCTATTTTATCTGACATGGAAGTCAAATCCAATTTTCTCAGGTTGTAACTAACTTTCGGTGTCTGATGCTCAATTTGCTTTTAAATCAATTTGACTGTCTTTCAGTTTGCACTGTAATCTTCTCGTCGAGTTCCATTGTCAGTTTTCTCCTATCGTGTTCTACTTTATCATATTCGGGTTGCACTATTGGTTTACACTTCAAAACTTGTGTCATCGGGTTTCTCTTTACTTAGAAATTTTGGTCTGAACTGAAAATTTGACTTTCGATGTAGTGTAATCGATGGTTCAAACAACTTTTTTTTTCTTTGGATACTAATGGAAAAACTTTATATCATCAATTTCCCCCTTTGACATTAGCATCAAAAACTGATATGTGCGAAATACTAAATAACTTTATAGTATGTACACTGTGTATATTACTTAGTCATTTCATGACTCCCCCTATGCATATGCCAGTATAGTATAGTATATGTGTATGTACACTTAGTCTTTATAATATGTATTTATTTTCTCCTTGTGCTATATTTTGCTTTTCCCTTTGTGCCTTTTTATAAATATCATTTTCCTTTCCCCCCTTTTTTGATAGTAAGGGCAAAGGTGTATACCTATAGCTTATCAAAAATATGAGAGTGAGAGGAGTTCATTTCGTACATCATATTCTCCCATTTATCCTTTAAGTGTTCAAGAGCCATATGATCTAATGTGATCCTAACATGCATATCATAGATGATGTCTGCTACAAACATCTCAGGGGTGGCAATTAGTTTCCTTGCCAAACTTAGGTGTTGTTGCATAAGTGTGATGTTCGGTAATAGTAGAGACTGTATCTCGGTAACCTCCTCTTTGAACTTTGACTCTACTTCACAAAGTTCTTGTCTTAACCATTTGATCTCAATGATCTTATCATAATGTAATTTGATTGCATTTCCATCTATGGTTAGACTTTGTGCACTTGCATTCAGATCAAAATTGATATTTGAATCTTCTCATTGTTATCTTTTGTTAATTTCTCTAAAGTGCATATATTTTGGATTAAGGAAAAAGCTTCAGCAATTATTGGATCTAATTCATTTGCTAACTCTGAAAGCTTTAACTTATTTTTTTCCACCTCTTGGCTGATCTTTTCTATCAATTTATATTGGTACTTCTACTCTGCTCGTTCTTAAATCGCCTTTTCTGCATCTACATTTTGAGTTGTGATGGCATTGATGAGAACAAGTTGATCTAGAATGGGGGTGTTGTGATCAACATCAATATCAAGAATTATCTAGATTAAGATATCCCTTGTGTTCTCAAATACTAAGGATTCTCGGTGTTGCTTCTTAAGTTTTTTTTGCAACGCTTTCCTTTGACAGATTTCTCCATATTCTTGGAGTGATTCAAAGTATAGTGTAGTTGGGTCACATTTTGGTATTTCTATGATTTCATCAAGTGTGACTTCCAACTTGTTCTTCTTTGGTTTCTTCGTCTTCTTCTATGATGCACTTGTATGCAGAACCATAGCCAGTTTCTCTGCTTGGTCTGATTTTATACTTGATGGCTTCTGTGGTGTGGTACCTTTTTTTGCTTCTCGGTGTTTGCCTGTCAGTTGTCTAAGGACGTCTCCTTACCAACCTTTGATGTATTTGCAGCTTCACCTTTGGTGTCTTCTGGCATGGTATCAAATGTCTTATCTTGCTCATCTTTATCTTTTTGCATTTATTCTTTATCTTTTATTTGTGCATCTTTTTTTGTTTGGTCTCCATCTGTTTGTTGTGTGTGATCTATATTTGTAACATTTTGATCACCATCTTTTTGTTCTCTACCGTTGATTACATGTTCATCAATTGTTCCCTTCTATTCACCAGATGTATCTTTTTGCTTATCATTACCCTTATCCTTGGGTATGCTAGCATGGCGCTCAGGGGTCTTCTCCTTTTGTGAGATTATATTGATTGCTTGAATCAATAATGACATCTGGCCTGGTATGTGTACTTGTGCAGCATCAATTGTAGTGTCTTGTTCATCAGTTTGATCCTTGGCAACAGTGACATCATCATCTTTCTGAATTTCTTTTGAAGGATCATCGGTGATGTCAATAGCTATATTATCCACAGTATTGTCCAACCATGTTTCATCAGCAACATCCATATCCTTATTGTCTGATGTGTTCAATTCATCTTTTTCCAATTCTACTATTGTGACACCTTCATCATTGATAATGATATGTACGGGGCTCTATGTACCTGATCATCCTTGGTTTGTTAAATTTTTGTAAGAGCTATTTGTGGCTCAAGACTTGTATCATTTTTAGGAATACAAGTATCTTTATCCATTCAGCCTCACTCTTCTTGTCTAGTTCAAGTAGATGTCCTTGAAGTACTTGATAAGCTCTCAACTTCGGTGAGAACCTTTTGGAGTGATTCTTCATCATCTCTTTAATTTCCTCCATTTTGATTCAGGAGGCATGACAGATACTAGGGCTCTTTCCCTGATCTCTTTCTCAGAGTGTAAGGAAAATGTCCATCTTGCCGATAATCTATCTTGAAGTTCTTTTGGCATATTATTTGCTAATTGTATTGGAAGATATTTGTATATGCACATCATTTTGATAATTTCCTCTTCAATTTTATTTTGATCCAAGGGATCTAGTGTCAGCCATTTCTTAATCTTTCTATCATTGACTGTTCCTAATTTGATAATTGAAGCACATACTTCATCAACAATTTCAAGAATCTTAATCTTTTCCGTTTGGAGAGATTCATCCTTTTACATGTCCTCTATGTCCTCCTTATTTCTGATGAACTTTCTTTTTTTCTAGTACCCTTTTTCTGTGTTTGTGGTTTCCTCTTATAGGTCCTTACTTTACCTTTCTTGATCGGTGAAGGACTTGCATCCTTTGATGTATGACTCCTTGTCCTGGATGTAGTAGTGTTCCTTGGTTTATTAGTTGGTGGAGGTAATGGTGTATCTAACTCTATAGACTCTGAGTCATTGTCCTTCTCAGCTTCACCGACAGGTGACTGCCCCTTGGTTTCTTCTGTCTGTTTAGTTTCCTCTTCTATTTTTGATTAAGATAAATACAGGTTTTGAATGGAACCCAAAATCATTTACAGCTACAAACAAAAGATAAACAACAACAGTCCTTATGTGAGGCCTCACCCTGAACCCCATCGTAGTTTTCCAGTTCTTCTGCTTATGATAGATTTAGCATATGATACTTTACATTTGGATGCACTATGAACCTTATGGATTTTATGCTTTATGTCATGGATTGATCATTTTGGATGTTGGACACATGATACTTTATGATGCACTTTATGGATTATATTATGTTTCTATTATGAACATTTATTTTAAGACAATTGATTTGGAAAAAATGTTATGGTTATGTTATGGGTTATTGATGATAGGAGAATTATTAGAAATGGATATTAAATTTAGATATCATGCAATGTGAATCTTACCTTATGTTGTATGCTTAAAATGAAATTATTATATTCTTGTGATCTTAAGTAATAAACTTAGTATGTTGATGTTTCCCTTAAGTTTCGAATATTGCTTATTTCTTTATGATATATATTTATCTCCTCGGACTACTGATATTTGAATTGAGTGTGCAGGTATGAGACCATGGTATTTTATCTGAGGAACCAAACATAGGTATATGTGAACTCAGTTTAAGCCAAGGTTGTGTCTAAAGAGAGACAAGACCTCATTGTATTCTGATTTAATTTGTAAATTTATATGGCTGATTTTGGAAATGTATTCCTTAAATGTATTTTCTTATTTTCTTGTGATTTTGCCCAAGTGGATATGACATGGTCTAGTGATGTGTAAATGTTGTGTGTGTCATTTGACACTTGTGATTTGTACTTAAGACCATGACATGTCAACTTGGGAATGGTTGTCCACCTACCTAGGTAAGTACATTAGTGAATCCC
>MU226222.1:1621739-1655302 GCA_018584345.1 Thuja plicata
TATATAAAATTGAGAAGAAATAAAAATAACAAATGAAAAAATATATATTTAAGAAAATTTGGGAAGGGGCGGTCGAAGCCACCCCAACTCGCAGCAGCTCATAGTAGAGAGGGGGGGAGGCCACGGCTCCTCCCCACCCTATGGTGAATGCAACCTACCACAGCTGCCACCACAACGGCGGCAGTGCCGCTGACTATGGTGGGGCTATGGGGGCGGTGCCACCACAGGGCCGGTCAAGCCGCGCGACTCACGCCCAACTGTCTCATGTGAAACCAGAATCCCCCCATTAACATCGCCACCAATTCGCAAGTCGGTCGCCACCATAAAACCTGTAGTATATAAAAATGATATTTATTTAAATGTATATATATATATATATAAACTTACAGAGATGTAAGTGTATGTATATATTAAAATGTATATACATGTTCTTGTAGTATTCATCTTGCTTCCTCCCATGACTGCTACACCTGCACATTGCTTAAGGAAATTTTTTTTTAAAAAAAATCTAGGGTTTGTAGGAAGAGAAATAGAGAAGAAAATAAAGAAAGATGTGTCTCTTTGTCGTCTCATATTTTGAACCTAACCCTAATTTCAAATTAGGGTTAGGGATTGCAAAATGGAAGGGAAAAGGGTCCTTTAAAATTATTCATTCTTTTGATTTTAAAGTATCTTTTAATGGGGAAACTTTTATCTATTTATATTTTTTAAAAGGGGTATTTTTATTGTGCTATTGTAAGATTTGTTCTTATTTTTTAAATAAGTTGACTTAAGAAAACGATTAGTGGGTGAAATATATTTTATATTATAACATGTGAAATAACATTGAGATAATTAAATTAGATTAATAAATTTTTATTTTACACTAAGTTATTTATTATTAGGAATTTTAGAAGTTGACATCCTTTAAATTAATTGATTTATAAATAATTACTCTATTTGTATAGTTATTCTAAACAAACAGATTTTTAAATGTTATTACCTATATTAAAAAATTGACTTTTAACAGAGGATTAGTTGGAACCGAGAATCCAGTGTATTACGATATCAGTTTAAACTATTAAAATTTCAAACTCTACATTAAATTCTTATTAATCTCTTAACCAGACTTTCAAGCCTCGGAATTTAAATATAAAATTTACTACTCAATAACCAATCTAACTTAGCCATCAATTAAATAGTCAAGAAAATGATTTTATTATATAAAACCCGATAATGCTATTTTTATGGGACCATTATACGTGGCTAGTATAATGGCCTCCGTAAAAATAGTGTTATTTTGGAAACACTTGTAAAGTTGAATTTTAATGTTCTAGGTTTTATCAAGTATCAGAAACATTAGTTTGTCTAATCAATAGGAGTTATTATCAATGGGTAAATTCATCTTCCAAAAATGTCATGGTACACCATTGGGATGGTTTATGCTACCCCACCTAGTGAACTCATTCAACCTAAAACTATATTTAATTATTATTATTTAGGGTTGAGGGATGTTGTCATAAGGACATGATCCCCCTTGACCCTACAAGTCTTATCATTGCATTTCAACCCAGTAATCCTGGATAGATGCAGAGCTAAGTTTTTGGGCATGACACCTTACAATCATCAATAGCCTGCTATACAACGAGAAGCAGGACCCCAACTAATCCCAGTTTCCTCTTCTATTACTGATAGTCTTTTCTTCAAGTTCTTGACCATTTTTTCTTTCTTCCTATCAATCTTCTTCACAACCAAGCCAGTTTTAATCCTTTCTTTGGCTTCTTCATAAGTTACAAACTTAGGTTGTGTTTTATCTAATGTCTCATTTATCAATGCCTCAATTGCATTTGATGCTTGATCTATGTTTACCTAATAGTCAAGTGGAGCTAGCCATGCTATCCTTGGTACAGGTGGCTTGATGTATATGTAGTCAGTGTCTACCATAAAACATATATCAGTCTTGAAATTTTCTATTAACTGTTCTGGAATCCTTACTCTCTTCTGCATTCTATCTCAGAATCTAGAAAATTATTCATCCATGACTGACTCAAAGTTGTCTCCTAGTGATTTTATGATCTCACTAATCTGTATGGTCACTGGTTTTGTAGTGTCCCATTTGACATTTCTTATGGATGGGAAAGATTCTTGAAAATAGAAGAATATGCACATGATGACTGATCCAAACTTAGATGAGTTGGACTTTGCAGTCCTTATTGTCTTCATGTTCTCATCCAATTGTCTTAGTAGCAGTTTTGATAGATCCAACTGTAGTCCCTTCATGACAATCTTGTATGGTGTATCCACTGAACCGCCTCACAATAGGTGCTTAGTAATCATGCCCAAAGCCTCTCTTAGGAATAATGTATTCAATCTAAGGATTACTTCTCCCACCATGAGGTGCATTTAGTTTTTCAAGCCGGGGATGTATACTTGAAATGGTACAGCACAGTATGTGCACTAAGTTCCTTAAGGAGCCAATCTACCTATGCTGCAGGAAATTAAAATACATGAAAGGAATCTATACTAGGGCTGTAGGAAGGGAAACACACTTAGTCCTTACTAAAATGAATGCTACAACTCACAAACTTCTACTAAAATCTATTATTTCAACCTAGAGCATTCACTATAGCTATCCTTGCAGGTGCTGCAGGAACATTCATGAAGTACAATGCTGCAGGAAGAAACTGTAATCTTATATCTAGAATACTGGAAATGCAGGAAGTAAATCTATTCTACTTCTACTCTAATCCACCTACCAAGTGGGCCCCCTTGGTTGGATTCTTCTAATCTATGAACACAGAATATGAACCAAAAGCTACTTAATTATGTTTCAAAATTGGTTACATGAAAAATAAGACATGAAGCTGAAAATGAACTTGCTGAACAAGATATATTAGAGCGTTGTTCTCCTTTCAAAAATCTAAACTTACAAACAAATGGTCTCCTCCCTATAAATAGAGGATTGACTTCTTTATTCCCAAAATAGAAAAGGAACTAACTAACTAAAACTGCGCCATAGAAAGAGAACAGGAAGCGCAACGGCCCATGATGTGCACAATGAATTCTGGGCGATCAAGTCAACATGCTGGTAATACAGAAGGAATATAGCAGAGCTATATTTACGCATATCTGAAATAGTGGCTCCTGATTTGCGGTAGCCGTGTCTTCTGTTGCCATGATGGCTTATCTGCATGAAGCTATTCTTTACTTCCTCCTTCAATGCTGTCGACCACTCCTAGCGACTCCTACTTCCTAGAAAGATTAGTTAATATGCAAAAGATATTCATGCAAGCAGATTATCAAATTAATTCAGATGTTAGAACACACATTCAGATTACTATATGAAATACTAGAACATATAATTAATATTGGCGTAATATGACATATCTATTCCACCCATGGCTTAATGGTTCTTTCTGTACTTAACAAAACTTCAACTGAATTAAAGTTCACAATTGTTTTGATAATACTTGAAAATAGAGTGCAAGGACTAATATAATAAAGATAGTAAAACAAGCTCATCATTTGCCCCTTGGCAAGCTGAATGCTTTTCCTCAAGCATTATATCTTCTGGTAATTGCCATGAAATCTCCAACCTATGTTCTTCCTCTCCTTTGACTTTTAAAGGTGTAATAGAACCCCCTTGTTCACTCCTAGACACCTACTCTGTGATCTTTTTAATGTCGGTCCATTCTGTTAGTGTTGATGTCATACAGGGCACAGAGGAGTATCAGTGGCTGCATGGTGAGTGGACACCAGAGTTCCTGTTTAGTTTTCCTTCCTAGCTATATGTGTTTTTGCACCCTTTGGATAGCTACTTGGAGGTTGATATGACTATGTGGTTCTGATCTCTTAAATATCTCGGATAACCTACCCCATCTGCTTCTAGCTCCAGCCAGGGCTCTCTGAAAGACAAAGTAAGATAAACCATCATATTCGGCATAAACCTCTATTCTAATCCCAAAAATTTTGTCCCTTATTTCTGACTTAATTTTGCCATAAGTCAAATTGAGCCAATCTTTGAAGAGTGTAGCTGGCTTTCCGCTCTCTGCTCTTAATGGTAATGGCTTTGTTTTCTCTTGTTCCCTATAATTTTCCAATTGTCTATCATAGTTGGCTTCATTGTGCATCCAGGACATCAATTCCCTTAGGTGGATATCCCCTATGTAGAGTAGAGGATTCCACTCAGTCTTAGCTAGGATAATTAAACTATGCATGTATAGTTCACATAGGAGATTTTGTTGCCATGAGGGAAGAGTACGTATGATAAAGACCATAAAACTCTTGGGCTCACTTGAACTTAGAATCAATATCTTTGATAGTCATCATTAGCTGGAACAAGAGGAACTGTTCCTTCAAACACATGGTATAGACCCTAGGAGGTGGCCTACACACAATGATCTGATCAGCCAATTTGAGGGCATGATCCATTTTCTATTTTTGTTTTGCCAGTTGTTCTTTCAATTCTGCAATTTCTTCCTCTTGCTATGTTATGACCTTCTTTATTTTCTTCTTTTCTTCTCTCCATAGAGTTTTTGTTAACACATACTTATTATGAAACCCAAAGAGAAGCATTTGCAATGTGATCGGGCCACTATCTTCTGTCTGATTTCTTTGCCTCCTCTGTTCCTTCCAAGACTGCTCTAGGAAACTTACTAACCAAGTTCTATTGTAGGACACTAAGGCATTTTTTGCATAGGCTGACTGATGGATTATTGAGGTATTCTCCTTGTTAATGACTGGAATATCCTGATGGATTTCTTGGGAACTATTTTGAAAATCACAAGGTTCAACTTCATAAGTTTCTGCGGAGTGCAGAGGAAAGTCTGGAACTGTAGACTAATTTGGGGAATCATCTGGAATTATTTGCACATTGGGTTGTTCATCAGATTGCATAGGAGAAGCGGGTTGGCTTATGGAGGATGCCCTAGGGAGCTGTCCTCTCATTCTAGGACTCCTTCGCCTAGGGGTCTCCGTAATTTCTACAGCCTTTTCTTTAGTAGTCTTCTTTAGCTTCTCTACTGCAGGAGTAGCTGCTGTAGGAACTGGTTTCCTTTTCTTCCCTTTCGAAGAAGTAGGGATTTGTGGCTTGGCTGCAGGAACTGAAGTTTCTTCCTCTAATTTTCATTTTCCTTTAGCTTGGGAAGAGGTAGGTACATTTCTCTTACGAGCAGGTAAGGGCACATTTCCTTGAAGATTTACGGTTTCTGCCCCTTGGGTATCTTTTTCAATGGCTGGGTCAGTTGGTATTACATTATCATGACCAATTTGTTCATTAGGGTTAACCTGTGGTTGTAGGGTTTTGGACTGGAAAAACTTTGACCATGTCATGGGAGAGGCATCCCTAAGAGATCTTTCTATTAATAGTTTAATTAGGGCATGGTGGGTAACAGAATTTGCATTCCCTTTTTGGGTCTCTTCAGCACTAATGCATAGCATGTTATATAAAAAATTTGGAACATTTACTGCTAGATTATGCCTCACATAACTTAGTAATTTGAAATCATGTGCGTGTAAATTATAAAATCTCCCTTCACATGTGAAATACTTGATGATATGCGTAGCCAACTCATTATATGGTGAAGGGATAGACATTCTCTTGCAACCCTGTTTGGTAATCTTTAAAGGAGGATCACCCGGTAGGGTGAACTGAGCCCTTGCTAATCTAGCATCATGAACATTAGGGTAATGTTCTCCAACCATTGGTAACCTAGTAACTTCTTCAATCTGCTCCTCTATCATGACCACTATTAATCCCCACACAGTTGCCTGACCTTCTTCAAATGTACTCACAAATTTTGCTGCTGAATCCTCATCAAATTCTGTTAACCTTAGGAAATTCCCCAACCAGCTGCATGCATTGAATATTCTTACCGCCTCAACATCTAAGTGTAACACACCATGCACAACTAGCTCGTGTCTCTGCAGTTAGCCTCCCATCTATGCCTACTAATTTTGATTTTCTTTCTTAGCAATAGGTAGATACCTTATATCTTATTTGAATTCCAGACTACAAGGACTATGAGCTTTCTCCTGAATTTCTCTATTTTTCTTGGCATGAAAAATGGTGATGAATTAAATCAAGAGAGATTATAATATTTGCTGCGGGTTGTCACTTAACTTAATTATAAGTCACATCAAGTCTAACAATCATGGAGGTTTCAGAAATAAAAGTACAACAATTGTGCGATATAACACTGAGAACTTTAATGAGGCAAGGATAAGTACAGATTTGAAGTGACAAAATCTTTCAGGCATAAATAGAAATGACAGTTTGGAATTAATACACTTCCCTCCTCCCTACTTAACATTGAAAAGTGTCCACACTTGGCAGACGTGGTACGAGGGATGAAACTAGCATAATGTCGTAATGATATATATTTTGTAGTACTAGATACAATTATCGAAATCTATGTGCTAAAAATGGAAAAAAATTGAAAAGCGTGTACCTGTCATTCGATGTTTTCACATGTCAAAAATAGTGGCGATAGTGTTACAAAAGTGGCGGTGGCTTATGTCAGCGTACCTGGCTGCTTATTGAAAGCTTTGGAACAGAATAAGTGATGATGACACAGAAGGTGGGTGGGTGGTAGATTAAAGAAATGAGATGTGTTGGAAAGTAGAAATAGAAAGTGAATGGAAGAATGTACTTCATGTGAACATGAAGCATTTATTATGGACATGCTCAATGGATTTTACTGAAGAGATGTAGGAAGAAGGTTCGCACCCTCTGCTGCAGGAAGTGTTACCTGTTGCTTGTTTAGTTTTTGTTGTTTGAATTGATGCAGGAAGTCTTCTTTTGTTTGGGGTTGGTGATACAACTTTAGCCGATGTCCATTGAATAGAAGCTTGAAGTGTACTAGATCAATTGTTGTCAAGTATACGGCTCCATTGGTGAAAACATGGCTTATTTCATATGGCCATAGCCATCTTGTCTACAACTTTCCTGGTATTTCTTTGAATCTTGAATCATACAGCAATGCCCAGTCTCCAACTTGAAATTGTTTTCTCTTGATATGCCAGTCATGCCATTTCTTCCTTTGTTTTTGGACTAGTTTAGTTCTCTCTAGTGCAAATTTACGCATTTCATCCAGAGAATTGAGGTGCAGTAATCGTTCCTTCTATGTTGTAGGAAGATCGATATTTGTCCTCACTATTTTGTGATCAAATTCAACTGGTAGCATAGCTATTTTTCCATACAATAGTTCAAATGGAGTGAATCCTGTAGTGGTCTTCCAAGTTGTTCTAAATGCCTAGACGGCTTCTGATAATCTGTTGCTCCAGTCCCGGCAATGCAGATGAACTGTCTTTGTTAGGATGGCTTATATTTCCCGATTTGTAAGTTCAGCCTATCCATTGGCTTGAGGGTGATAAGGGCTGGACTTCCTATGTCTAATATTGTATTATTTCATAAGCTCTGTTATTGAATTGGAAGTGAATTGGGCACCTTGGTCAGTTACAAGCTTTCTTAGTACTCTATATCTTGTGAAAATCTCATCATACAAAAATTTTGCAACTTAATGGTCTTGGGCATGTTTGATAGCTTTTACTTCAACCCATTTGGTGAAATAATTGGTGCACACCAGGATGTAAGACTTCCCATTGGATGGAGGTTCTATTGGAGAAATGAAGTCCATACCCCATTTGTCAAATGGAGTGACCACTTGTGGATTTAATGGAATTTCATCAGACTTAGTCGGTCCACCCATTCTTTGACATTCGTCACATTTTCTTGTATAGCTAGCTGAATCCTTATGAAGTGTAGGCCAATAATATCCAGTTGTTAAAATATTTTGGGCTGTTCTTTTTGCTGCAGAGTGTCCCCCACACAGTTCATCATAATAGGCATGCAGAATGTCATATGTCTCATCTTCTCTCACACATCTACACATTACTTGATTAGGTCCAGTGTAAAACAACATGTTATCAATCCAAGAGAAATTAAAACTTTTTTCAACTAGTAGTCTTCTTTCTTTGTAAGAAAAATGTGTTGGAACTTTGTTAGCTTCGAGGTAATTAGCTATGTTGGCATACCACAGACTTTGGAAATCAATATCAAACAAATGCTCATCTGGAAATGCATCATCTATCAGAGTAGTATGTTGTTCTGTGTGGTGGAGTCTTGATAGATAATCAACTACTACATTTTCCTTGCCAGGCTTGTCAACTATAGTAATGTCAAATTCCTGCAAAAGAAGAAGCCATCTTGCTAACCTGCCTGTGATAGGAGGTTTGTTCATGAGATATTTTATTGCTGCATGGTCAGTATGAATAAAAATAGGATAGCCAGTTATGTAATGATGGAATTTGTTCAAGGAATATACTATTACTAGTAATTCTTTCTCTGTCACTATGTAGTTTGACTCTGGTCCATGGAGGCTTTTGCTAATGTAGTAAATTGCATTTTCTAGGTTACTAGACTTTTTTCCTAGGACAGTGCCTATTGTGTAGTCTGAATCATTTGTGTGAATGTGAAATGGCAAAGGCCATTCAGGACCCCTAAGTATGGGTGCAGTGGTTAACAGTTTCTTAAGCTGCAGGAAGGATTCATCACATTCCTTTGTCCAGTTAAATTCAGCTTCTTTAGTAAGAAAAGTATACAAAGGACTATCTATTTGACTAAAATTTTGGATCAACCTTCTATAGTAGCCAGCATGCCCTAGGAAAGACCTAACATCTTTCTGCTTTATAGGAATAGGAAATGTTAGAATTACTTCTATTTTTGCAGGGTCTACCTGGATTCCAGCTTCAGATATGAAATGTCCCAGCACTATGCCTTCTTGCATCATCATGAAACATTTGTCACTATTGAGAGACAAATTGTGTTCCTAACATCTGATTAGCACTCTTTCCAAATTCTTCAGGGCTTCTTCAAAGGTGACTCCAAAGGTAGTAAAGTCGTCCATATATATCTCCATACAATCATGGGATATATCAGCAAAAATGTTGATTACAGCTCTCTGGAAGGTAGCTGGTGCATTGCATAGGCCAAATGGTAATACAAAATAGGCATATATACCCTAGGGGCATGTGAATGTATTCTTCTCCTGATCTTCTGAAGCAAATTTGATCTGGTTGTAACCACTATATCCATCTAGAAAGGAGAAATATTTCTTACCAGCCAGAGTGAGGGGCATGTGAATGTATTCTTCTCCTGATCTTCTGAAGCAAATTTGATCTGGTTGTAACCACTATATCCATCCAGAAAGGAGAAATATTTCTTACCAGCCATAGTGTCTAGGACTTGATCAATAAAGGGTAAGGGAAAATGATCCTTCTTTTTGGCATTATTCAACTCTCTGTAATCCACACATATTCACCATTTTCCCCCTTTCTTAGGTACAATGACTAATGGTGATACCCACTTTCTCTCAGAGATTGGATAGATGAAACCAGCATCTAGTAATTTTTGTAATTCACTTTTGACTATCTCTCTCAATGCTATATTTATCCTTCATTGAGGTTGGCATAGTGGTAAGTTGCCATCATTAATGTAGATCCTATGGGTACAGAGCTTGCGGTTCAGTCCTAGCATGTCTCCATAATTCCAAGCAAAGGCTTTCTCATGCTTACACAAGAGTTTAGTTAATAGTTCCATTTGTTGAGGTGGCAATTTGTTGTTTACATGGAGATTATGACCAGGGG
This sequence comes from Thuja plicata, assembly GCA_018584345.1. Taxonomy (NCBI): domain Eukaryota; kingdom Viridiplantae; phylum Streptophyta; class Pinopsida; order Cupressales; family Cupressaceae; genus Thuja; species Thuja plicata. The sequence continues at coordinate 1,631,364 of MU226222.1, forward strand.
AAATTTCCACAACAATTGTTAGCTCTACCCTTGACATCTCAGGTACTAGGTTTGTAGCAATTTCACATGGTAACAATTGGCTAATTATTTCAGGGCTTGCTGGAAAGATACAATATTCATAGGTACATAGCTGTAGAATAACACTTTCAGAAACATCTTTTGTTGTTATACACTCATTGGTAAGAATAATATGTATTACATCATCTTCCTCTTGCATTTTCAGAAAAGATTTTCTATGCATCATCATAAGCTGAGCAACAAAATTGACCTCTTCTTCCTCATCTTCTAGTTCCCGCCAAATGGGATCCTTCAAATCTGGCTGAGGCTAGGAAGGAGGATAGAGTGCTATTTTATTTATTGCCTGGCTATTTGAAATTTTCATACTTCTTGATCTGCAACTAATTTTTGCATCAGTGGTGGCTAACCAAGGTCTCCCCAGGATGACTGGATAGCCTGCAAAGTTTACTTTTGGTGATAAGATGAGAAAATTAGTAGGGTATTCCCATGAGTCTAGCGTAACTACCACATCTTCTACAAGACCATCTGGAGTGTCTTTTGAACTATCAGCAAGTTGTAATATTGTGGGTGTTGTTCTTAAGCCTTCTATACTTAGTCTGTTCATTGTATCTTTGGTCATCACATTAATTGCTAGCCCCAAATCAACTAAAGCATTTTTAACAGATTGTCCATTAATTATCAAGTCAACTACTGGACTTCTAGGGTCTGAATACTTGGGTATAACTACCTTTCCCAACATGATATCCGCAAGTTTCCCTATGACATGAACTATTTGAGGGTCTTTCTTCTTCCTCCTAGGCTTTTTGAGGCATGCATCCTTAATTGCTTTCCCATAGATAGGAACATCTTTGATAGCTTGAAACAGAGGTATTTGGATGTGCATATTTTTTAGTTGCTCAAGAATATCAAAAGGCATTTCCTCTTGGGATATAAGTTTTTCTATTGTGAGCCTTTGTGGAAAAGGAGGTTCAACTGAGGTTTCATCATTAGTTTTGCTGGATTTTTGAGTTGATTGGGTGGTATTTTGCAATATAGCCTCTGGAAGAGGTGTTGATGCTGCAGGAGTGTCTACAAATTTTGTGATAATAGGTTGTTCGGGTGCAAGCAGAGTAGTACTTGACCTCAAATGTATGTCAGATATCTCTAGAGCGTAAGCAGGATACTGTTGTGTATTAGTAGTATACATTGGCTACTGCTATTGCTTATTATTTGGATTTGGTTGCTGCTGAGCAGACAATTACGTTTGCTTTGGATTGGGGCTAGTGGTTGTAGGAGGCGACATTATTGCAGTAGGTGGCACTGGTGGCGGTAATTGTGGAAAAGCAGGATTTTGGTTAGGCCACTGTGGAGGTACCCTCCATTGATTATTTTACTGCCAATTCCCTAGCGGTGGCTGCCATTGGTTTTTCTGGTTAGGCCATTGGTTATTTTTCTGGTTAGGCCACTGGTTATTCCAGGGTGGCTGAGAGTACTGAGGATTATTCTGGTAACTTTAGTTTTTCAATTGACTATTGTAAGGATTTGAAAATTGTAATGGGTCCTGAGACATACCTTGTCATGGTGCCCATGGGTGATGTTGACCAATGAGAAACACTTTCTCATTATCTCCTTCTATCTTCATGTACTCAGTAGGCAAATGTTGATTTTCCAGGTTCGCCACCAGCTTGCACTCGTAATCTTTCTTTTGTTTCCGGCAATGAGGGCAATATTCAGCCAACTGCAATTCAGTGTCTGCATGTTTTTTCTTGGAATTCATGGTGTCGAGATGTGTGGAAACATCATTAATGATGTCTTGAAATATGCTAGCAAGTTAGATATCTCCAGCTTAGAAACGCCTGAATTGCTCCCTTTAATTGCTGTAGATCGATATCCTCTGCCTTTCTTCCCAGTTGATATGGAGTAGTGAGATATATTTTCTTGAGATCATCCCAAGAGTATTGGGATACGTCCCCACCAGCTATGAGGTCCAATGCATCCAGACAGCTATCGTTCACTCCTCTCAAGAAGACTAGTTTTTGTGAATCCTTCGCCAGAACATGTTGGGGGTTCTTTTGCATGGTGTATAAAAAATGTGAAACATAGTCCTCCAAAGTTTTGTCCTCCTTCTGTGACATTATAAAAATTTCATCTCCCCTTGGGTCACTCCCCTTGCAATATTCTTTGTATTTCTCTAGAAACAAGGTCTGCATCTCATCCCATGTGCCTGGTGCATTTGCTCCTAATCCCATGAAACACCGTAAGGCTGACTCTTTCAGTGTTGCTGGAAATAGATTGAGTTTGTGGCCATCAATGTTATAGTCAAAGCTATGACAGAGGATTTCAAAATCAAACAAAAAGGTGTCAGGATCTTTGGTTATCAGCACATAAAATTTTGGAAGTGTAGCTGAGGGTATATTCTTGAGGTTTGCATTGTTTATAAAGCTTGGCAGAGGAAATGGGAAAGTAGGGTGTGCCATTACTGGAGGTATCAGGGGTGGTCCTTACTGTTGGAAAGGAATATTAGCCACAAGATTGTTATTAGCAGGTGCATTTGGGTTAGAATTATTAAGAAAGTTGGCCAAGATTTCAGCAAAAGGCCAAAAACCACTTATATCAAAAGATCCTTCTCTAGCAGTAGATGCTGCAGGAAACTCGAGACTTGCATCAACAAAAGGCAACTCAACTTCTTCAGCTTGATCATTCAAATTCACAGGTTCTCCTGGAAGAAATCTGCCATATTCATCTCTTCTTCTTCCCCTTCGATGCATGCAAATGAATTCTTCACACTGGTGAAGCAAATTTAGGACCACAAACCATTAAACAAACTTAAAGACTCAATAGGTTTCTTAGTTTGACACCATCCCTGGAAACGGCGCCAAAAATGAATCACCTCACAATAGGTGCTTAGTAATCATGCCCAAAGCCTCTCTTAGGAATAATGTATTCAATCTAAGGATCACTTCTCCTACCGTGAGGTGCATTTAGTTTGTCAACTCAGGGACGTATACTTGAAATGGTACAACATAGTATGTGCATTAAGTTCCTTAAGGAGCCAATCTACCTATGTTGCAGGAAAGTAAAATACATGAAAGGAATCTATACTACGGCTGAAGGAAAGGAAACACACTTAGTCCTTACTAAAATGAATGCTACAACTTGCAAACTTCTACTGAAATCTATTATTTCAACCTAGAGCATTCACTATAGCTATCCTTGCAGGTGCTGCAGGAACATTCACGAAGTACAATGCTGCAGGAAGAAACTGTAATCTTATATCTAGAATACTGGAAATGCAAGAAGTAACTCTATTCTACTTCTACTCTAATCCACCTACCAAGTGGACCCCCTTGGTTGGCTTCTGCTAATCTATGAACAAAGAATATGAACCAAAATCTACTTCATTATCTTTCAAAAGTGGTTACATGAAAAATGGTACATGAAGCTGAAAATGAACTTGCTGAACAAGATATATTAGAGCATTGTTCTCCTTTAAAAAATCCAAACTTACAAACAAACAGTCTCCTCCCTATAAATAGAGGATTGACTTCTTTATTCCAAAAATAGAAAAGGAACTAACTAACTAAAACCGCGCCAAAGAAAGAGAACAAGAAATGCAACGACCCATGACGTGCACAATGAAGTCTGGGAGATCAAGTCAAGATGCTGGTAATATGGAAGGAATATGGCAAAGCTATATTTATGCATCTCTGAAATAGTGGCTCCTAATTTGTGGCAGCTGTGTCTTCTGTTGCCACAATGGCTTATCCGCACGAAGCTGGTCTTTACGTCCTCCTTCAATGTTGTTGACCACTCCCAGTGACTCCTACTTCCTGGAAAGATTAGTTAATATGCAAAAGATATTCATGCAAGCAGCTTATCAAATTAATCTAGATGTTAGAACACACATTCAGATTATTATATGAAATACTACTACATATATAAGATTGGCATAATATGACATATCTATTCCACCCATGGCTTAATGGTTCTTTCTGTACTTCACAAAAGTTCAACTGACTTAAATTTCACAATTGTTCTAATAATACTTGAAAACAGAGTGCAAGGACTAATATAATGAAGACAGTAAAACAGGCTCATCATCCACTGCTCCAGATGCAATGTTGTTCATCCTTCTATCCTGAAAGAACTTGTATCCTAAGACACATGCTCTAAATTTTAGTTCATCATCGTTGATGGTGGATACTCTTAGTCCTCTTCCATCCCATGTAGCTCCTGTATTCTTCTCAATTTCAAGTTTAGGTGGGTGCTTTAGTGCCTTTACCTTATTGGTTATTGGATATCCAGTAACAAGGTGTATGACATCCCTGGTAATTGGTTTTGGCTCATCCAACCATAATCTTTGGTCATGTATCCTACTTAGTACTAACCGAATCCATTCGGTCTTGAATTCTTTTAGGAACCATAGGGTATTTGTGATCCCTTTTACCTCAATGTGCTTGTGCTCTTCCTTGATAGTGTCATCATCGTTACATAGCTTCTTGAAATCTTGTTCAACTTCTAGGTCTCCAATTTCTACAGTCTTGTAGTGTATGTACGCTTGCACGTCTTCGACCGGCAAAACCGTAGCTGGTATTCATGAGAATGCACTAGCATTGTTGGGTTGTGAAGCAACCTCGAGACATATTTTGTAGTGAGGTCCCTCAGAGGCTGAATTATTGATTAGGTTTACCGTGTTGTTCTTAACATTCTTGAGCTTAGCAATTCTTGATGTGGTTGCCATAGTTTTTCAGAATTTAGGGATTTCCCGTAAATGATAAACAGAGTTCTTGGTTTACTTTGTTACTTAATTTTCACTTTGTAGTTGTAAGGGATCTGTTTGGAGTGCTGTGAATCATGTTCAAGTCAATGTGCAATGTTTTTACTTCATGCTCTAGTCTCTCTCTTGCCGCTTCTCTCTAATCGCTTGGTGAAAATAAAATCCTTCTGTCATCTATTTATAGACTTTGCCCTAAGTTGAGTAATTAATGCTCAACAGCTTCTTGGTGTGTGAAGATGGAGTCATTGGGTGAAACACAATAACATTTTTGGTAGTAATGTGATGCTTCAGGGAAAATTTCAACTTATTACATTTACCGATGGATTTCGGTAATATGACAAAGACAACATTGCCAACTCACTTGATTACCGATGAATCTCAGTTTACACTAGTGACTTAGCCTTTATGTGTTAACCGACGATTCTCGGTAAGTATAGAAAACTTAGCTTTGTATGTATACCGATGCATTTTGGTATGTATTAACTGATGAAATATAATTCACATAATTATAAAAATTAATACCATAGTGTATATTTGATCATGTTGATTTGGTATATTACCTATGTATAATGGAACTGATGCAAAATATAACTTGGGATAATGCAGTTCCATACTTACTTGTTCTACTTAGGTGGGGGTGGTGATGTCACCAGATCCATTAGATGAGGTGTCACCAATTGCATTGCTCAGTCCAACTTCATCAGTGTTTGTAGCTTTCTTCCACATTTTTTTTCTCATCTTCCTGATGTCTTGAATGGTGTTTCCATTGGGAAAGGTGTTGGTCTTTGTCATTCGGTCTCTGCATTCTTTCTTTAGATGACCAACTTTATGATAGTTTAGACATGCCATTCCGGGATTAGTCCAGCCTCTAGAATTTCTAGTCCTTTGTCTCACACAGTTTGCAGCTATGTGACCAAATCTGCCACATGTTGTGTAGTTTTCCCATGTATTGTAATCCCAAACATACTAGTTACCGACTCTTTTCGGTTGATATGAAGTTTCTTGATCTTTAGGCTTCCATGCTTTCTTTTTGTTCTTCCAGCGTTCAAGAGACGTGTTCCCTTGCATTTTTCAAGTAGGATAGTATTTATCCATGTAGGTTTCCTTCTTTTTTTTATTTCACCTCAGATTTACATTCATATGCTTTATGTCCTTACTTGTTACATTTATGAAAAATTCCTATGAATGAAGGTGTGGATTTAGGAATACCTTTCATTTTTCTCCTACAAACATTTGATATCTGGCCTTTCCTTCCACAATGATTGCATGTCAGCTTTCTTTGTATTGGATATTCATAGACATTCTTTGGATCAACTTGGTATGGTGATTCTCCATTCTTGGTATAACCTAATATAGTATTATTATTGACTCTTCTTTTTCCATGAAGAAAATCATCTATTCTTTTATTTCTTTCTTCAGATCTCTTGATTATTTCATTATGTTGTTGCTAAATTCTTACTTCTTGTTTCAGCTTTTTATTTTCTTCTCTTAGCTCAACAATGGCTTCTATTCTTTCAATGAGTTATGTATTCATTTTATTTGCCTCTTGACTCATAAGAATAATCTGATTTGTGATCTCATTATGATGTTCTGTTAGTCTTTGTATTTCTGTCTCTTTCTCTTGTAGCTTTTCAGTAATCTTCCTCCTATCATCAATTGCTAGTGTTCTTTCTTTCCTAGCTTGTCTAGCATTTTTCATGACATTAACCATTCTTACCATCTATGTTTCTTGACCGATTTGTAGAGATTTCACTTGTCCAGCCAGATGTTGATTGATTTCATTTAAGCTTGTGATGCTTTCTTCAGATGTGTCTGATGCCTTGCTAGTTGTAGATCCTGATGGCTCAAAGAAATCTGGTATCTCTTCCTCATGGTAATCTATTTCATTACAACGAGATGACATAATCTTTCTTTCATCTAGGATCTATCTCATCTTGATTCTAGCTTCTTTATACTGCTCATAGAAGGTCTAAATTTCTAGCTTCTAATTCTCAATACTTTTGTCAAGTCTATACTTCTCCATTGTATGATCTTTTCTCTTAAGTCTTTAAAATTTCCAAATAAGAGATCTAACTCTGATACCAATTGTTGGAAATAATGGGAAGTGTGTACTGAGAGGGGAGGGATGAATCAGTACCTCTAAAACTTTTATCTCTTTTTAAGCTTTATCCATTGTGTAATCAATTTCATAACCAACCATCTATTCTATACTTTCTTTGTGTAAGATATATCAATTCATAAACTTTAACAAACATGTAAACATTCATGAAAGTAATTGACACATAACATAAGATATGGTAACCCAGAAAACGCTTGTTAGAAGGTAAAAACTGCGGTGGGATGGCACCCACAAAAATTCACTATATACAAATTGGAAGGGGTCGGTTAAGGCTTACAATTTGATCACTTTTGATGATCTACCCTGTTAGGAGTATCTGTGGAGACTGGTTAAGGTCTACTCTATTAAGAGCTTTAGCAACACTATTTAGTGTGCACTTGGTTAAGAGATTTACAATAGGATTGTTAAATCCACCTTTTTTGAAAGGATTTCTTCTATTTGCTACACTTGTTAGAATGCAGACAAAAATACTCATTGACCTGAGTGTATGCAATCTAGTATTGCTGATTATAGATGCATTAAAAATCACATGTATAAATGTATCACCTAATGTGATTGATTAATACCTTTGTTCTTTGGTAGCCTTTGTTCTTGGCTCTTGATAACCAAATTCATCTTTTGTTGTTCTACTTCTTGAAACTCTTAGTCTGATCCATAGATGTGCTCGTTGCCTACAATAATCCTCTCATCCATCATTAATGAATGGTTACAACATCTATTTATATAATAGATTTACCTAAGTAAGTTTCACTTCTGACAAAACTAACATTATGATCATAGGTTTACAACTTGACCTTGATCTCCTAGTTTGCATGTTTTTAATCAGTTAGACTAATTAAAATAATTACAATGATGTTTCTTGTTCCTCAAGAAATAGATTTAAAACAAATCAAAACTCTATAAATAGAATATAGTTGTTTTATCTGGCGTGGAAGTCAGATCCACTTTTCTCAGGTTGTAACTAACTTTCAGTGTCTGATGCTCGGTTTGCTCTGAAAACAATTTGACTGTCTTTCAGTTTGCACTGTAATCTGCTCGTTGAGTTCCACTGTCAATTTTCTCCTATCGGGTTCCAATTTATCATATTCGGGTTTCACTATCAGTTTACACTTCAAAACTTGTGTCGATGGGTTTCTCTTTACTTAGCAATTTTGGTCTAAACTGAAAACCTGACTTTCGGTGTAGTGTAACCGATGGTTCAAACAGCTTGTTTTCTCTTTGCATACTAATGGAAAAACTTTATGTCATCATGGTTAAGTTTAAGTTATGGCTAGAATTCAAATAACATTAGACCTTCAATATCATGTTAGGATTAGGATTAAGGTTAAGGTTGGGTATTAGTCTAAAGTAGTGCTAGAATTCAATTAGGATAAGGATTAGGGTTTTAATTAGTTTTAGAATTAAAGTTAATATTCAAGATCAAGGATAGGGTTGGTATTAAAAAATCATTATGAATAGGGTTATAATCACGGTTAAGATTAAAATTAGAATTAGGGTCAGGATTGAAATTAGAATTAGAGATAGGATTATGATTAGGGTTAAATAATGGTTAGGGTTTGGGTTAGGGTTAAACTAGGGTTAAATTTAAGGTTAGTGTTTAATTCACGTAAGGGTTCAATTAGAGTTATAAGAGAGATCATTAAGTTAGGTTAAATAATGATTATAGTTTAATCATAGTTAGAGTTAGGGTTTAATTAGGGTTACAATTAAGGTTAGGTTAGAAATCAATTAGGGGAATTGTTAAGTTCAGGTTAGAGTTTAATCAGATTTAAGTAAATAAAGTTAATTTTTAATTTGACTTGGGGTAAATATTAAGGCTTAAAATCCTATTTTTTAATTATATTTTATATTCTAAATATATTAGGGTTAGGGTTAGGGCTAAGGTTCAATTAGGATTTGTAATGAAGGAAAATAGGTTTCACTAGCTTATGCATGAAAATTAGGAAACTAGGTCTATTTCCACATTAATTACTTTTAAAGAGAGTAGATCCACATGGCTCAACCTCAAATATGATTGATAAGGATTGGGAACAAGGTGAATCCAATTAATCCTTGTTTGAATTGAAAATGGTACCACAAATTATGTAAACTGAAGGCTAGATCTAGGATCAAAAGTGTAAAATTGAGGTTTTTCAGCATAGATGATAAATTGCATAATAGATAGATAGATTGTTAGATTAACTAAGAGGGGGGTGAATAATTGGCCTCAAATATTATTCCAATAAATCAACCCAAAAAATTTATACCACAAATATAAGCCTCTATTTATCTTTAGTCCTACAAGATGTATGCCTTTAAACAATCTTATCAAATAGCTACTGCTCGGAGTCCACTGTTAATCCTTTTTAGCTTTACCAATTAGCAGTCTAGTCTTTACCGAAATATAGTAAATAACTTAGTGTTTACAAATCTTCCTATTTTAGTAATGTGTAAAGAAAAACATCAAAGCAATGAACCATATACACATTTGACACATGAAATTTTATTGTGGAAACCCTGTTAAGGGAAAAACCACTTGGGACTGGTAACCCAAAATTTTCACTCTTCTGAAGTGAGCTCGGTGAAGAGCCAACCCTGTTGAAGGTTAAAAATACATAGTTAAGTGCAACCTTGTTACATGATTTAAATATAATAGTTTGTCACTTGATATATGGCATTTCACTATGATATCTTCATGAGAAAATTTTTGATACTCCTTGGGATGTATCTCAATATATAAAGCATAGTTAAATCCTACTCGTTTAAGAGACTTTATGATCCAATGGTTAAACTGAAACATTAAATGATCTAGTCCTAAATACAACTTAGACTTTGCATACAATCAGATCTATTGTAATCTCATAATACCTTTCTGATCAATGTTTCTCTTTAATACCTTTGCTCCGCTTCTTTCTGCTCGATGATTTTGTTGCTTCTTTGTTGTTCGGTGTCCGTAAAAACCTTTAGCACTGTTACTCAGCTTGTTTGATCAGGACAGTATGAAGACTTTATTTCTTCACCACTATTCTCTTCAACGTCCTCTTTTATGTTCCCTCATTTTTTATGAATTAACTTGTTTCTTTTATAGACATGATTTCACCATTTCTAGGTCTATGTCTTTCTTGTTTCTTGATGTGATCTAGAAATCTTGCCATTCTTGGTTTAAATCTTGCTTTAGTTTTATTTGTAGATTTCTCTTTAACAACTGGAATAAAACTAGCTTTAAAACTCTAGCTTATCTCTAGCTTTTAACTAGTCGATGAAAACAATGTAATCAATCAGTTAGCTCCATTTTTAGCTCCTGCCAGCTAAGTCTTTTGTCATTTATGAATTTCAGTTTTGATCGGTGTTTAACTCCTTATTTTCTCAGTCTCGACTTCAGTTGTCCTCAGGCATCTTTGTCAGTCAGGGTTGTCTGTTCATCGGGAAACACTATGACTTTTAGTTCTTCTTAGGTATCTCTTTGGTTCTTCTCTATAATTCTTGCTTGGGTATCACTGTGACTCTTATCTCAGGGTTCTCTATCCATCGGTGTGCACTGTTCATCCATGTTTGTTGTCACTTGGTGTATACTAAACTTTTATGCATTACTAATATCATAACCTTTATTTCTTTGGTTCTTTGAAGTCTTTGACAATATGAATATGACCAATCAGACTATATCAAGTTGACATAAATGAAAATACAATACATTAACTGATTTAATGTCTTGCATTAAATTTTTGTATCTCAGTGATCATCAACTTAACAACTTCAAACATTCAATCAGTTATAGTTCATCAATCTCTCCCTTTGGCATTGATGGTGTTGGTTTCTTTTTATGTTGCAATAAAAACAACAATAACCTCTTCTTCTTATGAGTGTTTTATATAGGATCCACATCCAAATATTTGTTCATGCAAGAAAAGGACCAACTAACAAGCACTCTTGTAATACTTCTACTCTTTAGGTCCTGCTACACCAATGGGGATACCCTGTAATACCTTTTGATATATCTTATATGGTACTATCAAGCAGTAATCTCACAATGACTCAACATAACCAGGAGATACTATATAATTGGATAATTATCCATTGAACATCAACCATGAAATGGAGCATGAGATAGGAATTCACAACAAACTTACACAAATGTAGATTTAATGGATTTAAATGTTTTTTTAATAGGTAAACACAACTAATATGCAACTGGATATGCAATAATACAAAACTTTTCAGCTTTAGATCAGTGCTTTATCCATTGGGCTATATTCTGACTCAGATACAGTATAGTGAAACCAATATTCATTAAAGATTTTAGATCATAACACAATTATCCCAAACCCCTACTACTAATAGAATCCTAGCACGTGTCAAATGAATCTATGCATTAATTAGAGCCTAATTTAATCTGATCCTAGATCAGAACTCTCAAACAAGTACATAAACATAGAGAAAACTATGCTAATGAATCAGAAAATTCATAACTCACAAGACACATAACACAGGAGAGATTGGAATCTAGATCTTTGTATTAAATTCAGAAAATCTTATTCTAGTATACAAAAAGTACTCAGAGATAACCTCTTCAATAACCTACAAAAGATCTCTTAGCTTTATTTCTAATTTCTTACAACTATCTAGTACAAATTATACTATATTTCCCCTCTTGACTGAAAAATTTACAAATTGTTTACAATCCAAATTTTCCAGCCCCTTCCAATGATTGGGAATCATTTTATAGAATAGGATTGCAACAAGCTATAGATCATTTGGAATAAGGACAAAACTAATGACTCAGTAAAAAGAAAAAATGGCTAATGAAGTGATAACCACTTTTTTACAATAGATATTTAACATATTTTGTCTCCTGACTACTTGGTACTTGTATATGCTTCAAATTTGTTTGGAAGTAGCCATCTAGAGTTCATTGTCTCTTATATTGATGATGTAGGATCTTCATATTTTCCTTTTTTCTGTTAACCTCATTCCAATTGACACTTGCCTTCTCAATCTCTTCTGACCAAAATTCAAAAAAGCTCTAGCTATACCGACTATCTCAACATTTTGAACAAACAATAATGTGTTTTCCAGAGTAAGAATGTTATTGGTTCTTACTGCCAGTGCCTCATTCATCTTCCTATGCCATAGTGCTTCATCTTTTATATCACCACTCTTCTTAAAAAGATTGGGAAACACCTCATACTGGTCCTTTGAATATTCCTTTCTTAAAGCCATTACCTTCCTTATGATGATGCTCCTTTTTATGTCCATGTCCATCAACAATTTGATACATTTATAAGTACGAGTCAAAATAATGTCAACATTATTTTCTTCTTTGCATGTGGTGTGAAAGAATTTCAATTCTCCTCTCTTTCCCTTCCATCTATTCACCATTTGATCCTAGTTGTCCTTATCTGTATTGTATTCATTCAATATGCTGATAATTTTTTTCCCCTATGAATAAATAGCAGTAGGAACTAATTCATGAATGAAATGCCTAAGGGTGTTATGTATTTTTTCAACATACTTCTGTTTCACCCATGCCTCTGCTTCTTTAAAAGCTGCGGACTGTTCAACCCACTCCTTTTTTGATTTTTCTAGCTCGGTTCTTTCAGCAATTAATCTTGCTTTCTCTTGCTCCAATTCTTCTCATGTGGTGGGACTTGATGGTGTAGGGGAAGGAGGGTAATTTACGATTGGGATTGATGATGATGACAGGTGAAAATCTTGTGTAATCATCCTCTGAGGAACAAAATGAACTATTTTATTTCTATTAAGGAAGAAAATCTTATTGTCTTTTTCAATGGACTTGATCCTCTCATCGTTATAAGCCTTCATCACTATCTCTTATTTTTCCCCCAGGCTCTTGAGTGCATCTTCTTGTTTCTTAGCTAGCTTTAAGCTTAACTTTGATGTTTCAAGAGTGAGGTTAGCTGCTTCTACACCTGAGGTGTCTGATACTCTTCTCACTATAAGGCTACATGCATATTCATCCTAATTAGCTTCATCAGATACCTTATGGATCTTCCTTTTTATATGCCACATAGCAAGGGCAACATGATCTTCACTAAATATTACTCCCTTAGATTTTTGTCTTGCTTCTGTCTCAGTAGTATGGACAATTTTTATCTCCTTTCTCACAGCATCAAAAACAATAGCATCAACAAGATCCCACTCTGGAAGTATCAATACTCCTTCCTTCTTGACTAGTGCCCTTCCTTCCTCAAGAGTTATCTTTTCAAATTTAGATATCATTTCTTGTTTTATTTCATTTTCAATCTCTTCTTCATTCCTTGTAGGTTGTTCTTTACACTTCTGTTGGCACTTCTCTTTGAATTCATTCATGTGGGTTCTCCATAAGAATTGTAAGAATGCCTTAGCCTTGACAAAATTGTCATAAAAAAGAAACTTATCACTGGCTTGTTGTGTCAAGGGCTCCAATTCCTTACCAACATATTTTTCAATAGTTAGATCCAGTGGAGCATGCTTTGGAACTTCAGGCATCCCTTCTTGTAATTCTTGGGTTGTGACAAAAATTTGTCCACCATCTCCCATTTGTAACAATTGTTCTACTACAACTTTCTCATCAATACAGAGTGGAGATTGGGAAGGAGAGCATACATTTGCCTATTGTTGTTGTTCTCCTTCTATCCTTTGCCTCTTTGGGGATGGAAATAATTTAGTGTTTGGGTCTATTGACCTTTTCCCCTTTAGATCCAGTGTCTTCTCAACTTGTGGCAAGACTGTACTATACCCTCTTCTTTGGTATACCATATATTTCCCTCAGGGGACATTTCTAATAGGAACTATCTTGTTTATCATTTCTTTGGCTCTTTCTAGTTATGATTGCAAGATGTCAGCCCCTTTCTAATTTAATGTCTGCATGATGTCTTCAAACATCTCCATTAAAGATCCCATATTTTTAGCCCAAGGCTGAAAATCCTTTAATGGGTCGTACAACTTATCAAAGTGTTGCACAAAAATCTAGGCCCTTCTTGTATGCTAGCCATTTTTCATTCTTTATCTCCTACTCTATTAGATCAAATTCATTTCTGATTACATCTTCAGGATAGTTGAATTGATGGTTTAGTACTAGGCATTTTTTTTCTCCCTAAACATATCTTTAATGAAAGCTTCTAGGTCAGCACATCTTGAGACTGTAGTATTCAAATGATAAGGGGCCATATATGTATCTAGGTGTTTCCACCCTCCCTTTTTAATAATGAATTGATGGGCTGCTGTGATTGTGGGAAAAATAGTTCCTTTCCCTCTTCATGTTAATGCTTTCTCTTGTAGACCTCCAATTTGCCTTATTATTTCTACCAATCCTAGCTTAACAAACACTCTGTAAGGTAGTATATTAGGGACTCCCCTGAAGCCATAAATTCTAAATACTGTTGATACTGGGTAAAGAATAACATCTCCCCAATTATGTACTATTTTTATTTCATGACTATATTCCTTAGGCCTCAATAGTTACAAAAGTGTCAAAGGCATTCTGGGATCATCAGTCACCAATAATTCCCTCATTCTAGTAGCAAAACATCTATCAAAATTAATGTAACTTGCTTCTTTATTATCCCATGACATGTCTGAATTCCACAACTGTACTGGCATATCCTCATCATCTTTGACCTTTGTCAATTCTATCTCCTTTTCAAAGTAATCTTCCCCTTTGAATAAAAACATGTGCATCAGCAGGGAATACCATGTAAAAGGCCTAGTCACCCTTTTGTCCTAGATGCCTATCAAACCTTCATGTATCAAGTTTGCAATATATGGGGCAAAATAAAAAATTATGGGCAAATGAGGATGCAAAATCTATACCATCATGAACATATAATGGATGGGCATTCCCTTCTCTTCATCATCACCCCAGATCTAACATAGGGCCCTATATACTCCTCTGGCCTTTGGGGCGAAGTAATCCAATTTGAAAGGTTCCTTGGTGTTTGGCCCTACCATGATCAAATCCCTAATTTTGTTAAAATATTCTTTTAAGGGTCCATTTCTCAAATAATCCCTTTGGGATTGATACACTTCTATAAATTCTTTGAAATCAATTTTGTCCATAGAGGTATCCTCATCACTCAACTTAAGGACTTCCCTGATTTCCTCTGTAGTTATACTGACCATAATATGTCCATCCTTATCTCTGACCACCCTAGATATTTTGTCATATTTGTCAGCTATTTGCATAAGCATGTCTATATCCATGAAAATCCCAGGCACCACTAACTTTCCCACATCAAATTGCCACACATTACTATTAGGAACAAAGGCATTTCTCTGGCTGAAAACTAGTTTGAACAAATCCAAACCAATCATTCCTATATTTGCATCTTTAGTCCACTGTCCCAAATCATACAGACCTTCACCAATTTTTAAACGTAGACTCTTAAGGACAAGTTCTTTTATTTTTTTTGAATCATTTGTTGACCTAGTTAATTGCTACAATAGGTCATCACATACATTTCTGTCTTTGTAATTTATGTTGCCCTTAAATTCTCTCCTAGGCGACATCTTGAATTTAGGATCTTTATAAATCTAATGATTCAACAAATTTTGATAACAGAATCCAGCGACTGTAAGCCCTAATATTTCTTCGGATAGAATTCAAAAAGACTTGCACCAAAAAATTACCCATTCTGCAAATAGCTTGGGAGTAAGAATGCGATCACTGCAGCTTTGTTTCACTCCACAAAATCAATGATTATACCAAGCAATAATTGAATGATTTATCACATATAAATCCCATCACTTCTAAGCATTAAATTCTTACTGTGGAAAACACACGTTCGCCATTACTTCATTTCAGTTCAAAATCTCACTGCTAACAATTCAAAACCGCTAAATTAACTCCTTTAAAACACAACCGTTGATCTCGACAACTCTTCTTCACACCGGACGACTCACATCAACTCTTTTACAATGTTCATCTCCTCAGACATGTGTCACAATGACACGTTCCCTCCAAGATTATACTTCAGGCACTTTCAATTTGAGGCTTTGCCCCCACTGTTAGATCTTTCTGAAGATGCTCGCACTTTACCTACTTTACACTGATAGAGGGTCCCATCACTTAGGATATTCGTCATCACAACGCATTCCCTTGATGTCTAAAGATCGATCAGTTTATTCTCCATTCTTTACACTATCCTTCCGATCTTTTATGATCCTCACTGCCTTTAGCCAATCTTTATGACCCACGGCTTTGATCTGCAGGGACACGTGGTAGCACCTCCCAATGCCTTAATGGCTAAAGTCACCTCACCTTTTATTGGAGGCTTTGCACCAGCCGTCAGATCTTTCTTAACTTGTTGAATCTTTACCCAACTCGCTTTCCATTAACCGCGGTCTTCAACTTGCTTGGTTGGACACTCGTCATCATGACGCATTCCCTTAAAGCTTATCCTCTCATCATATTTTCATTGAGGGTTAACGTCAACCATCAGATCTTTCCAGAGATGTCATATATTTATTGAGTCTTTAATTACCCTATTGGACCCACTAGACGCCACGTGTCACCATGAATCTTTCCCTTAAAGATTATTGCATCCACATCTTTACCATAAGGCTTTGCACGGGCCGTCAGATCAAATATAACATATACTCTATTTAACCTCATCTCTTCGATCATGCATGGGCCCACTAAGGACACGCATCACCACTACACAATCCCTTGAAGTTAATTCATCTGCATCTTTGATATGAAGGTAATGCACGAGCCATTAGATTTAAAAGCATTTGCGGTTATCCTTTGATTTGCATCTCAACTGTAGTTGGTCTCGCCAGATACACATGTCATCATGATGCATTTCTTTAATGCTTAGATCTCAATCATATTCTCATTGTAGGAATGCGTGAACCATTGGATTAAAACAAACCTGCCCGAGACTTGACACAATACGTTAAAATAAATTACTAGTGCATAGACTTCATAAATATTAAAGTGGTTAGAGATTGTTGAACTATTGAAAATGGCCCCATTTAAAAAGACAACATCATCGACACATGACTTAAGTGGTCAAAAAGGTAATGCACAATTAGAATCCACTTTGACACCTAGGGTTTAAAGACCAAAATTACAGCTTGAAACAAGAAAGCAAGGATTTTCAAGTATTCACATAAGACTCTTTTGCAAAAGCAGACCAAGGACTCATTGTTTTGAAAATTTTTTTACCAGACCTAACAACATCTATTTTTGGGGATGAATACCTCTAGTAGGTGTTACAATAATTCAAAATCTCAGGGGGAGTAGACCAACCTACTGGAAAACTAAACTACTCACACAACAGGAAAGAAAACTAAACTAAGACAAAAAGAACACACTTGCAGAAACACACTATATACACAATCCTAATGTTCATGGATGATTAGACTTTAGGAGAAGTATAAATTCAAGAACTGTCCATGAACTGGCATTTCTAAAATGATTCTAGTAAGATCCTTTAATAAATAATAATTTTTCCCATACCTTTCATGGACAATATAAGGTCCTAGCCAAATTGGTTCAAATTTTCCATGCTTTCCTTTTTCTTTCAGTCTGGCATTCCACACAAGAACATAATCTCCCACATCAAACTATCTTGAGACTGGCTTCTTATCATACAAATTTTTTACCTACAATTGAAGCTTAACATTTTTCACAGAAGGTTCCCTCCCGGCTTCATCTAGTTTAACCAGGTCGTCAATTCTTAATGGCATGTCATTATCAATATCATGATCATAAATTTGAACAAACTTGTACATCTGCATCAGATTATTTTGGGGCAGTCTTCCTTGGATCCCATAGACTGGGTCAAAAGGTGCACATCCTTTGGCCTTTTTAGACGTCACCCTATCTGCCCAGACATCCAATGTTAACTTTGAGTCCCATGCCTTCTGGTTTGTATCCAGAATTCTTTTAATAATCTTAAGGAGGCTCTTGTTAGTGAACTCACCTTGTCCATTCCCCTATGGGTGATAAGGTGCAGAGTAAGATGTCTGAATTCCATATTCATCACAAAAATTGATATATTCCTCAGATTTAAAACACATGGCATTATCTGAGATTATCTTCTCTAGGCACCCAAATCTGGTAATTATGTTCTTCAATAAAAAATCAATTACTACTTTACTGGTTTCTCTCTTAGTGTGGATTTCTTCAACCCACTTAGTAAAGTATTCAGTATCTACAATGATACATGCATGTCCTCCACTGGACTTAGTAGCTATCTCTCCTATAAAATCAATACCCCATTGCTAAAAAGGGTCTTGAACTTCCACTGATGTAAGAGGTACATTACCTGAGAATTTTAGCTTACCAGAGAAATGTTGGCAAGCATCACATTTTTTAACCATTTGATGAGCATCTTTAAAAATAGTTGGCCACCAGAATCCTTCTCTTAAAATCTTATGTGTAGTAGTCTTGGCCATATAATGGCCACCACACACTCCATTATGCATTTCTTGCAGGATCCTATCTGCTTGTTTTCTATCAACACATTTCAGCAGAATTTTTTTAGGCTTCCTCCACAACAACTCATCTTTGATCAAAGAAAAATTGATTGCTTGTAGCTTTAAAGTCCTCATCTTATTCTCATCCATGCCCTTTTGATAGTTCATTCTTTGTAAATAATAAATAATGTTTCTATACCAATCACAATGGTCAAGGTTATATATGAAAGGTCTATGTTCTTCTTCTAGGGTATTGATATGGTTTGCATCCAAGTTTGCACTAGCCATCAATTTGGCTAAGCCCATCCCTCTGACCAACTTAGTGATTTGGACTTCTATGTTAAACTCCTGAATCCTATTGATCCAACTACATATTTTTCCTGACACCTCTTGTTGAGTAAAGATGTCCTGAACTGCTACTGAGGGGACATAGGCCACTACAATGACACCTATCAAATAACATCTGAAAACTTTCAAAAATTTCACCAATGCATAGGCTTGTTTCCCAGTTATATCATATTTGATCTCTACAGCCTGTAATGATTTGCTAAAAAAGGCAATGGGTTGTTCAAACCCTTCTTCATTTTTCTGCAACAACACAACAACAATAGTATGACAAGATGCAAATGAAAAAATATTCATGGGATTTGAATAATTAGGAGTTCTCAGGACAGGGGCATCTTTGATAGCTTGCTTAATCTCTTGAAAATATTGTGTGGCCTCCCCATCACATTCCATTTTTGCATCCTTCTTCAACATTTTTGAAATTGGCCTACTTTTCTCAGCAAAGTTTGTGACAAATCTTCTGAGAAAATTTACCTGACCGAAGAAAGATTGAATTCTCTTAACATTTCTTGGGATGGGTACTTTTTCAATAGCAACTACCCTATATGGGTCAATTATAACCACTTCCTTTGAAACAATATGCCCCAATAATTTACCTTCTGTCACTCCAAAAATGCATTTCTTGGGATTCAGAGAAATCCCAAATTCCAGAGTTCTTTCAAAAATCTTCTCCAGATGTTCACAATGTTGTTCTTCTTTCTTTGAGTAAGCTTTGAGGTCATCTTGATAGACCTCAAGAAATTTTTGCAAGAAATATGAGAATGCAACATCCATGGCCCTTTGGAAAGTGGCCCCAACATTCATTAAACCAAAAGGCATTCTAACATATACGTATGTTCCCCATGGTGTGGTAAAATTAGTCCTAAACTACTTTGACTCTTTGGCCATAATCTGGTTATACCCAGATAACCCATCCATCATGGACATGAGTTCACATCCAGTGACTCTCTATAGCATATTCTCCATATTGGGGAGAGCATAGTTGTCTTTTAAGGAAGATATGTTCAAGTTTTTGAAATCCACACATAGCCTGATATCCCCATTCTTCTTCCTGATAGGGACTAAATTGGAAACCCAGGAAGAATGCCTATTGACTTTGATTATACCATCATCTTTCATTTTCTTCAATTCATATTCTATCTTGGGACTTAGGGTAGGATTTATGGGCCTTTGCTTTTGCCTAAAGGGCTTGGAATCTTCCTTCAATGGGCTTTCATGTTGAAATAACTCGTCATTATAAGCCTTTAGGTCATCAAATGTCCAAGCAAAGACTTTTTGTACTTCCTTAAGAGATTAGTTAGATCCTCTTCAACTTTGGGTGACATTTTTTTACCAATAAATAATTTTTTAGGAACTTCCTCTGTTCCCACATTAACCTCCTCCAAATCTTTAGACTTATTTACACATGTAACAAAAAATGGTTTATCCTTATTGTCAAAGGCTCTTTCTAAAACAACTAGTCCCTTTGGGACTTTATTTGACTTCAAATGCAACATTTATTTTCCTAAGACAATATCTTTTCCATCAATGGTCTTTACATACTGAAATCGATCTCTTTGTTGTCAAGATCTATCTCACAGTATAAGAATCTCAGAATATCTACATCATCATCAAATACTTGTCATCTATCCACATTATATGGTATTGAAGGCCTAGTTTGAATTTCTATTTCATAAATTCTAGCAAAAGTAATGTCTTCTGGCCTTAAAGTAATGTTAGCCAACAAATCTACCATTCTATTCTATCTCCCATCCATCTAGTCAATACCAAATGCATCAAAACTTTCTAACTCATCCCAAATTACATTTTGGTACTGCTTCAATCTATGATTCTTGGATGCATATTAGGAGATACCACCAACTCAGAGTCTCTAATAACTCTAATGTACTTGATTGCATGTCTTGCAGCTAATCTCAAAACTATCAACAGAGCCTCATACTCTGCCACATTATTTGTACATGTAAACAATAGCGTAAATGAAAATTTGAAAGTTCTTCCTGAGGGAGATATCAATAAAACCCTAGCACTAGCCCCCTCCCTAGAACTGGAACCATCAAAATACATTACCCATAATTTAGTTTGTTCAGATAAATTATTTACATCTCCAGAAAACAATGCAAGTTGTGATTTTCTTGCAGCTTGATTTTACTTCACTTGAAATAACCCCATCTCAGTATCCAATAAATAGTTCATATTGTTATCATCTTGCTCCTCAATCATATGAGGAGTTCTTGTTTCCCTTGATACTTTGATGTTTTCACCATTTATGTTGAAAGTGGAAAATGACAAATCACATTGAATTCTTCCCCCCATAGATGCACTCCATTTTCTTGACAATAACATTCCATATTGGGGGGAATGTCTACAACCAACACACTCATTGTTAGTACTTTGTCTGGGAAAGATGTCAATTTATAAGGAAAAGCCTTAATAGTGCCTATGACAGGAACTTCTCTAGAATCCATAGCTTGGAACCTCCCATGCGGTGTGTCTACTTTCAATCCCATACATCTCATGACTTCTGCAGGCATGACGGTGTTAGATGCCCCAGAGTCAATCATGTAGTTTTTCAGCATTTTACCATTTATTAACAATGTCAAGAAAAAGGGATGAACATTTTCTGTAGTAGTATTAACAATATTGGTATCCAAGTAGATTTGAGGAATCTTTGATACAAGCTCATCATATTCCTTTGTTGACTTGTCTTTAGTGTCTGACACTTTCTTGTTTTTCTCTGGTCCCATAGTCTTAGTAGAGCTAACACTCTTCACCCATGTCAGAGTCTTTTCTTTATGCTCTCCTATCCTCATCATTTCTAGCGGAGGTACCTTAACAATTATTTGAGACAAAAGTTGCCCCATATCCATAGGGGTGTATTTCATATTAGAAATGTCTAATCTCTTATTTGTGTAATCCACATCTTCTACTTGAGAAGTCATTTTTGCTTTATCTCCCTTATGTGGTTTATCCTCTCTTTTGGAATGAGATATGGGACTTTCTGGTGTTTTCATCTTTTCTTTATAGACATTTGGGCTAGTAGGTTTATTTCCCTTCTTAATCAAAATTTTACTAGTACCTTCAGCCTGTTTCTCCTTTTCTTGTGGCTTTTTGGTACTATTTGGGGTATTCTTGATAAAGATACCGACAGGTTTTCCATCTGCATTGCCAACTACTCTATTTCTTAAAATGTAATTACCCCTTGCTTGTGCAACCATATTTTTTGTGATCTCAGCAATTTCTTAATCTGATGCCCTTCTCAGGATTGGGGTCTCATCACATCCTTTGGCATTACATCTCATATTATCAATCTCCCAATTTTGTATGTCAGAATCATCAGGCTGATAATATGTGTTATCATTAACCAGTGAGTATTTCATAGCACAACCACTATCATCATATTCTTCCTCTTCATCTTCTTCATTTTCTTCAGTGGCAGAAATTCTGGTAGAAATAACACAATACTTAGGATTATGAGGAGACTTGCAAGCTACACACCAAGGATTATCATTGCACATATTTATAGAGGTTTTGTACATGGGATCATGATTTTTTTCATCAGATTAATCCTTCTTTTGTGGGATAATAGGTTTACCATCTTTCCACTAAGTAGTATAAGGATAATTTTGGATATTAGGTTGTCTGTTGAAATTTCCATAAGAGGGCTTATCATTGTTTGAAACCCTATTGTTACTACTCTCTCCAAGTTTTAAATTTTTCAAAGCACTCAGAATCAGCTTAAGATTATCATCTTCCTTCAGTTTAGAACTCAAGGGTTTATCTGATTCTTTCTTATTATACCTGGTGGGTTTTCAATCTTCTCTCCTACCCACTTTCCCAGAAACTCTTCTGTTTGTCTCAATATGGACTGCTATCTTATATGCTTCCCTAATATTTTTAGGGTTCTTATCTCTTAACAAATAACCCATTTTTGCATCAAAAGCATTAAGATAGGTAGCGAGACATACCTTTTCATCTAATCTCATCACTTGGAGCAACTTGTGCATTGCCCTTTGAAACCTGATATTGAATTCCACCACTTCTTCATTTGGGTTCTTCTTTATGTTGTTGAACTCATTTAGCATGAACCCTTCATTAGTCTCACCCCCATATTGGTCTCTGAAACATTCCTTCATCTCATCCATAGACCTTATACATTCATGGGGCACTAGTACATTTGAGTCCTTTTTTCGATGGCTATGTGTCGCAATTTCGACACTACCCCGTCGGCCAAGCGACATAGACGATTTTGCAGTTTTGGTGTCGGAACCACCGACGGTTGTTATGCGTGTCTTTATTGTGACATCAATAACAATTATAATAAGAAATGGATATGTTGTTTAGCATATCGTTGTTAAAATTAAAATTGTTGCAATTACGACAGTTGTGCGACATATATGCTATACATGCGATGTCTAGCTGTCGGCCATTTTGTGACATCTGGCCGTCGCATGTATAGCTTTGATGTCAGTCATTTCCTAGAATCCGTCGTAATTGTGATGGTATTCTATATTATTAAAAAAAAAAAAAATGAGCTCAATATAATTCTAGCAGTTTTAAATGTTCAATATAATGCCTGGAAATATTGGAATGGTACGGAGGCCTTGGCATGTATGGTAGTTGATATTACTAGTTTGATTCCTTCAAATGAATTTGTAGTAGTAATAGCCACAATTACCCTTATCTGAATAATCTACCAGAAAGCTGCAAGATAAAGCACACCTCTTTTAGGACATTGATGACTTTCATGACAGGAAGCAAATGACTTTGATAAATGGTTATATGCATGCAATTGAACCCCAGTCCTCTAAACATACTTATGAGAAATGTTGATGGCCTTTCTTCCATGTAGTCAATATCAAAAAAATTGCATCTTGCTTGAATCCATGCTATAAAAATAGTATGTAGATTGTTGAGGTAAAGTTTGGAGACATAATCTTTTAGATATCAGAATCATCAATGAAGATGCAAAGTAAGAGATGACTCAACATAACTATATCATGTAGGTTCAAGTTGAGAATTAGATTTGCAACTGAACATGAATCTAAATTACCATTCTTCCTATAGTGTTATTTGGAGTAGGATTCAAAGTGGCTTTTAGAGTTAAGCTCTTGGTCATAAAATTGAGAAGTTTCAAATTTTCTATTTACCAATGAGAAGTCAAGGAAATATGTGTTTGACAAACATTCTAGCAAATAAAGGGCATCATGCATTGTTCATGAGCTCACTGTTTGAGCACCACTTAACCTTGTTGTGAGCTATGTTTGTTATATACATATACATACATATATATATATATATATA
>MU226222.1:1683693-1711466 GCA_018584345.1 Thuja plicata
TAGTGACCTAGTTAAGGGTCTGACCCTGTTAGGAGTCTTTTACAATAACCCTGTTAGGGGTGGTGGACTCACTATCCAAGTGGTGAAGGCTACAACCTTCTGGTTATTTGATACACACTGTATCAACTAGGTGAACTACTATTTGTGACACTGCTTGTTTGATCAGTTCCTTTTGTGCGCCGATGCTTTAACCTATTGTAAAGCACTACAACATTCTTATCTGTATTCTAAAAGCTTCAACTTCAATATCTATATTATCAACATATGATAAATATAGCTCTGCTGCTTTAACACTCTGCTCTGCTTTTCTTATCTCTGGCTTTCACAACTTTTCTTATCACAAATGACCTTCTATAAGTATATACACCAAGTATGAGATCATGGGACCTGTAGGAAAACTCTTCTTAACATCCTTGTCGGCTGTACTAAGCGCGCAAGCATAATTACAATCACGTAAGTGTAAACTGAATAGACATGTTGCTTCAGTAGGTCGGCTTCACCAATTTAATCATAACTTTGCAATCTTCTTGAAATAAATTTGGCGCCTTTAGATTAATATCAAAAAATCATAACTCATTATGAATATACACACGCATATCTTGAAGATAGGCGCAACTCAATAAACATGTTACATACGTCGGCCTTAAACCGTTATTTCTCCAGAACTGTAACTATCAATAACAGAATTACATATCTTTACTGAAACATCATATCTGGGTCTGCATGTATCAACATAGCATAATAAACATGTCAACAACATGTATCTATCCATGCAAGTCTTCATGTCATCATATGGATAATTACATACAGAAGTGCTGCTGTGTATTATATATTGTCATCAATGACAAACATACAATCAATCAACTGTTTAGAATCAAATCTCCAACATGATCTGGTTCTGTGGATGGTGTCTTCTGACATAATTAGCAAGTATCATTTCACCTCTTTGTTCATCATTCTGATCTCCATCGCTCGGTACATCATCTTGAGCAATTTTCCAATTTTTGGTGTTTGCAGACTGATGCTCGGATGCATTATTCTGTTGCTTGGGAGTGATACACTATTTCTTGGGAAGAGTATCAGGTTTTTCATTGTAGACAAACCTGCTGAATTCTTCTATTTCTTTTATGCTTTCTTCATCATTTTTCTCTGCAAATTCATCTATTCTAACATTTGTGCTTTCAATGATTCTATTAGAGGACTTGTTGAGACATTTATAAGCTTTGCTTTTGGTAGAATACCCTAAAAATATTCCTTCTTCACCTTTGGAGTCAAGTTTTCCATTTCTATCATCTTTCAAAATATAAAATTGACTACCAATAATTCTGAAGTAACTTACATTGGGTGTGTATCCATACCATAGCTCATAGGGTGTCTTATTGGTGTCTTTCTTCAATTGAAATCTGTTCAATGTGTAGAGAGCGGTACTGATAGCTTCCATCCATAATGTTTGAGTGATGCATTTATCAATCATCAGTGTTCTAGCACAATCAACAATTGATATGTTTCTCCTCTCAGCAATTTCATTTTTTTGTGGCGTTCTTGGTGCAGAAACATGTCTTTGAATTCCATTCTCATTACAAAAGTTAGCGAATTCATCAGAAACAAATTCTCCTCTTCTATCTGACCTTAATCATTTTAGTTCCTTACCAATTTATTTTTCAACAATAGCTTTATACCATTTAAACATCTTGAATGTCTCAGATTTCTCTTTTAAGAACATAACTGTCATCATTCTAGAATAATCATCTACAAATAGAATGAAGTATCTATCTCCATAGTAGCTCTTTGTTCTCATGGGTCCACATAGGTCAGTATGGACTAATTCTAGAATGACATTAGATGTGTAGGTTTTGCTCTTGAAAATAGACTTTGTCATTTTATCTTTTTGACAATTCTTACACATGACATGGTCAGGTTTTGACATTCTTTGTAAGCCTCTTACTTTCCTTTTATTGCTTATCCTAATCATGTTGTCAAAATTCACATGAAATAACCTTTTATTCCACAACCATATGTCTTCATTTCTATCCATTAAACAAGTGGTGTTAATATCATCAAGATAGAATAGGTTACCTTTTGTATGTTCACCAGTTCCAATCAACCTTCCTGATTCATTAAAGATCTTTGCCTTTTTTTTCTCAAATACAACTCGGTGACCCATGTTATTCAGTTGTGAAACACTCAATAGGTTATAGTTAAGTCCTTTTACCCAGTATGCATTTTCACATCTGATTAGATTATTCAACATTATGGTTCATTTACCTTCAACTGAAAAAGGTGATTCATTACCCATTCTTACTGATCCACCATTATAATACTCAAAAGTTTCAAACTTCTCTTTATCTCCAGTCATGTGGTGAGTACAACCACTATCAATAATATAGACATCATTTTTACTAACCTTAGATATGAGTGCATTTTCTACATACATTTCTTCTTCGTCTCAATCATCTTTCATAGCAACAAATACCACCTCAATATCTTCATCAGATTTGATGTCAGTATTGTCAGCTTTGTTTTCAGCCAGGTAACAAGCTTTCTTCCCTTTGTCCTTGTAGTCTTGATTGTCTCTTCTGTTAGATTGCTGGTTGCTTCGGTAATCTCTATCATCACCTCTGTCAAACTTATTTTCATATGATCTATCACTGTTTCTGTCTTATTTTCTTTTTTTAGGACATCTAGCAACAAAGTGTCCAATCTCTTTAAAATTAAAAACTACAAGTGATAATTTACCTTTGTATCTACCTTTGCCTCTCTGCAATCTTCTAGCCATTAGTGCTTCAATCTCATCAAGTTCTTGGTCATCACTATCACTTTCACTGTCATTTCTCATAGTATATTTATGACTTGACTTACTTATTTTCAAAGAAGATTTTAATGCAGACTCAATAGATGGTAAGACGTTGTTGTCAAAGTTATTAATCTCAAATGAAATGAGTCTACCAACCAAACTATCTAGAGTGACATTATTATTTGCTACTGCTCTCATTTATTGTATACCAGATGCTCTAATAGCATAAACACGCAATAAGGTTCTGAGAATTTTACTTACCACTATTTCTTCTTCAAGTACACCTCCTACTCCTCGGATAGAATTGACTACCTTGTTGATTTTGTAGCTATACTGAGTGATGTTTTCTCCTTCTTTCATTCTTAGGTCATCAAACCTTCCTCTTAGGCTTTCTGCCTTAGCTCTTAGCACATTTGCATCTCCTCCATGTTCTAGCTTCAATTTGTCCCACATTTGCTTTGTAGTGGTGCATGTTTTGACATCTTCAAATTCAACATAAAAGATTGTGGAAGCAAGTTCTATCATCATAGAATTATGTTCATGCTTTTCTCTCAATTGATCAAGTGTGTGAGGTCCTGTAGGCAACACATATTTAGTATCCAAGTATTGAGTAAAATCATTTCCAATACCTGATAGGTGGAGTATTATCCTTCTTTGCCATGATGCAAAGTTGTTCTGGTTCAACTCAGGCACATCCTATTTTCTCATCTTGTGATCTTTAGCTTGAGTCTTTAAACTCCCTTTCTAAGCACATAAGCTCTGATACCAATTGTTAGAATAACTGAGAGGGGGGGGGGTGAATCAGTGGCCTCAAATATTAATCCAATAAATCAACCCAAAAACTTTATACCACAAATATAAACCTCTAGTTATCTTCAGTCCTACAAGATGTATGCCTTTAAATAAACTTATCAAATAAATTTTGCTCGGAGTTCACTGTTAATCCTTTTTCTTAAGCTTTATCGATTAGCACTCTAGCCTTTACCGAAATACAATAAATAACTTAGTGTTTACCGATCATCCTATTTTAGTAATGTGTAAAGAAAAACATCAAATCAATGAACCATATACACATTTGACACATGAATCTTTAACGTGGAAACCCTATTAAGGGAAAAACCACTTGTGACCGGTAACCCAAAATTTTCACTCTTCTGAAGTGAGCTCGATGAAGAGCCAACCCTGTTAAAGGTTACCAACACATGGTTTAGTGTGACCTTGTTAGAGGAATTAAATATAATATTTTGTCACTTGATATCTAACATTTCACTGTGCTATCTTCATGAGAAATTTTTTGATACTCCTTGGGATGTATCTCAATATATAAAGGATAGTTAAATCCTGCTGGGTTAAGAGACTTTATGATCCAATGGTTAAAATGAAATAGTAAATGATCTGTTCATAAATACAACTTAGACTTTGCAGATGTTTAGATCTATTGTAAGCTCATATCACCTTTCTAATCAATGTTTCTCTTTAATACCTTTGCTCCACTTCTTTATGCTCGGTGATGCTGTTGCTTCTCTGTTGCTCAGTGTCTGCATAAATCTTTAACTCTGTTCTTTAGCTTGTTTGATCAAGACTATATGAAGACTTTATTTCTTCACCAGTATTCTCTTTAGCATCCTCTTCTAAGTTCCCCCATTTGTTATGAATTAACTTCGCTCTTTTATTGACATGATTTCACCATTTCTAGGTCTTTATCTTTCTTGTTTCTTGACGTGATCCAGAAATCTCACCATTCTTTCTTTAAAGCTTTCTTTATTTTTATCCGTAGATTTCTCCTTGACAACTGGAATAAAACTAGCTTTAAAAATCCATCTTATCTCTAGCTTTTAACTAGTCGATGAAAACAATGTCTGCCCAATTCATAAATGCCAGTCGGTGAACTGATCATCAACCGAGGCCCCCAGGTCGGTACCGAGCACAAACAAACTCATCAATTCTGTTCGGTGAATCAGCACTGCCAACAGACACCGAGTCTGTTCGGTGAAGAAAAACACTCCTTCCACCGAGAATCGAGCACCGAAATGACCGAGAACAACCAGACTCCACTGAGCTTTGCCAACTCACCTACCGAGCACCAAACAGAACTTAAACATATTTTTTTTGACACAGGATTGCCAACTTCCCTAGGATGCTCCTGCATCACTTTTACATCTACCTTCCACTCATATTCCATAATCTACAGTGAAAGAATTATAATATCCATAGTTCTCAAATATTTTATGTGCAACTTTTAATCACTCATAATATAGATTTTGTTATCTAGTATATATATATAAGTCATATATTTAGTTAATATATGACACTTCAAATATAAATTATTAGTAGATTTCAAGATATTAATATATATTATTTCATAATATTTTGTTTTTTTATGAATAGGCCCTTTACTATTAATTAAAAGTTATAAAGTACATATTCACAAAAAAGGGGTCGGGGGAAAAAGTCACCCCGCGAGAGTCATACGGCCCAAGGCTGGAATCACAAAAAACAACTATTCATAAAAAAAAAACCTCATGCAACCAAAATAGTGGATGCAGAGGGAGGATCCTGATCATCATGATTACCCCACCCAGAGGCAAGGTTAGGGTTGGGGTCAGGAAGTGACCACCCATCATTATCTTATTTATCTTTATCTTGCGCAATTTCACCATCCTCCACTCTGGGAGGCAAAATGGCCAATGCCAGGTGAGGAAACTTATCAGAACTAGCAACAGGTAGAACTTCAGGAGGCGGCAGATCCTAGCCCGAGGCACTATACCACGGCTGTGGAGAAGCTGAATGACCCCGCTAGTCACCTTTGTTGGGAGAGCGAGGACCAGCCTGAGAGTGGGGAGTGAAAGACCGCTTGCCAGAGGAGCAACGGTGGCGATGAGGAGGGGTATTGCTAGAAGAAATAGGGTGTGGCGGCACGTGAGCAACAGTATAAGGGGCATTGCCCCAGTGCTGCAAGAGCTCCTGCAGATGTGCCACTTCAAGAGCCTCCTTATCTATCTAAACTTGTATCTATAGAAGCACATTATTACAGATACAAGCTTTAGAGTACATAGATATATTGGTATCAAGAGAGCCGTGAGAAAATAAAACAACATTTCTGTCTTTCCATAAAGTAAAAAAAATCTCCATCTGGAAAGCATGCCAGATCTAGGAAAATTAAAAGGGGATTCTGGGAGAATCTCCCAACAGGACCATATGCCAGGAAAAAAACTCCGGCCTTAAAGGCCGAAAGAAATCATGAATCCAGGCCCAATCCTGTTGAGCTCTTCTACAGAACCAAAAGATATGCAGGAAAGACTCCGGTAAGCCACAAAATAGACATCTGGGGTTGGGAACTCCCATGTGTTTGAGTCTATCACCCAACAGTAAGCCTTGGAAGAGAACACACCAAGCAAAATTTGCAATTTATGGCTCAGTGATAGTAGACCAAACCATGAGAAATCTATTCTGCTAGGTACCATGAGATGAATGCAAATGCCATCGGCGGTTGAGGGTATCAACCATAGGAAGGTGAGGAACCAACCAAGAATAACCAAGCTTGGAATTGTAATTGGAAAATGGTGTCATCGGATACCACTTCCAATCTTTCCACCAAGGCCTGGAAGAAGAAATGATGAGCTTATGAAGTAATTGAGGAGGTATAGCAGAAACAAGAAGGTCAAAAGTTGAACGATCAGTCTGATTAAGATGAAATTGTATCTGTGTATCTTCCCAAGAGCGGATACTGAAAGTAGCTCTGGAAAAAATATCCTTGGGAGTGCGGATGCCACACTTATGAAAGCAGAGAGCACTGCAACCTGGCATTTTGGCAAGAGGCCACCTTGAATTTGGAAAAGAGGCGACCACCAGATGTTATGCTGATTAAAGGATAGACCATCCCTAAAGCCATCTCTAGCCCAACGAAGCCAAGGTTTGAGGGCTTCCCAAACTTTCCAGATACTTTTGAAAACAAAGGAACCCTGAATCTGAACAGGCTCTTTCATGGTTAGGAGGGTTTAAAACCCAATCCCTTTCCAGGCCGGCTTGTGAGAAGGAAAATCGGATGAAATGTAGTGTTTGAGAAGAATTTTCCAGGTTTCATCTCCTGTGATGGCTCTAATGACCCACTTGGCACATAGAGAAAGGCCCTATTTGTGAGTAGAAAGAAGGCCAAGCCCACTTGAAGCTTTAGGAAAACAACAATATTCCCAGGCAACTCTATGGAAACCATGATGGTCAACACCACAGGCCCATAAGAAATCCCGAAAAAGCTTTTCCAGCTTACCATAGGAAGCTTTTGAAGGAGCCCAACATGAAGAATAATAAACATGCGTGGTGGAAAGAACCTTAGCACATATCTGGAATTTACCAGCCAAAGAAAGAGGCTTGGTGATCCAGTAAGCAAGTTTTGTTTCAACTCTGCTGAGAACAACATTCCAGATATCAACAGGGGAAGCTTGAAAAGCAAAAGGGATTCCCAAAAAGCAGAAAATCTCACCATGGGAAATCCACTTCCAGCCAAATTGAAGAATCCAGGGAGGTGGAGGAAGAAATGATTGGCGATAACACTAGGTTTTGTGCCACTGAATGGTAGAGCCAGAGGCTAAGCAAAAGGTATCAAGGCATTGAAGTGCAACTTTAACGTTACCTTCTTCTTCCAGTAGAGTGTGGAATGAATCATCTGCAAAGTGGCCATTGACAAGTTGGGCGGGGGAGGAAGGCAAGGATATTCCTCTAACCCAGCCAACAGAGATGGCATTATCCAACAAGTATCCAAAGCCTTCCGCAACAAGCACATACAAAGAAGGAGCAAGAGGACAGCCCTGGCGAATGGAGCAGAATAAGCCAAAAGTGGCAGATTGATGACCATTGATGGTGATGCAAGTAGAAGCATCCCCAAAGAGCATCATGACAGATTGAATAAATTTGGGTCCAAAGCCTAGAGCTTGCAGCATAGCCAAGATAAATGGCCATTCAATTCGGTCATAGGCTTTAGCAAAGTCTATTTTTAGAAAAAGAGCTTGTTGATGCGAAGTGCGAGCCCACTCCATGCCTTCCCAGAAAACAATAATGTTATCAAGGATAAATCTAGACTTGATGAATCCAGTTTGTTCTGGTCGAACAATCAAGGGTAGGAGATGCCAAATTTTAAGAGCAAGAGCTTTGGCAATGATTTTGTAAGAAACATTCAACAGGGTTATCGGTCTCCAATTACAGATATCTTCAGGATCTCCAGTCTTTGGAATAAATTTAATATTACCTTTGTTATTGATATCGCCTGAGGTTTCAGAGTGAAAAGCCTCTAGGTAGACTTTGATGAGATCAGGACCAACAAAGTCCTAAAGAGTTTTGTAAAATTCAGAAGGGAAACCGTCACACCCAGGTGCTTTGTCATCAACCATTGAGAAAATAGCTTCCTTGAGATCAGCAATAGAGAGTAGCTGATCACAGAAGTCCCTTTGAGAGGAGGAAAGCCTATTGGGAGCCACAACCAAAGGGGTTTTAAGGGAATTATCTCTGTCAAGAGAATTTTCCTTAGCAGTAAAAAATTTCTCGTAATGGCGAACGAAAGCCTGAAGGATGTCAGGTAGCTCAGAAAAGACCGCCTGACCTTCCTTGATACGCATAATTCCCATAGAGGTATGACGAGCTCTCATGCATTGGAAAAATTCTTTGGAAGCTCGATCCCCAATCTTCAGCCAATGAAGACGGGCTTTGATCTGAGCACCACGAGCAGTGTAAGAATCAACAACTTGTTTCTGATGACGAATCTGCACAAGATGGACCTGCAACTGATTGTTGAAAGGATCCATGGCAAGATTTTCTGTAGCAGATTGCAACTCTTTGGTTGTTGCTTGGTAGGAGCACCTGCGGAAAGTCGCAAGCTGTCTGCCATAAATGCGGAGAAATCAAGTTGTGCATTTGATAGCATCATTCCACCATTGAATCCAGCCAACAGCATGACGTGGCATGGGTTCCAAATTCCAAACACACTGAATGTGGGCCACCGTGGCTTGATGGGACAACAAAGAAGTATTAAAAAAGAATTGCATTTTGCAAGGTCGTTGCTGAAATGTAGCCCACTCAACACCAAATTTGATAGGAAAGTGGTCTGACAAAGTGACATCAATGAGAGGAATGACATGGGAGTCTTGGGAATCCGAGAAGTCAAAAAAATATTGTGTGGAGATCATGGCACAATCGAGCCGTTTCAGAACTCTGTCAGAACCAGCTCTAAAATTAGACCAAGTGTGCCACACATCCCCAAGACGGCGGCAGTGAGAAATAAGATAAAAAAAGGCTTAATTTATTACGCATGTGGTACCAGGCTTGACGCTCTCCAGCTGTCCAGTGAAAAGGAACAATCCCATCTTTATCTGCTGCCGTCTCAACCATATTAAAGTCACCGCACATGACCCAAGTGGCTAGTGGTAGAGCGTCAGCAATCCATCTCCAAAGAAGAGATCGCTCAACAGCATCATTGGAAGCATAAACATTAACAATCCCAAAAGAATGATTGTCAATAGACAACAAAATCCACACCGCTCTGTGAGAGGGGTCACAACCGTGATCAACAAGAAAAGAGTGCCACCGAGGTGAGAGAAGAGTAACGATGCCACCTCAACCAGCTTCGTGTTGAGAGGAGAAAACAAGGTTGTTAGGCCAAATGGTTCTACAAGCATCCTGGAGCAAGAAACCAACAATTTTAACCTCTTGAAGGCAAAAAACATCCAATGGAGCAAAACGTTGACGGACATCTCTAACTGAATACTTTCGGTGGAGGTCTGTAATACCTCGAACATTCCAAGAGATGTAATTCATTAAGAATTATCTTGCATATCATCCTCGTCCCAAAGAGAGGAGAAGCTGTTATACAAAATGACAGAAGAAGAATGCCCCATGAGTCTGGCAAAGGACTCATCAGAGCCTCCTAGAATAACTGCATTTTTCGGAAGCATGTTCATCGTGCTCATCTCGCCGGGGAGGGCTATGAGAACGCCTCAAAGGCTGAGAAGCCAATGTTGAGACTGTGGAGGCAGCAAGCGGAGTGCGAACCCAAGGCTGGCGTTCAGCAGAACCAACAATAGGTTGAACATGAACTGAAGAGTCCATGCGCTTATCTTTCCCCTGGAGATCCCAAGGTTTGAAACAGCAGGCTGAGGAGGAACCGCTAGGGAAGGCGACACCAAAGGATGCTTTGAAGCAGAAGCTTAAGAGCTTTTTCCTTTGCGAACCACCGTTGTCCAGTCATCTTTAGCCGGCTTAGAAGCAACATCTCTGGCCTGGGGTTTCGGCCTCGAATCCACCAGGGGACAATCTTTGATCTTATGAGTGGCAGATTGACACTGATAGCAGGTGTTTGGCAGGTTCAGGACATCACCTTATGGGTGAAAATGGTATCACCAATTTGAATCTCAATCGACTCCTTGAGGACCCTTGAAAGGTCGACCTCAACACAGGCTCCCTTTTGAGGACGGGCGTTAAAGAAACGGTCTGGTTCAAGACAGACCACTTTGCCAATAGCCTGCGCTAGGGTTTGCATGAAAGGCCAGCAAGACAAAGGCAAACCAGGAAACTCAACCCAAACAAGAACACTTAATTTCTTGTCATCAGAAACAGAGAAATCACGCGACCAATGCTGAAAAAGCAAGAGAGAAGACCTAATAGACCAAGGACCATGTGAAAGAATAGCCTCCACATGAGTTGGGTTGGAAAAGCGAAAAAAAAAAAAGCCTTTGGTAAGGCTTTGAACGCCATCAAGCCAGACTCTGTGAGGAGACCAGGCTTTGGTTACCCATTCACGCAACATGCTTTCAGGAGGGATTCTACCAACAAAATAGCCACTAAGAGTATTCTTTTCAAGCCAGTCACAGGCGGAATCTAAATCTTGAACAAGCAGGACAATATCAAGCATACCTCGTGGAATACTTTCGAGACGAACTTGCGAGGTCGCTTGTTCGGAGGTGCCATGAGCATCCGCAACAACTCCAGCACCAACATCAATTGCTGGGCAGAGGCTGGTCGGAGCTATTTTATAATATTTGAAAAATATGTGTTAATTTAAAATATTTTTAAATGATGGAATAAACACATCTTTTAATTTGAATTGTGTAAAATAGAATTGAGAAGATTATTTTTTTATATATGCTTCATGAACATATTGAAAATCATAGAGATCGAACTAGGGTGCATATAGATTATGTGGTTGAAGGCTTCAAACTATTTTGGAGGACAAGTTAAGCTTTATAAATATGTAGACAAATTGGGAAATGTCCTTATTTTTGTTCTCCATAGATCTTATGGGTGCAAATTTTGAGCGCTATTTGATGAGGATGTTCTCATGAATGGTGAAATTGATAAATAATATATTTTTACTACATAATTAACAGAGGGAGAAATATTTTATTATTATAAGTCGTTATTAATAAAGCATATTATATTGTATGTATAGAATTTAAACTTCGAATTAACTTATTATAGCATATGAAAACAAAATTCATTACTTATAGCTTCCAATTGACATATTATGTTGGAACTCATTAAAAACTAATAATATTATAATTATTGCTCATTTAATTATAGCATGCCCCAACACACCCACTAGATGGGTCTTAGAGTACCTTATTGGAAGAATGGATTTAAATCGCTCCTCATCTTCCTTCCGTGGGAGATATGGATGGGGATGAGAATTTTTGTAAGCAAACGTAAACACAGACTCGTTTTAGGGGTGGGATAAGAAGGGAGGGTTTCGTATCGAAGGCATCGCACATCCCAGCGTTACTGTTTTGAGTTGACAACAGAAGAATTGCTGTGCGTGCAAAAGTGTCATCGGCCTATATTTAAGGGAAACCGGTCTCCTGTCCGTAATATCCCACATTTAAAGCACGCACGAGTGAAGGAGTCAATATAATACGAGAGCAGAAGATATTAATACACGACCTTACTTGAACAGGATCTGTTCTGAAGGTTGTACAACTTGGACTGCGTATCAAACTCAGACAAGCACACAAATCTGGAGGATGAAGTAAGGCTCTGAGGCCAGAGCGCGAATACTGAGGCTGTTGCTTGCAATATGCCTCCCGATGAACGTCCTGCCTGCTAATTAATGGTAGGCAGTGAAGGCCCCAGAGCGTTCTGACAGATACCATCCCTTTTTGGCTGATTCCAATTACATTAACCCCTAACGGATATGGAAGCTGTTAAAATCGTCAATCGGCTATACAACACACATCTTTTAGATCTACTTACATTGATTTTAAAAAATGCATGTTTTAATTGGAATTTTTGTTCTTTCCTTATTTTAGTATCTTTTAATAATTTTTTGTTTATTGGTACTTGAATGGTTCTCTCTTAAATGACTAATACGATCATCTCATGTGATAGTGTGCACTTATTGAGCATTCATGTGAATTCAATAATATTTTTCAGTTGTTATTTGTCAAATCATCGACTAGTAATTGGAATACATTGTTGCTTTTGCTAGTGTCTAGTTGTATATCTAATAAATCATACATCATATAGAGATTCAAAACAAACTTTTGACCACACTGGATGGAGAATTTTGTATCATGTAATCGCAATCAATAAATTTTACATATTTGCTTTCTTGTGGAGTAGAAACTATTTTTGTCATGCATGTTCATTATTTATTTGTGTCTAGGGTGATACACTACAAGTCAAAGTAAGCAATTCAACTTCTATAAAGGCGAACTTCCTTATGTGGTGAGTCAATATGCTATAAATTTTACAATTTCTATATGTTGATTTTGTACTATAAATTTAGAAAATTCATTTGTATTGACCTTTGTGAGTTGGAGGATATGTATAAATAATCAATTTGGTTACTTTCTTTTATATTTATTGGCTTGGAGAACCTCTACTAGTATAATAGTGTTAATGGCAATGAAACCTAGCAGGAAATAATGGAAGCAATACAAATAAAGAAAGCAGGAAGTTAGTGATAGAGGTGAAATAGGAAATGAATAATATCCTTGCCATAGGGATGTTGAGTGCAAGAAGAGTAGAAAAGTGATTCTTTGATTAAATGTTTTTTGAACTCGCAAATCTATACATTTGAATGTTGTGAGGGATAACAAACAAAGTCAATGGGGATTTTGATGGCAAGATATATGAAATTATGAGGAATATTTTTTATTATCTTGCTTAGTTGTTAGAAATATCTTCAATAGAATACAATCTCTTTTTTGTGTGTCTAGGATGGTTCCCTTTATATACAAGCTTAATGAAGCTATTGAAATTCATAGAGAGAGAACTGAAGTGCATATAGATTGTGTGGTTGAATACCTTCAAACTATTTTGATTAACCAACTTAAGCTCTATAAATGTCAAAGCAAATTGGGGAATGTCTTCATTTTTTATTCTCAATAGATATTTTGGGTGCAAACTTTTGAGGACTATTTCATAAGGTTGTTCTCATTGAAGTTAAACATGATAAATAATATTTTTTTAATATAAGTGATAATGGTGGTATAATTGAGATAAAATTCATTTTTTATCAATTTATGGTCTTTCTAATTTTATATTGTGAATGGTAATGGGTTGAATTTTTCTTTTTAATCTATAATACATGTGGCAAACTTATATGGTTGCTTATTTCCACCTATGTATGTAAAATGCAAAATATTAAAAATAAATATTTTTAGAATTATAAATATTCTAACCTTTACATTGTATGATGAATAATCTACTTTACTATACTTGAAGTCAATAAATTTAAAATTAATTAAACAAAATGTATCCATTATTAGAGTGGAGGAAAACCTTTAATGACTTTTACATCTACCTTCCACTCATATTCCATAATATATAGTGAAAGAATTATAATATGCATATCTCTCACATGTTTTATGTCATACTTCTACTCACTCTATAATATAAATTTTTCTATTTAGTTGATAGTTAGATGATATATAAGATGTTATGTATTTGTTTACTATAAATTATTATATGTACATTATTAGTTTAGACCTAGCCTGGTGAAAATCATACAGATTGAACTAGGGTTGTGTGGTTGAAGGCTTCAAACTATTTTGAAGGACCAAGTTAAGCTCTATAAATATGTAGACAAATTGAGGAAATGCCATTTTTTTGTTCTCCGTGCAAATCTTAAGTGCTATTTGATGAGGATGTTCTCATAGAAGGTGAAAATGATAAATAATATATTTTTACTACCATTCAAGATCATGTTTTGTCAATTTATTGTGTTTCTAGTTTTACATTGTGAATGATAATAGAGTTTATCTTTTTTTCTATCTATAAAGCATGTCAAACTTATATGGTTGCTTATTTCCACCTATAAATGTAAAATACAATATCAAGATTTATGATAAATATTAAAAAATATAAACATTTTAACTTTTTTATACTATATTATACAATGATAAATCAACTTTTACTATTACTAAATTTTATAATTTTAAAACTAATTAATCTAAATATATTAATTATTAAAATAGAGAAAAATCCTTAATAATTTTGCATCCACCTCCCAATAATATTCTATAATCTATAATAAAATAATCACAATATCCATAACTCTCACATATTTTATATCTAAAACTTTCAAGGACTATAATTTATAATGTTGAATCCATATTGTAAATATGACACTTATATTTATCAATAAACCTCAAAGTTTATTATAGACAATAAATATTTTATTTAATAATATAAATATATATTATTTTATAATATGTATAATAAAAATATGTTATTTTATAATATATGTGTTTCTGTTTTTCTTATTATATATTTATATTAATTTAGAATCTTTTTAAAATAGAATATATTATACTTTACTAATTTATAATATTACACCTCCTTTTTTAACAAATTGTGAAAATATATGTGAAATTTAAAAGACGGAGCGACACAGGGAGTGGGCGGGAGGTGGACGTTTGAAAAAACTGCGTCCCAACGGCTACCGAAAGTAGCCATAGAAGATGCAAGGCAAAGACCTTTCATTAATCATAAAGGCTTGGATTATTCGAGAAAATGATGGGGAAATCATACACCTAATAACATGAATCAAGAGAGAGATCAACCAAAACAGATTCACTTCCAAAACCCTTGGGGTGGAGTGAAACATCCTTGGTCTAATGGTCAGTCCATCTGCAGCACAACGACCATGGGAAGAAATATTAGAAACCCGAATAAAGAAAACCATAAGCCAT
Source organism: Thuja plicata (assembly GCA_018584345.1). Classification (NCBI taxonomy): domain Eukaryota; kingdom Viridiplantae; phylum Streptophyta; class Pinopsida; order Cupressales; family Cupressaceae; genus Thuja; species Thuja plicata. Next base: position 1,698,664 of record MU226222.1, read on the forward strand.
ATGAGTGTTTCTTCGACTTCAGAAGGATAGAAGGGAAGTTTTGGAAACCTAAAGTGGTGGAAAAGGCGGCAGGGGCTCTCGTTGAGGTATTTCCTAGGGTAGAATATGCTACTGTCTCAACCATTTCAAATGAAAATGTAGTTTGGAATGAATCTATTAGCTTTCTAGAAAGTCATGCTTTCTTTTTGAAATGGCTGGGAAATGGCCCTCTCTCAGTAAGATTAGGGAATGGTGTAACAAATCATGGGGGCATGCCTTCACATTGAAAACAATAGCTAATGGCTTCTACCTGGTCACAACCCCATCCCCCACAAGATAAAGAATGGGTGTTGAAAAATGATCCCTATATGATAGATGGGAAAGATCTTTATATCATTGATTGGTCTAAAAATTTTAACCGAGAAACAAAAAAGATTAAAGAGCTGCCCATTTGGGTTAAACTACCAAACCTACCGCACGAGTATTGAGGTTTTGAAACCCTAAGCATTATTGGAAACAACCTAGGTAGTTTCCTCAAGGCCAAAGAATGCTTATTGGATAGCAATCTGTCAACATGCCCAAAAATTATGATTATGTGGCAAGAGGTTCATCCCTTACCCAATACTCTATTAATTACAACTAAGAATGGAGTTTGGAAGCAGAAATTGATAATGGATAATGAAAAGGACCCTCATGCTGATAACACTAATGTAAACATGGAGACTAGAGAAAATAATAATGTGGGGTTGACCTGGAATGAAGCGGCATTTGCACAGGATCATTACCCAATTCATTGCGTAATGAAATTGTGGAGTGAACAAAAGATTGAGACACTAAGTGATGCAGAGTGGTAATTATGGTGGGAATCAAATCATTCTAGGTTAGACTTATAAGGGAAATACAAGGTACCCTAAACTCTCTAAATAGAAAATATTTCACAAAATCCTCAAACACCTTCCCAAAGACCAAGGTGGATGTCTTAGGTCTATACAAGGTGGGTTAAAGAGGTCTCAACAAGTTTTGGGCTCACAATCAACACCCAACACCCAAATTCTCCAAACTGTCTACTAGATGTAATGACTTTTCCACTTTCCAAAGAAATAGACAAACTCTCTATGGTTTATGATACCCTTTTCAGCATACTTTAGCATGTCTGTCAAAATTTTGACACTAACAGTCTTCTTTCAATGCCACTTTTTGACGGGAATGCTATACTACCGATGAAACTGTCGTAGTAAATAACGATGCTTATCGATCAGACATTCTACAGTTTGACGCCAACATGCGACAGGAATGCTATACTATCGACAAAAGAACCATCAGATATAATGATGGATAACCGTCAGACATTCTGATATTTCGATGGTGATGCTATACAGCCGATGGTAATATCGTCGAAAGAAGTATTTGTTACCCGTCGGAAATTCTATAGTTTCGATGGAGATACCATTTTGTCGACGGCAAAAATGTCAGATTTTTCACTAGACAACCATCGGTGATTCTGAACTTTTGACGCCAGTGTCTGACGCTAATGAATTACTACCGACGGGATTATCGTCGAAATTGAAGTTGATAACCGTCGGAATGCTATACTTCCGACAAGTATACCGTCAAAAATTTCTAATAGGAAAAAGAAATTTAGTAGTCATTTCCAACAGTAATAACCATCGCAATGACGACGGTTACTATTTTCGTAGAAAATTTTGATGAAATAACTCTGACGACGTAATATGTCGAATAACTAACAGATAGGCGTTGAATATCCGACATATATTTGTCAAAATTAGGCCTCAAATGTACTAGTGACCAATGCCCTTTATTTTTTTTGAAATTCATCTTGAGTCCTTGTCTTAAAAGTATCTTTGTTTTATAATTTTGTCAGTGGTTAAACTAGTTTTGCAAACTTAACAACTTGCTAACATAGCACTTTTCTTTAAAATTCTTGAACTTTTCTTTTATCAACATATTTTCCTTCTCTATGAACATTGTCGATACTTTGGTTGGTTTTGATAAATTTTCATATTACCAACATCCTTTTAGTTTATTTTAAACTTCATCTTGATTATTTGTTGGCATTTTGGCCTTGCTTGATATTTCTGTAGGTGCTTTCATAAGTTTTGAGAAATCGTGAACCTACCAAAAATGTTTGCATCGATCAAATTAGCACTCAACCCATTGTGGTAAAGTGCCCCCTTCCATTAACCTTGTTGGAGGTTATATTAGTATTGCATACCTCACAATTTACCTACATAGTACAACACATTTTGCAATCCTTGAGATTTTCTCTATTATCGATACCTTCACCTTCCATGTGGTTTTTTTGGTGTTTAAGCAAGCATAAAAAAAATCCTTTGTTATTGTCATCATTTGAAATGCATTTGAAAATGTAGAATTTAAGAGGTTAGAGGAATTATCAAAACCTCCAAAATTACCAATATATGAAGAAATGACAACACCCAAAAGTAAGACTAAAAAATACTTAACTCTCAAACTTTTGCACTTTGAAAGTTGGCACTTTAATTAAAAATACCAACAAACAAAAATAATGGAAAAATATAAAGGTTTTAGTGAAAGCAATGGTTAACAAATCTTGTCGGTTACTAACATGGTTACCAAAACTTACAAAAGTACTAACATGAGTTAAAAATAGCTAAGTACAAAATCTTTATGAGAAAGTGAAAGACTTAAAGGGACTTTGTAAGGACTCTCAAGCGATCTAAAACATTAATTTTCTCAAATAAAGTAAAATTTTAGGATCATGAAAAATGGGGTAACAATTGGCTATGACTAGGGAATGCTTTCTTTGATAGGAAGTAGTGGACTCTAGAATCTTAGGTTAGGACCAGTGTTTTATGTTTATTGGGCTATAGAGTCAAAAGACATAGTAGGAAGCTAGGGTGTTGCTTGGCAGGTGGAGGGGAGACTAGGCACAAACTAAAAATGAGCAAGCTAAAACTGGGACAAAGCCAAAAAGAAGCTAAACTAAGAGCACACCAAAGTTTCTTAAGGTATATACATGGTTGGAAGAACCAACCTCATATTCCATAAATAGTTATGCAAAGCCTTGAGAGAAATAAATACCAGTGACAAATAGTGGTTGGTGGATGAGCATTATTTATAAACTCAACTGCCATCTTACTATTACTATGAGAAGACATCCAATGATAATGCTTCAAAAAAAATTTGTGAATAAGGTGGGGTCTGAAAATTCACTCTCCATCGTACTCCTCTAGAACTTAAATGCATCAATATTGTGTTGTGTATGTTGAAATTAGAATCTACATAAAACATGTTATCATCTTGTTTTTTTATGACTTAATCAATAAATCAATTCCTAGATTAGGCATCCTTCACATAAATTGTAGGAATGGTAGATATCTTGAAGCTCAACTGTACCATTAGATTTATTCACTTCATTTAATTCATTTGTTAGCCCATTTATCACTTCAGTGTTTTCACTACTTATTCCATTAAACAACTCATGATATGGTGCAGGAGGAAGAGGTAGAAATGACATTATATCATTCTTAAAATGGAAATAATCTAGTATTAGATAATTTATCACATCCTCTAGGAATATGAGTCTTCATAAATTTCATCACCTTAGTTGAATATTTGGAATTTTGGTTGCACATGTGGTAGAATATTAGTAGTTGGTGATTTATTACTTTCAAAACATTTTCAACATCTTCATAAATTTACAAACATTTTTTATAGTCATTCTTCTCTATTATGCTCTTGAATGAAGGATTTGTATTTAGATTGCATAAAAAGATTTACAAACCATCCGTTATTGCAATTTGTTTTTCTAAAGACAACTTTTTTTTGTCTCCTGGTCATTGAAATCAGTAGAAGATCATTGAGTTACGACTACACCATTCTTTATTGGTTTATTTATACTTTTGATAGTGAATGCCCCTGACTCTAGTTTGAATTAAAAATTCTACTAAAACAATTTCACAACCACAAACATTTAAAACATTACATGCCTAATATAAATGTAACAAAAAACCATCCTCAAACAAAGTCGAAGATCGAATACGATAAGCTGAAGTTATCAAAATTATAAATGTTCATTGTCATGATCATGCTCAAACAAAGCTAAAGATCAAATAAATAAGCTCAAGTTATCAACTTTGTGTCAATTACTTGATAAAAATCTGTGAAAAACCCATTAGAAAATTTGCAAGTTTTTCTAACCACTGAATTCCCTACTTCTTCTAGAACCATGGCAACTTAAAGAAGTTGAAGAGGGCATGCCAATCTTCATCTATATTAAATATACTAGAAATAAATATGGGCCTTAAATAAACTCTACCTAACTTTAAACTTGGATTTCATATTCTATAAATGTGAACACCTTCTCTTCTATACCAATCTACTATTCATATTTTGTAAATGTGAACTCCTACCACACAAGGAACTTGTTGGAGCCTTTGAGGGATTTTTTTTACTATTATTGGCTAAGGTTGAGCATGGCGTGCATCCATTCCTCCTGTACTTTTTATGTATCTTAAGTTAGGAGAAGTTGCTAGGATTTTTCTCATTTGTATTACTCTACTACTCATATTTTGTAAATTCATATTGTGCAATGGAACTTGTTGGAAAATTTGAGGGATCTATGTTACTATTATGTTCTTTCCTTTAGAGTTGATGTTTCTTTTTTCTTTGCCATACTTTTGTTAAGTTTTGTTGTCTTGAAGTTTATACAATAAAAAATTTTGCACTTGTATTGCTTGTTTCATATTGTGGGAATTGACTTATAACTAAAATTATTTTTTCTTTGGAAGACTTTTGTCGAGTCATGCTGTCTTGAATCTTTTATGGAAAAACAAAAATTGTACTTGTATTACTTGTTTCATATTGTGGGAATGGACATGTAACTCCAATTCTTTTTTCTTTGTTAGAATTTCTTTGATTCATGTTGTCTTAAAGCTTCTACAGTAAAAAAATATTATGCACGTGTATTAATTATTTCATATTGTGGGAATGGGCTTATAATTGATGGGTTGGAGTTTCTTTGATTTTCTTGTTAGGACTTGGTGATGGGCATGGGAAATCTATTGGTGAGCAGAATGGTTCAAAGGACTTAGGTTTAGGGAAGAGAAATCTCTCTGAAAAGAAAACTAGCTCAAACATTTTAAAAAAACCTACTAATATTGGGGTTACTCCAACACCTCCTACTTATGTAAATCCCATAACCACACCCACAATACTCGTTGTCACCACAACCATGCCTACAACCTCTATTAACATACTAACTACCCATGTGATGAGTCTTACAACCCTTGTAGCATTACCTACAATGCCTACTACTATAAGATCCCTCCATGCCCTTTCTGTTGCTTCTTATATGTCTAAGGGCTTATACTGGATGCTTGCGTGTGTGTGGTGGATTACTTATGGTGATTTTTTTCTGCTTGACTAGTCATGATGGTTTTTGACAAATTATGTTTGATGGATTGTTTGATGCTACGAAATAATTGCTTATGCTTTCTATATGAAGATGATTATGTTCTGACTTATGATATTGATCTAGAAATTGATATATGTAGAGATGTTCAATTACTGCTATGTTGTTTCATGTTGATCATATACAATGTGTTTGTATGAAGAGGGATAATTTTGTGTTACTCATTCGTGAGACCCATACGATGTCTCGATGCCCCCTTCATTATATGTATTAGCTCACACACACAAACACACACACACACACACACACGATTGTGTATTATTGTCGTGGTGCAGGTATGCAGGGATTGGGTATCGACTCCACCTAGTTTTACAGGTCTTAGTGTGCCTTCATATCTTTTATGGAGGTTGAAAAGGGAGATAGCACCAAAGCACAATCTCCCTAGCCTAGCCTTGTCATGATCATATCTTGAGTTGTATTCTCATATTGTCGGGTAGAAAATTTTTGATTTCCTTGGCCATTCTTGTGTTTGGTTGGTATGTGAGGATGTGCATTTGTTTTCTAGTGTTCTTGTTATTTTATTGATCCTTGGCTTGTGTGGGGTTTATTTGATTGTTGTGTTTATGTCATTTCTGTGGCAATTGGATCTCTATGGTTTATCCATTGCTTTAGGGATATAATATTTAACTATTAAATTATTATTATCCTAACATGATTTAATGATGGTTAAAAATATATTTAAGATGACTTTAAAAAGTTGCTAGTTATTATTATTAATATTCTATGATAATTTAATCAGATAGCATTAATTTTTATTGATTTTATATTAGCATGTATGTGAAAATAAGACATTAAATACCTCTTTAATATTAATTAATAAATTTGATAAAATATAAATATTGTTAAATGAGAATTTCCTATTATAAATGAATTTACTATTTAAATATAATATTAAATGAATATGAAATAATATATGAGAATCTTATAACTTTGATGTATAAGTTTAGTTGATTATTTTATACCTTGATAGAAATTGTAGTCTTTCCTTGTCTCTTCTTGATCTTGTTAGGAGGTTTTTTTGATGAATAGAGAGCTTTTCCATTAATATAAAGTATAAAGTACACCATTCACAAAAAAAGGGGCATGGGGTATTTTGATGCGATTTCTATGGCGGTGGATTTCGATATGGGAGAGCATTGGATTGGATTGTTGATCTTGATTTGTTGTCCTAATTGCGTTCATTCATGGATTCAACCTTCTTCTTCCTCTTCCTCTTCCTATTTCTTTTTTTTTGGTTTCCTTTCACAATGGAGGTATGAATTTGAGTTTTTAACATTGCTTGACTTTGATATGTAATCAATTTCAATTTATCTTCGATGTGTCGTCTCTTAAATAAAAAGATGTGAATTTCTTATATCTGTGATTGTCATCATTTAAGGGATATTAATATCATTTATCTGCCAATCTTTACACTATTTCATTCTCTCTTGTGGATCTATTTTTTTTCTTTTTCTGGAGCTTTTTTTTTCCCTTATTAATAGAGTACGGGAAAAATCTTTTATTTTGAATGCAATTTGTAACCTTCAAGTTGTTTCTATTTCTTTGCAACTCTTTTTTCTTGTAGCTTTGTTACCATTTATGGCATGTTGTCTTATTTGTTAAACCATCTTTCCCTAGGTCATTTTTCTTTCCTCGAGAATTGACGTTAACTCCAAAACCCTTTTATCTTCTATGTTTAGGATGAGGAATTTCATTAGTTCTTCCATACACCTTGGTCAGCCTGCATAAAAGATTCTAGTTCATTTGGTTATGTTTTAGGGAGATTGTTCACTACATCCCTTAGGCCCCGTTTGGTTGCAGGAATACGGTGGGAATTGGCAGCGCATATTCCAATTTTGAGGCTAATCCGTCGTTTGGTTGCTAAGATGCAAAACTCAGTTTTGAACGATGAAACTCAAATTTGACCCAAAAATGGGTGGCACAATCTTCCCACCGAAAAGGTGGAATTCAAAATCTAAACCCGGTTTCAAGTTTTTTGAACTCCATTTTATAAACCGTCAGGTCCAGAGTCTTCCCATTCGTATATCTGGGTTTGCGAATAGGGTTTGGACTTGTTATCGCATCTGATAATGTAGCTCGAATGCAACTTCACCTTTTTTTCCAGGTTACAGTTGCTTCCAACTGCATCATAATTGCAGGTACATCCTTTCCATAATGAGAAACCATTGTCTTTGAGTTTAATTTGTATCAAAAAAACATGAATAACATTCTTTTTAGAGTACTCTTACTAGAGCTTCTGGATCTGCATACTGTTTGGATCTTACCTTATCAGTCTCATTTTTGAATATCTCCAACGAACTCTAGTTCTATCGAGTTCTTGTAGCAGCACACCCCCATGATTCTTTTTCAGTCAAGAAGACACAAACCTCATTTCTAACAGCCCGTATATATCCATTTTTCTTGAGAGAAGAATGACTAACTCTTATATCCCCTCAAGACTCTTTCAAAATGACTAGACATGGATGATTTACCTTTTTTGACATAGGGCTTTATCTCAAATTCAACTATATTTTACCTTTATGTATCTCTGATGAAGTCATGTTATTTCTACATGAGGGATTTTCATTTATCTGTGTTATTTGGTGTATTTTGAAAGTATTTATATGTTTATATACCTTCTTCATGGCCGTGTAGACTAGGATATTTCATGTTTATGACTAGAAACCCCCTTTATTATCCATTTGGAAAAACATAAGATATCATTGCAAACCACCTCCATGCACTTACAATACCCTAGAAATTTTACTGAAGGAACCCTAAAAAAATATGCATCACCTTTAATGATCCATGACTGTATTTCATCAGACCCAAATGGAGGGAACTGCAATAAGAACATAGAACTCGAAGTAGAACGATCATGCAATATTATGGTTTTGAGAGAATCGGGTGAAGAAAGCATTTTGTTCCACCTCTTGCAGACCAATTTCATTCTGGAAAAAGCTCTGCTACACAATTTTGCTACACTGATTAATACCAACTCTTCTGGTAGCTTCTGCCATATCTCTGTTGTTCTCTTCTTCTCCATCAAACCTGCACAGAGAAACTCAAGTAGCTTTCTATAAGATCAAATTGAGAAAAGCACCAAACTATTTCCTTTTGGAAACTTTTATCATCTCCTTAGCTTAAAAATGCAAGAAATCATCTACACTGTAGTTCTTTGTGCTGTGATAGACAAGTTGAGAAGAATATATCTTTTTAATATAATTTATGTATACACCGCACAACTAAGATCTTATCCATTAAGAAGCCAAACTGTAGATTTCCTAGCGTGCCATGTATGCTCGGAGTTGGGCGTACTCTAATCTTCCACCTCAATATTAAGTGTAGAATGTCAGTCTTCCATGAAGCCATGTGTTGGCCATAGAACTTACATAATATTTCCTTACTTCAAGTATATATTATTTTGTATTTCTGCAGCTTATACGCATAACAACTAATTATCCAATTGCTTTTTAAGATCAAGGTATTTAGAATTCATTCAGTTTCTTTCAAACTTATTGAGGTGATGCAATTTTGTTCCCTATTTTTATTTATACCTTGTAAGTGCACTGTATTCATGACATTTCTTATATCATTGTTGTCTCCTTAGGGACTGCACTTTTATGTCCTTTGATGGATTGTCATAAACCACTGTGTTTCTCATATTCCTGTTACAGGGGCATTGAATATGGTTTCCCTTAATACCTGATGCTATGCTAATATTTTAAATGTAATTTCTTGATACATTTATTATGACCTTTATTTCTTCTCACATTACTAGATACTACTTCTGAACAACATGCTAACACTCTTCCTTGAACAACATCGTAAGCTCCTTGTCTATTCATTATAATGATGCCTTGTTTTGATTTTTATTATTTCTTTCATTGATAAAAATGTCTTCAACTTATGAATGGATCAACCATATCATGTACATTGTCTGAATCTCAACATGTTTGAATCAAATTGAAGTCCAGCTGTAACGTGTATACAAAGGTTTTCATTCACTATCAACACATATAAAATTGAAATGGACTCACCAATTCAACATACTTCAATCAAAAGAAAATAACAAGGTATAGATAGTCACATTCAAAACAAAATAAAGCACAATCATTGATATATAAGTTTTCATATAAAATTGAATTGGACGCACTCATTCAACATACTTGTAGTGAAAACAAAATAACAAGTTATAAACAATCATGTTCAAGACAAAAGATAGCACAATCATTAATATGTATGTTGTAATAGAAAATTGAGTTAGACTCACGAATTCAACATACTTGCAGTTAAAAAAAAACAAGTTATACATAGTCATGTTTAAAACAAAAGAGAGCACAGTTATTGATATATAAGTTGTCTTAGAAAATTGAATTGGACTCACCAATTCAACATAGTTATAGTGAAAATAAAATAACAAGGTATAGACAGTCATGTTCGAAATAAAAGAGAGCACAACTATTGCCATATAAGTTGTTGAGTTTCGTTACATAGGCTCCTTTGTCTTTAAAATTATTTGAACCAATCGAACAAAAAAATAGCATGTCTCCCATGTATGATCAAAATGTATAGGAATTGCGAGTTTCAACAAAATTATAAATCAACAAATGTGATTACATACGTTCCATTTCCTTCAAATTTCTTCTAACTCAACGATCAAAAGAATAGTGTGTCCACTCTATTAGCAAAAAATATAGTTGTGATTATCAACAAAAAAAATCATGCACTAGTGACAATCATTGTCAATCAAATCATTGCTAATCAATCAATGGTGATATATGATGTTCTACTATTACATGGGGCAGCAATGGGACACAAATTCTTCTATTGAGTAGGAGTTGGCATCAGACATGTAGATGGAACTGAGAATTGACTAACTGTCACTTGTGACTGACTGATTGGAGAAGTAATCCAATAATTGTAGAATATTTATATTGAACAGTCCCCAAGCATTGTAGGATTATGAGATAAGGGGTTCAATAGATAGGTTAAGTGTCTTTCTCATCATATAGCTTGCTGTACCATCCTGAAACTCTTTACAATTCCTTTCCATTTCCTTCTACATCTCTTTTTCTTCTTTTCAATGAATTTATCCCACTTCTTTCGCTTGCACCCGTATCTTTTCTATGTGCACTATCTCCATGTTTATCTTTTATCGCTCCTTCAATTATCATGACACAATATGTGTAACCTTTTTCTCTGCAGTCTGTTATTATTTCTGATATTTAATATTCACTTCTCTCTTCCTTTTCTCATGCCTGTTTAACACAATTGTAGGAGTGATCTCAGGCTCACTATTTATAATTTCCCTCTTCTTCATCGCTATGTATGTTACTTAATTGATGATTTTAATTTGAAGAGATTGGCTGGTCTAACCAAACCTATTAGTTCATCCATTTTTTCTTGTATATTTTGTCAAACATTGTCAAACAGTTTGCTTCCTATCTTGATACATTGCTTATATGATGAATCACATGTTGAAAATTGATTCTAAAATGTCTTAAAATCACTTTTATTTGTAGAATACTTTCAATTTCTAGAACATCAACAACATGCTACCAATATCTCCTCGCTGTGGGTAGCTGTGGAGACCACATATTCTTGTCTTCTCATAGCTCTTATTGCTTGTGTTGCCATAGCAACAGTAGTGGTGGCCCCAGAAGGCAGTGCAAAAATGGGTAAACAAAAAAGAAAAGGAAATTCTTTTTATAGAATGGTTATTCATTACAACGATGTGGATTGTCATGATCAGATTCGCATGAGTAGGGGAGCCTTCTTTAGTCTAGCTACTATCCTAAGGCTGAAAGGAACCTTGACAGATACGATACACTTGACGTTAGAAGAACAACTTGTGATGTTCCTCCAAACCACTGACCACAATCTGAGGAACCGCAAGATTGCCCACAACTTTGGGCACTCAGGAGAGACAATCAGCCGATACTTCCACAAGGTGTTGAGGGCTATCTTAGGACTCCACAAGGATTTCTTTCTACCACCTAGTCCAAACACTCCTCCTGAAATTAGTGGCAACAAACATTTTGATCCATTCTTCAAGGTAATTCTTGTGTTGTTACAAATTTCTTGTATGGATTATTATCCTTGTCATATTATTGGTTGACCATAGAATTGATGATTGTATCATATCATATAGGATTGTGTTGGATCTATCAATGGAACCCATATACCAGTCACCGTCGATGTCAACATGCAGGGTAAATATCGTGATAGAAAAGGCAACCTATCACAAAATGTTATGGGTGTGTATTCCTTCGATCATAAGTTTCAGTACTACCTTGCTAGTTGGGAAGGTTCTGCTATGGATAGTTGTGTTCTAGCTTCAGCTCAGTCAAGAGTGGATCCTCTTTTTGTTCCCCCCGGTAAGCCAAATCATAGTTTAATATAATCAAGGGTACAATCAATGTTTCACATTTTAATAATATACTTTATTTATGTAGGAAAATATTTTCTAGTGGATGTTGGATATCCCAATGCACCTGGATTTCTTGCTCCTTATCGGTGTACACACTACCACCTGAAGGAGTTTTCAAGAGAGAATCCAATAAACTCTTGACAAGAGTTGTTCAACCATCGACACTCCTCTGTTAGAAACTTAGTAGAGCGTACATTTGGTATTCTCAAGCTGCATTTTCCAGTGCTGAGGCATGCCACGTCTTAGCCTATCATGACACAAGCCCATATTGTATTAGCATGTTTCATACTACACAACTACATTACGTTAGAGGACGACATTCCATCAGAAATTGTCACCGAAGAGGAAGATGATCATGATGGGATAGATGTACCAATGTTGGAGACATATGCGTTGTCTTAGCATGATAGAGACCAGTTGGCACAGTTCTGAGCTGATATAGCAAGTAGAATGTGGGAAGAGTACGAATCCTGAGAATAGTTGTTCTTTTATGAGTCAAGACTAAATGATGGTTTCCTTTTTCTTGTATTTTCTCTGCAAGTATTGGACTTGTATGGGTCAATGTGTTTTATTTGAGTAAACTGATGTATGAAGATACTTTGATATACATGATGGTTTCTGTGTGCATAAATGTTGTCACACTTCTATGAATCATTCCATTCAAGGTTACTCAAGAATGAGGCCTTAAATATCGATCCATAGCTCTCTAGTCATGGATGTGTAAAAATGTAAAATGAAGGCCCTCAGATAGACCTAGTTAGTGTCTATTGCAAATACACCATGAAACGAGAGATTTGAATGCATGAAAATGGGATCTAATCTATATGATTGCAATGCATAAAAGGAAATTAATCTAAATGATAACAATGCATGGCTAAATCTATGAAAGGAAATGCAAATGCAAGATTAATCTATGGAAATAAACATGATTCTAATCTA
>MU226222.1:1747001-1764632 GCA_018584345.1 Thuja plicata
TTCTATCGATATAATTGCTGTCAAATTTTGAATTCGGTAAGTAATTATTAGTTATTTTCCAATTGAGTTACCTCTAAAGTGCTGATTTATATACTGATTGAAAAATGGCTATAACTTTCAGACGGTACAACATTTTTGAAAATCGAAAAATGCGTCACATTCTATGCTTCGCCTACTATAAGAAAAAATTTTACTTTTTTGAATTTGGTAAAGTTATCAATGAGTTAAGGTGGTCAGACACGGGAGTTTTTTAATTCTAAAAATGTTGTAGCAGATAATTCATAATTAATTATTTTTTTAGCATAAAATTACACAAAAAGATGCGTCACATCCGGGAAGGAGTCTACTACTTATATATAAAATCTTATAAAAAAATATTATCATTTGATTATGATTAAGGTGGTCAAACATACACCTACTTATTTTTTTCCTGAAATTTTTTTACTACTGCATTGAAATCTATACTTTTCACCAATCATATTAACTTTTTTTTAGAAAAGGCCTAGTAGTTTAGAAACTAAATTCAATTTCCTACAGATTCTATTCTTACAACTTTTTGATATTAAGTTGATAGCTAGTTCAAATTTTCACGTCAAGTTGACTAACCCTGATTTTGCTAATTTTTCATTGCCACTTAAGGGCATAGTTTGGCCCCCCATGATCTTGCACATACCCAGAAATATTGTGGTTATGATCAGTTCTCTTGTTCCCAGCTCACACCAGAGTGGTCGTATTTCTTGTGGCATAAAATCCACTTGCTGCGCTATGCTCATTTGCATTTTCCACTTTACCAAACTATAAACTTCCACGCACAAGTCATCCCAACTGTAACATCAGACATCCTGTGGTTCTGTCTTTCTGGAATGATGATTTCATCTGTGGTAAGTGGTTTAGTTTTCTTTCACTTGAAAAATTGAATCTTTGTCTCATAGGTTTTTTTGGGATGAGTTCAGTTGTCGATCATAACATTTGCAGCCTCTGGTATTTAGCAATGTAGGGTTTTGAAGTAGTCCAACATTCTTCCATCTGGGTTCTTTCAAATTTGGCTCACATTTGGAATACGTAGTGTGAATGCAAATTTTTTTGTATTATAATCAGGTCTTGGGAAAGGGAAATAGAGTTGCCTGTAAATCAATGAATTACAACTTTATTGCACTATATTTGGTTCTTGGAAAATATATTTGGCTTCAAAATAAAGGACTACAAATTTTTTGTACGAGAATTGGATCTCTGGGAAAATATGGATTGCTACCCATATCTACATTTACTTCTATTTCTTTGCTTTTCTTCAATTCTGAGAAAGCCCAGACCCCTAAAATAGGTTGTGATTGGCTTATAGACGATATGTGATCTCACAAACTTTGTAACAATTAACTATGAGTAATTTCTTTTGTCCAAATGATCTAGAGCACAAGCAAAGGCAAATTGGTGGGGTTAGAAACTAGCCAAATGGAAAAAGGAAGATTTTCATCATCATAAGTTACACGTAGTAATGGCGATCTCCATACAGATGACTCATGTAGCATTTATCCATAACAACAAGCCCACCTATTATTACTTCTTTCGTATAAACACTAATCCTTTATTAGGTAGGATATATTGTACTAACTTAAATATAGAATAAGATGTTAAGATTTTCCCTGTTTAGTATGTCCTCAAGGGCCCAACAAATTCATAATTTCATGGTTACATTTAGTTAAGAAATGCACAAGTTATGTGCTTCCAGAACCTCTGAACTCAGTTAATTTGTGTGAGCTTCCAGGTGTACGCGGTTATTATAAGAGTTTGTAGCATTTAACCTATCTTACCTTGCTCTGCCATTCTCAAAATCTGCGGCAAGTATTGTCTCTATTTTTTAGTCATTTTACCTTATAGATATCTGGGAAGGCTCTTAATTTTGATATGAATAGTAAAGTATTTCATATCTTTGATTGGGACGAAAAAGATTTTTATGTGCAGAATTTAGGTTGTCCATTTTCACTTGAGTGTCTAATTTTTACAAAAACAAGGAAGATTTTCTTTCTATCAACAATTTTGTTTCCAGTTTACCTTAGTGGACTAACAACCTTCTTTGTGAAAGGACCTTAGCTTTTTGTAGCCCTTAACCTTTTTTTTTTTGCTGCATCTAGGACATTTCAGATATCATTTGGTCTCTGTTTTTGGGTTCATGCATCAACCTTTGAAGAAAATAGTTTTCATATATTTTTCATGCACAATAATTTTCATATATTTTCTATTTTTTGATTGGCTTACTTCGGTTCATCTACCTAAGTTGACCATATTGAGATTCTACCACTGAGAACGTTTAGATGAAATCATAATTGTGGGTTTGTTGAAGTAGTGCTCATGACTGTTGTCCAAACAATACTCTTGATCGTTTGTGAACAATATTGTAGGTCAAGACTTATTTCTTTAAATATTAATAACAATTTGTTCTGATCAAGTTGAAAATTTCTTTCTCAATCAATTTATAGATAAAACTCATAATAACTAAAGCCTGGAATTTCATTTAAGAAGATGCAATTTCTCAGAAAATCTAGGCCCTGCAATATTTGAGTCAGATTTAATCCTTAATCTGCAGTAGTTGTAACATAAGCTCTTTGAAGAATTCTTGGGTGAGTACTCTAATTTCTTTTGTATTGATCCTCTCAACTTTATTTGAATGAAATTAGAATTTAATATAATACTTTTGGTGTCCTTCCCTTTTTTCTAGAACAAATTAGGTCCTACCAAGATTCCCATGAAATGAATTTCTAAAGATGCTTCAGGAAATTTATCATTTTTGAAGAGAAGGAAAACATTGAAAAAGAAGGATGAAGAGTTAAGTATTCTTTGTGGAGTGGATACCTACATGGTCTTCTTTGGGCCTAAGGTAGATCAAAACAAATCTCAAGAGAAGCATCTTGATATGTGTGGCCTTATATGCTCAAAGCTCTACCTAATATGCCCAAAGCTCTATAGGTCATTGAGAGATATAGAAGGCTTTCCAAGGAAAAATGAGACAAGAAGAAGCTTGATAATTTCAATTTCTTACAACAAAAGATAAATAAACTCAAACTTGAATTAAACATCAAGAAGAAGATAAATAAAATCAAGCTTGAATTGAACATCAAGAGGAAGGAGAATGAGCATCTTGAGATGGGCATGAATTATCCTTTCTAGGGTAATTTCTTGAATGATCTTAGTGTTGAAAAGCTCAGGGACTTGATTAAGTATATAGATGCTAAGCTAGCATCTGTTGGTGATAGAGTAAATTTTCTTACAAGAACAAAGAATGAGGTTTCTCATACTGTTTGTAGTGAAAAAATGTAGTTCCCATTATGGAATATATTGTTGGGCAGCCATTAATGGAACCAGATCATTCTCCAACTTCTCAGAAAATACCCTATAATCGTGTAATATTGCAGAGGTTATCTGGATTTGACCAGTCATTTATTATAGACATCGTGTAAGACATATGGTTTGATTTTTAATTATTTATTGTTGTTCTTTAGTCCACATGGTGAATAATGTTATCCCTTATGTTATTTTGTCCTACATATGCTTAATCATAGAAAATGTTTCCTTCTCTTTCAGAGTTGAAGAAGCCCAGAATGTTTTCTTGTGCTAAAGGTAAGTCATATATGTGGCATTAGCCTGTTAGGTGAATGCTATTCATTGGTCTGGATTATTTAAGCACTGTCTATATGCTTGGTTGCTCTGTATTTATCCTAAATGTTGTCTACTGATTTGCAGGTGGATAGACCATGTATAGGAGGTGATCTCATTGATAGATTTGATTTTATTAATACAGAACCATGTAGCATGTGCATGTCAGAGTGAGTAGGTTTCTCTCTCACTATAATGTCTAGAAATGACAAGTTCCCATTGTCTTATACTGAATCCTCATGAGAGTATTTCATAATGTAAGCATTGAAGGGCAAAAATTTACTTGGTAGTTTTTACCAAGAGTTTTCATTTAAAAAATTAGAAGCGCTTTTTGTGCCAATAACTAAAACCATGAGAGATTATAGAAAAGAATTCAAATATAATAGTGCAACTATGAAGTGTATCAAGGTTTTGTATAAAAATGTAATTCAACGAGTGTGTCAAGGTTTTTTGGAAAAATATAATTCAACCACCAATATAAGCATTATTAGTAACTTGTAAAAAGTATTCCAAGTTTATTGTGTGATGTTTATAGGATAGCAATTAAGATTGTTTTGAGCATAGAAAGCTAATTTTTACCATCCAAGTTGTTTGTGATGTTAGTGGGTAGCAATAAGGATTGTATTAAGCCTAAAAGACTAACTTGTAGTTTTAAAGATGATTGTGATGGCAATAGGACAATAACAAGAGTTATTTGAGTCACCGCAGTAAACTTGTAGCCTTCAAGTTGATGAGGATTCTAGTAGAACAACAATACAAGTTGTTTTTAAAGCCACAGTTAAAGCCACAATGAGCTTTTTTGCATACCTACAAAACTTTCTGAGTTGAAGGCTTAAATAATGTATCTCGTTTATTTATTAGCTGGGGGTAACAAAAATTTGGGTGTTGTTTAAACTGTAAAAGAAAGTAAAATTTAGTCTAACATTTCTTTTAATGTTATAAAGACTTTAGACTAGTTTATCTTAATAATGTATATCTTTTATCTCTTATTACAAGTTATGGCTCTTGCACTTATACAACACACTCAAGGTACTAATGTGAAAACCCCTCTGTGTTGTAGTTAGTAATTAATGCTTTTAGGAATTTCATTCTTTCTTAAATCTATTAAATCTAAAAAAAGTCTATTAACGTCACTATGAATTCTCTATAGCATTGCTACCCCTACAACCTTTGTTAGTACTCGACATTGGCTATTCAACTAAATAAAAAATCTATGGCCATGTATATGTAACAGATGGATGGATACAGTGTTAGAAACTGATGACAACTTACCGTATTTTTGAGACATATATCTCTCAGAACCTATAATTAATTATAAGCATTTGTAAGACTCGTATGATATATTTGTTAGTATTTTATTATATTAAATGTTATATGATATAATGTATATAGTTTTATAAAATATATAAAATTTATAATATATATTATAGTATTATATATTATATTATATTAACTATTTATATTATATATATTTTATATTATATTAATTATATAGTAATATAAATAATAAAATAAGTTAGTTTAATTTTTTTATTTATTTTATAATTGATTCATTAAATTAAATCAATGTATACGGTGACCCAACCACTCTTATCATGACTGTGACAACTCCTATTACGACTCCAACGACCCGTGTTACAACTCCTTTTACTACTCCAATGTACAACTCCAACACCTCTTATTACAACTCCTACTGTTACTCTTATTACAACTCCAATGACCCTATTACAACTCCTACTACCCCAGTGTATAACTCCAGCACTCCTGTTGGTGGTATTATAACTCCAACAAGTAGCATCACTGGAGACCCCGCCCATTTGGGACCATCCATTTCATTCAGCATTACATCATATAGCGGCACTTCATCGTTATTTACATATCTAGGTTCATCACTCACACTCCTCATGGGTGTGTGTGCCTGTAATACTGTGATCAGTTGAAAAAATGGTTCCCCCACTGCTTGTCCACTATATGAAGTGATAGGGACATCTTGTCATTGATTACCAGTGCTAGAGTTACATCATGGCATAATGATGCTGCTTACAGAAAATGCTCATCATAGTACTTCAGAAAGCTTTTTTGGTTTTGTCTAACAGCTGCACGTGATTTGGATGGGAGGATTTTGGGATGGACATGCCATTTGGGTCTGTCTATTCTTTCTCAGAGACATTAGGAAGGATGTTGTTTTCAGCTTTTCTTTTGTACAATATGTGCTTGTGATCTTTCTATTTCTGCTCTTGTAAGAACTTTATATTAAACCAGTAAGAATTTCTCTACTATAAGCAATGCAGATCAATTGAGGGGATTTAGTAAACCAGTTCCATTATTTAGATAGAACTACAATCGTTTATATTACTTGTTATAGACTACTATGTTTCAAGGAGGCTCCAGAGATGGTCATAGCTAGCCATCGAACTTCTTTTAACTTTAGTATTTAATGTATGGGAAATTTTTCAAGAAAAAATGACAGCCAAGCATGTCCCACGGATTGACTTTGTTTACAGTATCATGGATTTTTTTTTAAAGTTGTTTACAGTATCATTGATTTTGTTTCAAGTGGGTTATCTGTTTTCTCTTTTCTTAGGATTGGTGGATTGGTAAAGTATCATGGATTTTGATTAAGTGGGTTATCTTTATAGTAGTGGATTGGTAAAAGAATTATATTAGCAGCATATAATTTGGTCCACCAGTCGTCCTTCCACACGGCAGGACATTTTAAAGGACAGTCGCTAATCTTTATGTAAAATGTATCAAAGACGGAAAAAAGACAAATCTTTTTTTTTTTCAGATTTGTAAAAACACACTATTTTTTTTGCAAATTTTTTGCTGTTTTCCTCAACAAAATATGCAGATCATGAAGAACAAATGCTGAAAATTTCACAAAAAATCTATTGTATTTTCTATTTTTTAAAATTTAGTCAACTGTACATTTTGCATAGAAAATGGCTGCATCCCCTTTTAAGAAGAGAATCAAGCCATTCCTTATGATGTGATTGGTCTGCTAACTATAGTTTCTTTCAGAATTTTATGTTCTTTTTGACATTGTTTCATTGGATTCTTTTTCAAAATCTACCTGTCAAATTTGCACAATATAAATTGTCACTGAAAGCAAGCCCAGATTACGGAATGCCAATTCACACAAGAACAAATAAACAGATTAATAGGGATATTTGTAATGTAGGTGGAATGAAAAAGTGTGAAGGATTCTTGAACTTGTCTTTATCTCTAAAGCCCAGCGGCGCATTGCTTGTCCTCTTTAAAATCTACCAGTCAAATTTACCGACTATAAATTTTCACTGAATGTGCGCTGATCATGTGATGTTATAAATCTTCACACAACAAAAACAAATAAAATCCGAAATTTGCAGTGGGTTTATAATGAGATTTAGTTATTTTCTGAACTCTTGTGCTTATCTCATTACTCATCGCCCGTCTGTTTATAAGAAATTCTCGAAAGCAAAGAAAGGACAAATAAAGGAGTCCTGAATATTAAATGCACAGGTTCCTTAAATTGGGCAATATTTTGTTGACACTTTTGACTCCTACCTGAAAAAATATTTAATGGAATATGATGTGTTATATTCTTTGCCTAGATTGCTTTTTGGTTGTGGCTGGAAGGTCGGCAGCAGCATTTCCCATAAAGCATTGTGAAAAGAATAGTGATTTGTCACATGTCCATAAAGCATTGTGAAAAGAATAGTGATAAGCATTCATTGAAAGTGAAAGCATCTCGAGAGAACAAAAAATACTGTAATTAAATTTTCTTTCATGGTTAAAAGGATAAACAGAATTAAACGGATAGTGAAGGAAAAGCAAACAAAACTTCACCATAAGAAAGAATTAAATGTGGTATTGCCCATCTTAAACAAGTCTCTAGGGGAAAGAAGGAAAAAGAGATAGGTAAGGAGAATTATTATAACGATTTTGTCGAGGACAATGTCAAGGGCTCACCTATTTCCCCAAGGCTGCAGGCAATTTATGAACTATTTGGGTTATCAGGGAAAGAAAAAATACCAGATGAGCAGAGGATGTGGAGAGGATGTCATTTAAAGATCACCTCCTCTAACCTTTGTTGAAATATTACTAGACTTGGTCTACCTGGAGGAAGAAGAAAGAATAGAAGAACTAGAAGGTTTGATGTTATCTGATCTAGGGGTCCTAGAAATGTATTCAACAAACTCCAAGGACAAGAGCCCGACCAAAACCCCCTGTCTCTCATTTCACTTCAGGAGCCCAATACCAATCTAGGTTTTCCGAGATCCACCTCAATTAAATCCTCACCCTCAATTGTGGGGAAAAGAGGAAGCAAGGGAAATGACGAAAATCATTGTCAAAACTTAGAACATAAGTTGGGGAAGATTCAAATCAGAGAAAGATCACAACATATATGCAAGTAGGGAAGGGGAAGTTCCTTCCCAAGTTACAATGAAGATCATATGCTGGAATGTTAGGGGTCTAAATGCCCCTAACAAGCAACGTATAGTCAAATGTTGCATCTTCTCATTTAAGGCTGATTTAATATTGTTATAAGAAACAAAAATGAGTACAAAGTAGATGACTAGGTTCACAAAGGAATTAGGTTGCTGGTCAGTGGAAGTAGTAGAGGTAGTGGGCTCCTCTAGCTGGATCGCCATAATTTGGAACCCAAGAAATGTAGTATTTTCAAAGGTGAAAGGAAAGCACAATTGGATGGGGGGAGATATCAAAAGCTTAGGCTCTAATTTATGCTTGTCTATTATGAATATTTATGGACCAATCCTCAACAAGAAAAAACAAGAAGTTTAGGATGAGATTAGTTGCTGCCTTAGGGAGTGGTCAGACAGAAACATCATCTTAGGAGGTGACTTTAATGTCATTTCTCATCTCTTAGAAAAATGTGGGGGATCACAGAAGAAATCACAACATCAATTGGAGTTTAAGAACTGGGTTGATAGAGAAAACCTATTTGAAATTGAAATGGATAATGTGACCTACACCTGGACTAATAGGAGAATGGGATACAACAACATAATAGAGAAATTAGACTGGTTCTTTTTCAAAGGAGACTTATCAACCTTCTCATTCGACCTTAAAGCATCAATATCTCCTACTTCAGGATCAAACCATTATCCTATCTAGCTAGATATTCTTGGTGAAGACAAACCTCTGCTTTGCCCCTTCACATTTGAGAATATGTGGATGAAAGACAAGGGCTTGTCCATCTAATCGACCAATGGTGGAATGAAAGCAATACAAAAGGATCAAAATTGTTTTCATTTGTCTCAAAGTTAAAGCACATCAAACAAGATCTCATAAAATGGAATAGAAACCATTTCATAAATATATTTTCAACAAAAAATGACATTGAGAAAAATATCAAAGAATTAAATGAGAATTGCATTCAACAAGGGATGACTGAGGTTTTGTTTAACAAAGAAAAGAAACTTTGAGACTATGAAGACAATTTGGCCAAGGAGGAGATCTTTTGGAGGCAAAAATCCAGGGAGACTTGGCTGGAAGAAGGGGACAAGAATACTTAATTCTTTCACAACAGTACCAAACATAGGAGATTTATTGATAAGATTCACAAAATTGACAATGCTAATGGTCACACATTAGAAGATCGAAAGGAGATCTAAACAAAAATAGTTAACTACTATACCAAGTTGCTCAACAATTTTGAGGGATCTCGTCTCCAAGCTCAGAGGGAATTGCTGGAGGACATTCCTAGACTAATCTCACAGGAAGACAATCAAATGTTTATGGCCAAATTTTTAGAGGAAGAGATACACAAAGCCCTTTTTCAGATGCCCCCTGACAAAGCGTCAGGCCCGGATGAGTTCCCTCCAAGTTTCTTTCAACATTGTTGGCCTATTCTGGGTGCAGAGCTGACAAAAGCATTAGAAGCAACAAGATCTTCAAGCATATTCCTCACTGAAATTAACAAGACATTCATAGTTCTAATCCCAGAAAAGGATAAAGCTACTTGCTTGGATGAATTCAGATCGATCTCTTTTTCCAATACTATCTATAAGTTACTAACCAAAGCACTTGCTAACATATTGAAAAAGCTCTTGGGCAAAATTATTGGGAAAGAACAAACTGGTTTTGTATCAGGCAGATCTATTTTTGATGGTGTAATCATCGTTCAGGAAGCCATACACTCCATTAAAAAAAACAACCAAGTATGATCATAAAAATGGATATCAAGAAAGCATATGACAAGGTGGATTGGAGATTCCTACCAAATGTATGGAAAATTTTGGCTTCTCTAAGGCGTGGATAAACTTAATTTTCTACTGCATCTCAACACCCAGGTTTTCAATCCTCATCAATGGCACACAACACGAATACTTTAAATGCTCTAGAGGAATCAGACAAGGGGATCCATTATCCCCTTTCTTGTTCATCATCATGGATGACGCTTTAGGGAGAAGGCTTAGTAGTCTTAAGAGTCAAGGCATTCTCCAAGGTGTGGAAATAACCTCTTCGATTAACGCAGTCACTCACCAACAATTTGTCGATGACACGGTGCTATTTGGGAAAGGCACTATAAGGGAGGAAATCCAATTGAAAAAGCTACTTTCTAACTATGCCTTAGCCTTTGGATAAGAAGCCAATAAAGAGAAATCACATATATTCTTCTTGCACATCAAAAGAAGAATCCAACAACAAATTTTGAATACTCTTGGTTGTAAGGAAGGAAAGCTCCCTTGCACATACTTAGGGATTCTGATTGACAAATCAATGAGATCTACATTAGCGAAATCTATTGAAGAAAAAATTGACAGGAGGACGGAATCATGGAAACCCAAATGGCTCTCTTGGGCAGTAAGGATCATCATGCTAAAAGCTACTCTGACAACCATCCGACCAATATATCTCATGTCTTTCATTTCATTACTAGTAGGAAGTTACATGGACATTGTGAAGAAACTAAGGAAATTATTTTGGCAAGGCACAAACACTAAAAGGAAATTTGCTTTAGTCGCTTGGGATAAAATATGTAAACCAGTGGGGTCCGGAGGGACTGGCATCAAGAACCAACTTCATCAAAATCAAGCTTTAGGTGCAAAAATATTTTGGAAAATCCATAAGGAGTAACACCTCGAATGGATAAGGATTATGAGAGGAAAATATATTTCCAATCTTAATGAAGATGAGGTATTAGGAGTGAGGGAATTCCCTAGGGCATCTAGGATTTGGAACTTTATTTCCAAATCCAGCAACATAATATTAGAGAAGATCACTTGGAACATCAAGGATGGTAGCCGAGCTTTTTTTTGGGAAGATTTGTTGGGAGGGTATATGAGTATAAGAAAACTAATGGAGTTTGAAAGAGTTAGTAGCATATGTTCAAAGAAGTGGGGGATCTTTGTCAAACATTATCTATCAACTTCTTTGGAGAATATTCAAGAAGGAATTTGGCAATGGAAGCAATTTGAGGACTTAGATTTGACTCGCGGGGGGGTGGGTATTGAGAAACTCATATTAGTCTTAAATGATAGATTCTTCCTACTAAAACAAGGTAGGGATGAAATTATATGGAATGGAGAAAAATTAGGAGAATACAATATTAAGGAAGGATACAAAATACATTCATGGCAAAAAACCCAGACTAAAACATAGATGTCGACCCATCTGTGTTGGAATAAAGTATGTCTACCAAAGGCGAGCATACTCACTTGGGAAACATTACATGAAAGAATCCAAACTACAGATTGGTTCAAAAGGTCTGGATTTCATGGCTCTTCTATCTACTTCCTTTGTCAAACAGTGAGGAATATGTAAACCACCTTTTACTGACATGCTCATTTGCATTAGAATGTTGGCAATGATTATGTGAAAAATTAGGATGGATATCAACATTGCCAAATGACATATTATCTCTTTTCAAATCATGGCCCACTTTGTTTAAGGAGATATCATGTAGAAATTTGTGGATCATTTCGCCCTCAATTCTGGTATGGTAATTATGGAAAGAAAGAAAGATGAGATTATTTTAAGGTAAAAAAATGGATAAAGCCTCGCTTCTAAACAAAATGGAGGCAACCATAGTAGAAACTATGAATTCCCGCATTCAGGCTCAAAGTGCTTATCACAAGTATTACACTAGCTGAAATGATAAAATGTTGAAGAATTGGTATGGTCTAAGAGTCCCTCAAGTGTCACGCATAGGAGTTAAAGATAATGTGAAAGATAGGGCAAATTTTATTTGGACCCCTCCAACCAGTGGATGGTCTAAATTGAACTTCGACGGGGTCTCGAAGGAAAACCCAGGGTCGTTACGTGTGGGTTGCGTAATTTATTCTTGCCACGGTAAAGTTATAGCCAGGATTTCAAAACCTTTGGAGAATGACACCAATAACATGGCGTAATTTAAAGCCCTACTACTTGGACTTTCCCTTGCCTTAGAATTGGGGTTGGAGAAGTTAGACATCGAAGGTGACTCAATGATTGCAGTGAATGTGGTTAGAAAAAATGCCATACCAAATTAGAGACTTCAATCCATGCTGGAAGTAATTTTAAAGATGATAGACAAATTTGAACAAATAACGGTAAATCACATTTATAGAGAAGGGAATTATATGGCAGATGAATTGGTTAAAAAAGGAGCAGAAGGAATAAATTTTAAAAATACAAGTCATGCTCCATAGCAGTCACATTGGATCCTAAGAATTCCTAACCATGGGCACAGGACATGAACTCCAAGCAAAAGATTAATAAATTCAAAATGTTGCCTTGGTGGGAGAGTTAAGCAAAGTGGGCTCCACGTTGTCAAACAAGAAGGAGATGTTGGGTTTGAGTACAAGGATACGACACTGCCATTCTTCACCTGGAGTAATAAGGATTCAGAGTGCTCGGAGTTAAATCAATCAAGTGGCAAAAAGAAATTGCAATGACGGTGATGAGACATATTTATATCCTCATCCCTAATTTAGCAAGTCTTGTTATGGTGGAAGAATAATCGTTGGCTAAATCTAGCAATGGACAAATTTAGGATTTAGAATCTTTTGGCCCCAAGATTTTTTGAAATGACTGAAATGATGTGCTACAAATGGTACCAGCTACACAGGAGAGACAGTTGTTGGTCAAAGCAAACAAAGATCTATTCACAAGTTGTATGTTAGTCAAAAAATGCCAAGCTTCTGAGGTTGTGTTTCAATGGAGTGTGGTGGAAGATTAGTAGGCTCAAGTTAATTATTCTAAACAAGAACCTTGCATTTGTTTGTGCTGAGTGTTTGTGGTGGTTCTTTGTGTAGAAAACAAGCAGGGTCAATTGGTATGGATACTCCCATCAAATTCAACTGCAACAAAATACAGATGGCTTTCGACACCCCAATTAACGAGAAAAGGCTTCAAGAGATTTCTAATTAAAAGCATCGACTCGTTCTACATGCAATGAGGAAGGTTTTGGTCTTTAATTTCTTAAGTACCAATCATCCCCATAGAGTGAACTCGGATATATGTGCAGCCTTCTTAGCTATCATCTTGGTAGCAGGGGAGCGTAAGATTATGGTAGAGGAAATGTGTTACAGTCTGTTCGAGGGTGACTACCTGGTGGGACTGCACGAGGCCATTGTAAACATTGATGCTAATCTTACTATCTCACTCTCATCTGAACACGTAGTGGTAATGCGGATGGGAGACCCATTCCCATGATTTGGGAGTAGCCAAAGGAGAACAATTTATAGCGGTCCACCTAGGAGGCTCTTCATCTTGTGGGGCTGGGAATGGGAGGACCATTTTATCATAAGAGGAATGGTGTAAAAATGAATAACCTTTCTTTCAAAGTTTCTGGGCATGAAGGATGGCCTAGATGAGCCCTTCAGAGATGATCTAGATGAGGACTTGGACTAGGTTTACCACTACATTTATGATGAAAAATTAGATGGCTTGGGCAGCAAGGACTCATTAGAAAATGAGGATGAAAGTGGAGAGGACAAGGAAGAGGAAGAGGAAGAAGCAGAGGAGGAAGAGGAAGAAGAAGAAGAAGCAAGGGACGCAAAGGCAGAGGATGATGTTGACCAAGAGGAGGAAGGTACAAAGAATGAGCAAGAGGCAAAGGATAGCCAGGACTCAGAAAGTGTGGCCTCGGTAGAGGAAAACAAGACGAGCTCCTCCTCATCTTCTAATTGATACACAGAGATAAGTTCATTCTGGGTTGTTTGATATTTTGAAGAATCTCACTTTAGGATCTTTGACAGCTTGACCTTTTAATTCGAAAGCAAACTAGACTTTTTTCTTTGGATGAGTGGTTAGATGCTCCATTTTGGTCTTTTTCCAGTATTTGCAGGTTGGTTTAGTTGTATAGGCAATTATACTTTATGTACTTTTTACTTATTATTAATATAAAAACTTCGGCTTCGGCTCCTTATTAATAAAAAAAAAAGGACAAATAGAACTCACATCGTCATTGTAACAAAATATTTTCTTTTATGATTAAAAGGATAAACAGAATTCACATCCTCATTATAAAATATAGATTTTAGATAGGAGGGGTTCAATTATGGCACGTGTTCTAATAACTATTTATTAGATTTTAAAAGTCTATTAGAAAAATATTCAATATATTATAATCGATTATTACTTTTATTTTCTATAATCTAAAAATATAATTTTCTTGATTTGTCATTTGTTTGGTTAGAGTAAGAAGAAAAATCTAATTTTTTCCCCAAAAAATAAAAAAATTATAAACATTATAGCACTCCAAAAAATCTAAAGCTTCTTAAGAATATTTTGGAAGTTTCCCTGGACCATATTCTTTCTGTGCACGTTACGATGCTTAAACTGTCATTCCGCTTGTCTGCTCTTCACAGTGACTGAGGTCTCCAAAGAGTGTACAAACAGTTGGGAAAAAGGCTGTGCGCAAGGTATTTGGGTGTCAATCCATTCACAGCATATTCCTTGCATGGCAGCTCCTCCACCACAACAATGCGACTTTCTTGTTTCTCTGTTTATTTTCCAAATTCTACTTTTTTTTTATAACTCTGAATGGATAAGCTGATTTATTTTTCAAGTTTTTGTGGTTTAACGTCTAGGGCCCTACTGCCTCTGCAAACTGACTATTTACCCCCTGAATACCCACTTCAGTAAAACCACTGAAACTTTGTTTTCATATATTTATATTTTGCTTATTAGTAAATCTGGATCTGTGCTTTTCTTTGATTGAATCCTAATAAAATTCCTCTATTCTTGTGTGCCCGTCCAAATGTCAAAAGTTCAATTGAAATTAACCTTCTTTGAAATCAGTAAATTTTTATCAAGTTTTGGTGGTTAAAGATCTGGGAGCTGTGTCTATTGCCTACCAAAATTTAATCTATAATGGTTCAAGGTAACCATCTTTTTAAATTAACAACTTGTTGCCTTATATTTCTGCCATTATTTATCTTTTGGAGATTTAGGCTCTGTTGCTTTCTCTGCTTAAATATCCAACTTTCATTCATATATAAATTTGGCGAGCTTAAATGTAAGTTAATGATTTAGATTATCTACACGTGGTGAAAATTTTAAAAAACCCACATCTGATGGTAATCTTTTTCTTTAAGGCAAATGCATGGTAGAAGCCATTATTATCTGGATTCTGATTTAAAGTGATTTCTTATTTCATTGTATTTATGCTTAATTTATTAATCACTAATAATATCTCTAAATTTTTATTGCATGCAGAAGCCCTCGAAGCCCTCGAAGCCCTCTCCATGCACTTGACATGCATTAAACCCTATATTTCATGTTTGTCACAAACATTTATTTCCCAATTTGCAAAAGCTTTGAGTTGTTGCAAAGAATTTTGAGTTTCCAAATAACATGAAAATTGTGCAATTTCAAGTACTATCAAGATGCGTATTTTAGATTGAGAATATTTCAATAGGCATCTATTTTCATTTCGTTCTTGTCTGTCATGAAGCATCGATGACAAGGACAAGTAAAGTAATGGTGGAATCTGTGTTCTTATGTTAATGGTAGCTATGAGTGCAATCCGTAAATTGAGATTTTGTTGAAATCTTGGGATCCCATGGTCTTTTGTATGAACATGTACCTCTTGCCTTGTAATTATTACTGCTCATCCCTGCTCACCCCTTTATACATCTCCATGCTCGCATGCTCTGAAAGCCCTGTTTGCACACTTCTGCCAGTGTTCCATGTACCAGTGATAACTAGTCTGTCTGAGACTTCAATTGAAATATATGTTGACATCAATGATTTTTTTTTTTACTAAAATGATAATGTTTGAAGTTTTTTTTTTCCCTTTCTTAGATTTGAGCTTCATGTTGTATTGTAGACGACTAGGTTGATACAATAAAGACTGGGATTGTTGACCCTCTAAAAGTAATTGCAAATGCATTGGTTGATGTGACAAGGTAAGACTAATAATGTTTATTATAATTGATCAAACAAATTCTTCATTTAATTTTATCATTTGTTACTTGTTTATTTCTAAATTTCCACAGTTTACTTTTGAAGGCATTTCATTGCTTTGTACAATTCATAATTAAATACAGTGTTATAGCTTTTGCTGGAACATATCTTCATCTACAAAGTTTTTTTGCTGAAGTGGTTGTAATGGAGGCACAAAAATGTTGAATAGATTTTATCAAAAAACAATATCTGGCGAGGCCCCCATAACATTACTATCAACATGTTTTTCTTTCTAAATGCATCTTCTATCCAGTATCAATAACCCTTTTAAGTTTCTTCTGTTTGGTTTTCCTGTGTTGTTAGAACTATTGGAACAAGACACTCTTGGTTATGCATGTGATGCTACTATAGGTCCAATTAAAATATGAGCACATAATGTTCTTAGTGCTTGACATTATAAAGTTTGATGGTCTTTGGAACCGATGTTTTCTTTGTGACTAATGTTTTTTTACTGGATTGATAATGTTTACATTGTTGTTTTTGTTGCACCATATCTTCACCTGGGATGTTTTTGGCTAAAGTGGTTGCATTGGAGGCTGAAAATGTCTAATGTTTTACAATTGCAACTTATTCTAGATGGGTGAGTGAAATTTTTGCTCTCCGTCACTATTAATGCAATGGGATTATTAATTATTTCAAGCTTGGTCAGGCTTTTTCATTGAACTACATGGTAGAAAATTTAACATCTTCTTAAGCCGATAAGCTTAAATTCTCCTTAAATTTAGAAAATTTTCAAGATCACCACCATTTAATTTAAGTTTTTCTTATTAAAAGTATATTCTTGTATACAAACGTTACGATAACAAACCTGGGAGGATATAGAGTTCTTTACAGTTCATTTGAACAATCTTGAGGAGAAACCAAAAGAAAGGAAGAATGAAAAAAATATCAGTTGGCATTGTTTCAAACGCAACCAATTAGTAATAAATGATCCCCTCCTCCAAACTACTTTTGCCAAGGAGAGGAGGGGTTTTATTAAATGGGGAAGCTCTTAAGTATTCCAATCTTAGGTATGACTCCACTTCTTTGTGATATGCAAAACATTCTTTTAACAAATAGAAACAGTTTCCACTCCACTGTGCTTTATATGGTCCTCTATAAACTCTCTATGTTTCTCTTTCTCCAATAAAAGTTTAATGCTTTTAATAGTTATCGTTCCCTATCCCAAGATTCCATATCGCCGCATGTGTAAAAGGTTGTAATTGTCACATTTTTTTTTTTTTGATGAATAGTCCCTTTCTATTAAAAAATAATAAAGTTACATATCCACAAAAAAGGGGCCGGGGGATAAAGAATCACCCCGCAGAGTTCACACGGCTAAGCCGGATACATAAAACTATTCATCAAAAAAAACTAATGCCATTTAGGCAGCAAGAGCAGTTGTAGAAGGTGGCGGATCTTGATCATCCGATCCCCACTTCTTAGTGGGATTGACAGGAGGGTCGGGAAGCGACCAACCATCATTATCAGCAGTTTCTTTTTCTTTTTCTTTGTCATCTGCCCTAGGTGGGGAAATAGCAAGCGCCAGGCGGGGGAACTTGGAAGAAGTGGCAGGAGGCCAATCCCAGCCACGGCGAGCACCAG
>MU226222.1:1764834-1775117 GCA_018584345.1 Thuja plicata
CCTGAATCTGCATAATCACATTATTGCATATAGTAGCTTTGTTATACATAGCAACATTAGTATCAATAGAGCTGTGAGCAAAAATGACAGCATTTCTATCTTTCCAAAGAGTAAACAAAATCTCCATTTAATTTTTAGTGCTCTCTTAAATCTATTTTATTTAGTTCTAGATGCTTTTACTCTAGCCTCTGCACTTGTTAATCCTCTCCTTGTAATGTATTTTTTTTTTTATGTTATGTGTTATGCTATATTATACAACTGTTATATATATATATATATATATATATATATATATATATATATATATTCATTAATATTTCTATTATTTCTATTAACATATAGATGGTTTTAATATTTAACTTCTATAATTTAAAAAGTATTAGTATTTTAAGATTCTACGCATTTCAAATGGTTTTGCTTTTATGATTTGGTTCAGTTTTAGAATAAGATTTACTTTAATTCCTATAGTCAAATAAGGTCAATACAACCTAAATCTTAATTTTTTTTTAGAAAGAAATTCCCAAATTTATTCTCTACATTTTAGTAAAGGTGGAATTCTATTAATATATGGAACCCTTTGTACGTTTTTATGTATTGAATCTTTTATGAATTTGTATGATTTTTTTTTTATATCCTAAGGTATACCAGGGGCGCTTAAACTATTTTACAATCATTTCAATAGAAATTCTCATGTACAATCATCTGTAATAAATTTAATTTGAAGCATAAAAAGAAAAGATCAAGCAAACAAAATTAAAACTAAAGAATTTTTTTTTATTGTTGGCTTTCCATACTACATGTTTTACTATAGTTTGATTTGTTATTATTTCAAGAACTTCAAATTAGAATATTATGTTTTTCAATCTTTTAGAGATAACAAAATTGAACTTTTATAGATTTTAGATAAATAATATTTTATTTTATTTTATTTTGTTTTAATTACTATTGCTTGAAATAGTGTCAATGGAACAAATGGTCTTGGAGGAATCATAAAAAAGAATTCAATTCAAATCAAGAAAGTAAAGGT
This sequence comes from Thuja plicata, assembly GCA_018584345.1. Classification (NCBI taxonomy): domain Eukaryota; kingdom Viridiplantae; phylum Streptophyta; class Pinopsida; order Cupressales; family Cupressaceae; genus Thuja; species Thuja plicata. Next base: position 1,765,862 of record MU226222.1, read on the forward strand.
TATGTATAAATTAAGTTAATTAAAATAATACAACAAAAATTTAAATTATTTAATTATTTAATAATTTTTTTTATTTTCTTTTTCGCAAAAATGGCTAAGCCATTGATATATTAAATTTAAAACAAAACCTATTTCAAAGGCTCAGGGGGGAAAGAAACAGGAAAGAAAACCCTCCTTCCTTGCCATTACAATCTTACAAAACTTTTCGCAGCCATTAAAGGTTGATGAAATATAAGCTAATAGCTTATCACATATAAACATCTGATACCATGACTACAAAAGCAGAGAACATTATCTCGTTGTACAAGAAATGGCAGAGGATAACCATTTACCTTCTCCTACCTATATCTAGGAAACAATCATATGCAGATACGCTGGCCGCTCTACCAAAATCGAGGACGAAGATACCTCATATTACAAAAAATGTTAAACCCCCAAAACGGATTGAAGACCAATCTACCTTGTACGTTTTGTTTTTTCCTTTCTGCACCCAGATGTGACTGATGGTGTCTGAGATGTGGACGCCGCTGGGGAAATGTCGCCCGAAACACCATCCACATAAGTGAGCACCATTATGAACCTGTCAAACAGCAAAAATGCATTCGCTACCATTCCACTTGGCAGAATGTCCATAAACTTAATTATTTCTTTTCGCAGATAACCAATGTCTCTACCTTGCAGAGCAAGCTTTAGTACATCATATAAACAAACAATTTCTTTTTTAGTGTCTAACTCTGCCAGGTGGAAAAGGCCGCCTACCCAAGCCGTAGATGGCCGTAGCTGATATCCGTTTAATGCTTCTTGAAGCTCTTCCACCGAGACAAAGTCCTCTTTAATTAATTTCTTTGACATTTTAAAAAAGACATCAAAATCTGGCACCATATCATACCAGTTCGAAAGGAAGACTGACACCATTTGCGAATGAAGAAGATGTCGAGGAGCGTTAGGCAACGTGATACTGTCGCCCACAATGCCTTTAATGGCATCTAGTACAGGTTCCAAGAGCTGTCGAAACGCAATGTTCATCTGTCGTCTAAGGTATGGACCTAAAATTGGGTGCTCCCAATGTTGTACTCTTAGTGCAATTCTCATATTAAGCTCTCTGTAATCCATCTGCTTATTAGCTAAATAACTCCAATCTGAAAAACTTTTCTTTGTCTCAACAGATCCAAAATGAACCTACTGTGTGTGATAAATATGCCTAATCTTGATGAATACGTCATGCTTGGAAAACGTGAATTTTCTCGGGGAAAGGGACTGCATGTGTTATGGATTTTGAAAATCTGGGGACCTTGCTTTGTATTGATTAATACATTTATTGCGGGCATATATCGCCTGATTTTCGTCCTTCTTGGCACGAATGTAATATTTTGAATCTCCACCTCCTCACTATTATATCAAGTCACATTGAACTCACGTTTTCCTTTCATTACTACCTGTCCTAGACACCTGTGCCAACACCTTGCGCACTGATTTGGGTGACCTCTATCTACTTACCAAGTCTGAAAAACCTTATGTTGTTATGATTTGACATAATTAATTAATTTTATTTAAATTTATTAATGAGGGGGTAATTATAATGAATTGAAATAAATCATGTTTGAATTAAAATATTATAGATTGATAGTTTGAAACAATGTTGAGGGTATATTAAACAAGTGTCACGTAGTGGCGAAGTATTTGCCTAATAATTAATTATAGTTATAATATTAAATACAATTATAATAATTTAATAATAATAGAGGTTTGAAACTATAAAATAATTTTAGTAAATTTAATTAAAATGATACATGATTTTTAATTCTAATACATTTTTAAAAATAATTATTAATTTTAATTATTTTTCTTTATTTCACAAAAAACTCATTTCATAAAATGAAGTATTGTTCAATTGAAAAAAAACATATTAGTACCCATAAATGTTTTAAAATGATGAGTATAAATTAAACAATTAAGTTTGGTAAATATGAGGTATTGTGTCCTAAAAAATTGCCTCAAAAAAGGCACATAGTGCTTCCATGAAATCTGTGTATATAAGACCCCAAATTTATTAGTGTATTAATTGGTTGATATAATTTGTTTTAATAACTAGTTAACAAAAACTCATACTAATAAGATTGATTGAAGGTTATGAATAAATTAAGTTAATCAAAAAAATATAACAAAAGGTAAAATTACTAAATTATTAAATAATTTTAAGAAACATAAATAGTAATTTTATTTAAATTTATTAATGAGTGGGTAATTATAATGAATTGAAAAAATAATGTTTGAATTCAAAACATTATAATATATAGTAAAATATAACTATATAGTATATTGTAAAATATTATAGATCGATAGTTTGAAATTGAGGATATATTAAACAAGTGCCAAGTAGTGGCTAAGTATTTGCCTAATAATATTAAATATAATTTAATTAATTATAATAGATTTTATTAGAAGGTAATAATTTAATAATAGTAAGTTTTGAAACTATAAAACAACCAAATTTACTAAGGATAATTATTTAATATAAAATTTGTATAATGTACAAAATAATTATTAGCCAATTAACATGAAGAAAAATAATTTTGATATTTTGTAACCTAAAAATTTGACATGTATAATTTTGAAAAAAAATTAGAAAATTAAAAAATTAAAAATACTAATAATTCAACTTATTTAAATATGGTGAAAGTAAGTTTGAATATTATAAAGTTTTCATAAATTTCGGATAGTGCGCCCTAAAAACTTGCCTTAAAATTATAATGGACTTCCTTAAAATCTGTGTAATAAGACCACAAACTAATTAGCCAATAAGTTTGAAGAAAAATAATTTTCATGATTTTTTTACTTAAAAATTGATCATGTATACTTTAGAAAAATATAAAAAGAAATTGATAAATAAAAAAAGTTAATTACATTTGGTTGAATCGAGTATCTCATATGTGCACTTTATATTTTTACTAGTTTACTTACTAGATCATACCAAATTGAACCTTAAATCTCAATACAAATTGAATATTAACCTTAAATATAATTGAAGAAAGCCTAATCAAATCTTTACTCTTAACCAAATTAAATCCCAACCCTAACATTATATTTCAATTTGAACCCTAAACTAGTGTGATTTATAACACTACTCTAACCCTTTGACTAAATTTGAATCTCGTAACACAAATTGAATCTCGCTAACCATATCAATCCTTAATCCTAGAACCAAATACAATAGTAACCCTTAACCAAATAGAGTCATTACCATAAGACTAAACTAAATTAAATTTAAACCTTAACCAAATTCAATTATAGCTTTAAACCTAATTAAAAATAAAACAATATTGAACAGTAAACCTAAATAAAAATTAAACAATATTGAACCCTAAACCCTTAATCTAATTGAACATTAACTAATTTAAATGTAACCTTAATTAAAAATAAATTACACCTTCTTTGTAAATCAAATTATACTCTATTCTATGTGTGGGGGGTATTGGAGGGGGTGCCAAAAAGAGAGTTTGGGGCAATATTTTTAAAAAATAGGGGGATTATTTACCAAATTAAACTCTTAATTTAATAGCTAAACCCTAACCTAAACCCAAATTGAGTTATAACTCTAAACCTAACAAATGGTAAACCAAATTGAATTATAACCCTAAACAAAACTATGACAAATTCAATAGTAACTCTTAACCAGATAGAGTCAATACCCTAAGACTAAGTTAAATTGAATCTTAACCCTTAAACAAAATAAACTATAACCTTAAACCCAATTAAAAATTAAATAATATTGAACCCCAATCCTTATAAAACCATTAAAAAAATTGAATCTTGATGATTATTAGAATCTAACCCAAATTGAATATCAAACATTAATCATAAGCCTAAATCATATTGTACCCTAATCTTAACACTTAAACCATGTCGAACCTTAACCCTCAACTATCTCAATCTTTAATACCAGAACCAAATTCAACCTTAACTATTAATCTAATTGAACATTAACCAACTTTAAATTCTTACCCTAACTCTCATTCTATACATATTACTAAAACTAACAATAAAATAAATTAAACATCAATGGGCTAAATTCAATTAAATTTTAACCCTAACTCTAACCAAATTATACCCAAAAATAACACTAAACCTAATTTAACACTAACAATAAGATTGATTGATTATAAAAAATTAAAAATCAAACTAAATTTGACACTGGCCACAAATTTAATTGAACCCTAAACCTAAGGCTAAACCAAAGCCAAATTGATTCGTATCCAAAATCCTTAATCAAATTGAATCCTAACATTAACACTAAACTAAATGTTATCCTAACCCTAAATATAATTGAAAACTAAAATAAATTGATTGTAACAAATTAAAGATTAAACTAAATTTGACCTTGACCACAAATTTAATTGAACCCTAAACGTAAGGCTAAACCAAAACCAAATTGGTTCCTAACCAAAATTCGTAATCAAATTGAACCCTAGTATTAACACTAAACTAAATGTTACCCTAACCCTAAAGATAATTGAACACAAATCCAACTTAAACTCTAATGCTAAACCAAATTGAACCCTAAAACATACCTAAACTATCTAGCTCCAACCCTAACTCTAAAACTAAACCAAATTAAAGCCTAATCATAAACATTATAAAATAGGCAATGCTAACTCTATACCAGATTCAATCCAATCCTTAAAACAAATTGAATCGTCATACTAATATTAAAAATAAATTGATCCCTAGCACTAAACAAATGAGAACCTCACACAAAATTAAATTAAAAACTAACACTAATCAAAATAAATACAAACCCTAAACCTTACTGAGAAATAAATTAAGTTGAACCCTAAACCTAAACCAAATTGAACCTGAGCACCTAAATCGAATTGGATATTAAACTAAACTGAACGCTGACCCTAAGTTCAGTAGGGTTCATTTTTTGTAGGGTTTACTAAGGCTTAAAGTTAGGGTTTAAATAGGGTTAGAATTAGAGATCAAATAGGGGTAGGATAAAGATTCAGTTAGAGTCAGATTTTAATTATGTTTAGGGTTACTTAAGGTTAGTGTTGAGTATTATGGTTAGGGATTAATGAGGGTTTATCTAGGATCAAATAAGATTAGGTCATAGATTGAACTAGGATTTTCATTTAAATATGTGCATTTAGTTTAAAAACCAAATTGAACCTCGACCCCATGTTCATAAACTAAATTGAACATTAACCTTAAACCTAATTGAATAATAAAATAAATAGAACCATAATTGTAAATCAAATTAAACCATAACCATAGCTCTAAACCAAATTAAACCCTAAACCAAAACCTAAAACCAAATTGAATGATAACACTAACCAAATAGAATCATAACCTTAACATTAAACCATATTCAACCCTAACTCTAAACCAAATTAAACTATATCCTTAAACCTAATTGAATTGAACCAAATTATACCCTGACACTAAAACTAAACTGCATTGAACCCTAACCCTAATAAAACTAAATCTAATTTCTAATATTAAAATCAATTGAATTGTCGCCCTAAACCTAAATGAGAATTTAAATAAATTTAACCCTAACACTACAAAATAGGGATTGAATCCATACGTTAAACCAAATAGAACCTGAATACTAACATTAAACCAAATCAAACCCTAACACTAAACTAAATTGAACTCTTACGGGGTATACCTTGTTAATTTTTTTTTTGCTCGATGGTATACCTAATTAAATATTAAACCAAACTGAACCCTTTAAAAAAACTAAATTTAGCCTAAGTCCTAAACCAACTTGAACCCTAACTATAAACAACAATAAGATAAATTGAACCATAACCCTAAAAGTAATTCAGCGGTAAACCAAATTGAACCATAAACCTAAACCTAATTGAACATTAAATCAAATTGAACCATAATCCAAAACTAAATTATACCATATTACTAACACAACATTAAATTAAATCATTACCCTAATTAAAATTAAGTCAAGAAAAATACACCTAATTAAACATTTAACCAAATGGAACTCTTTCATTAAACTAAATTTAACCTGAGTCCTAGATATTCATCAACCCTAAGTATAACAGTAAACCTAATTGAACAAAATCTCTGCAACTGATTGAACACTAAACTAAATTGAACTATAACCCTCAATTAAATTGAACAATAGCCCTAAACTAAATTCAACCCTTATCATAAACCTTATTAAACCTATCTTCAATCTTATACCACTTTGAATCTATCCCTTAATTTAAATTAAACCTTCATACTAATATTAAAACAAATTAGACCCCAACACTAAACTAAATTGAACGCTAATCACAAACCAAATTATAACATGATAATAACACTAAATTAAATAGAACCCTAACCCTAAATAAATTTGAAACTAATTAAAAGTATGAGATATTTTAGTACTATTGAACTTGATCTCATATGTGCACTTTATATTTTTACCATTTTACTTACTAGATCATTGTTAGACAAAATGGAACCCTAAACCTCAATACAAATTGAATATTAACCTTAATATAATTGAAGAAAGACAAATCAAATCTTGGCTCTTAATCAAATTAAATAAAACTCTAACCCTTATGAATTTAAATTAGTAATAATTTTTATAGTCCCAAATCTAACTTCAATTCTATATCTAATATCTACACTAAAACTTTAATCAAATTTAGCACTAAGCTTAACTAAATTAAACATAAACTAAATTGAACCCTAACCTAAAACCAAAGTGAATTACTAACCATAAACCTAATTCAATACTAAATTAATCATGAGCCCATAAGAAAATTAAATCCAAATCTCTAATTAAAAGAAACCCTAATCGTAATACTAAAATTGAACCCAAACCATACTCATAACCAAGCCCTGAACCTACTTCAACACTATACCAAATATGGTTCAAAACAAGGATTAGAGTTTGATTAGGGTTGCATTTCAGTTAGAGTCATGGTTCTCATGAGATGATGGATTAGTGCTTAATTTTATTTAATGATAGGATTTAATTCAAGGGTTTGGTATTAATTTTAGTTAGTGTTAATATTAATTTAAGGTTAGGGTTATAGTTTAATTATGGTAAGTTCAATTACAATTAATAGAAAGGATGGGGTTGGGGTTAAGTTAGAGTTACAATTTAATTAGCGTTAGGATATGAATCCAAATTGAACCCTAAAACTAACATTTAACGTGCAATCAAACCCTAAACCTAAACCAAGTTGAACATTAACCCAACTATAAAAGAAACTTGTATCTTAATGCTAAATGTAATGGGACCCCAAACCTAATCTTAATTAAACCTTAAACATAAGAAAATTGAACCCTCATCCTATTACTAAACTAAATTTAGCCCTAGCCCTAAGAATAATTAAATAATAACCTAAGTTAAATCCTAACCTTGACAATAAACCAAATTTAACCTTCAAATAGTTATCTATCTTTCTCTAGAATTGATAGGGCCAACTATATCTCCCTCCCACTCGAGAAACTATAGTTGTTGAGAGTTACCCTACTCTTATAAAGGGAAAGGATTAGAGGAACTCTTAATTAATCATCCTTCTTAAACTAAAACCTAATTGAATATTAAATCAAATTAAATCCTAACCAAGTAACACTAAACCATTTGAACCCCTAATTATAAACCTTATTGAACCTTAAGTACAACCATAACTAAATTGAACCCTAAACCTAAACCTAAACCTAATTGAATACTATACCAATTGAATTGTCATCTTATACTAAATAGAATTAAAACCCTAAACAAAATTAAGCGGTAAACCTAAAATAAATTGAGCTCAAATCCTAAACCAAATTAGAACCTATCTCTTAGACTATAGAAAATTGGCCCCTCACTATAAACCTAATAATTAATAAAGAAAATTAAACCCTAAATGTATCCATTACATAATCTTCACACTAAGTAAAATATTCCATTGAATTATAACATTTATAAAACCCTAATGCAAAGTGAAACCTATCAATTATTAAATTCTAAGCCAAATTGAACAATAGTCTTAAACCTAATAAAACACTAAACTAGAGTGGACCCTAAACCCAACTCTAATTCAAATGGAACCCTGACCATAACACTAAACCACATTGAACCCTAACTATAAACCTAATTAAACCCAAACGTACACTAAACAAAATTGAATTGTAACCATAATCCAATTTATATCACAACCTTAAAATAAAATTAAAGCATATCCCTAAACCTATTTGAATAATAAATTGTATACTAAACCAAATTGAACACTAACCCTAGTACCAATTTAATAGTAAACCAAATTGAATACTAACCCTACCCTAATTGAATACTAAACCATATTGAATTCTAACCCATACATTAAATTATGTTTACTATTTTAATATAAAACCCCAAGTGTGATTCTATGTACAATCCTATAAAAATCTAATTCTCTATATTATCTTGACCCTATTACAAAGCCAAAGTGAACCATAACCCAAAGTTTATTTGAATTATAATCCTAGTGCTAAATCAAAATCAAAATTGAACCTAACCATATAAACCTAATTCTATAGTAAAACTAAGTAAACCTTGGCCCTAAATGAAATAGAACTCTAGCCATAAACCAAATTAAAGACTAATTGAATTGAACCCTACCCCAAAATCAAATTGAAAGATAACACTAAAAATAATGAATCTATAATCCTAAACCTAATTGAGTATTGAACCTTGCAATAAACAAAATTACATCCAAACGCTAAAGCAAACTAAAAACAAAACCCTATAACCCTAACACTAAATCAAATGAAAGGTTAACCCTACCCCTAAACCTAATTGAATCCTAATCCTAACACTAATTAAAATTGAATTCTAAACCTTATTAAATTAAGATTAGCATTTTAACATCAATCTTAAATCTTTACACTAAATGAAATTGAACCATAGCCCTAATGCTAACCTTTTTGAACCCCAACCCCAACTATAATAAAATTGAACTCCAATCCAAAGCCAATTTGAACCTTAACCTATACTAGATTGAAACCTCTAATGATAAACAAATTTCACTATAACACTAAAATAAATTAATAAAATTATGTTAATCAAATAATAAATATAAATCAATGTCAAATTTTTTTAAAGAAATTCAAAATTTGTATTATATAAAATAAAATATATAATAAAATTTTAGAAAATTATCTTATTACAATATTTATAAAATTAAATTGTATTATATAGTAAACTATGTAATTTAAATCTTAGGACTTGCCCCTCCCAATGCTATATATATATATATATATATATATA
>MU226222.1:1775167-1818091 GCA_018584345.1 Thuja plicata
TATATATATAGTTTATCTATTTCTCTATTAGCTCATGTTGGGAGAGTTGCTTAAATGACATAGAACATTATTATAGTCATTATAAATTAGACATAAGATTTATCTATTTTTCTATTGGTTCATGTTGAGAGAATTGCTTGAATGACATACAACATTATTATAGTCATTATAAATTAGACATTTTGATCATATCTAATAAAGTATTGATTGAAAGTGAAAGCTTCTTGAAAGGAGAAAACCGACATAATTTGTTTCAAACCGACATAATTTGTTTTGCTTCAATATTAAGGCATATTTACGGGTTTATAATTTGTTCACATTAATTTTTTATTATTTTTGTAGGAATATTAATGTATTTATAGAATGTAAGTTTTAAAATTTATATAATCAATTATAATATAGAATTAATTTTGTACTTAATAATTTTAAAAATATTAGTTTCGATTTCTTTTGGTTTATGATGTGAATAGTCAAAACATATATACAGCTTTGTTTTAGATAAATAATTATGCTTTGTTATTTTAATTTCACAATCGTGGTTTTATGAAACTATAAACCCATTGTTCTTCTTGTATCAACAATCTCAGAAATCCGTGTATATTCACATATTGTTAGGTCATAATCTCCTCTAAAATTTCTTCCAAAAATGTTTCTATTTTAGTTTTTTTTTTTTTTTTTTCACAAATGCATTTGAAAAACATGATGAAAATTGTTTACCTTGGATTGTTTTATCCTTACATTAAGTCAGCTCTCAGTAGACCACTCTTGCCACCCATAGGAGGCTCGTAAACCTGTTTGCACAGAATGCATATTCTGATTCAAATTAGTTATCTACAAAATTCAAGCGGTTGATGTAGAAAATCAGGTTGTAACTAAGAATGGTTGTTTCCAATTCAAATAAGATAAGAAGAATTTGCATAATGTTTTAGTGTTCTTGTCCAATCACCCAAGGGCCAAATATGCAAACTCAAAAACTATCTCCTGGAGCTGACGTTATTGAGAAGGGATGCCTGCCAAACTATCTTTGTTAGCAACAAATTATACTATAATGAAAGAACAATTAAGCTGTTGCTTAATGAGTATAAATGAGGTATATAATTACCATTCGAATTGTGATACTGTAGGGCAGTTGACGAGCATATGTTTCTCACTTTTGTACTTGAAACCTTGAGGTTATGACATTTGCAGAGCCAGAACATTGCCTGGATAAATGGCTACCTGTACCAAGTGAAAACTCTCTTACTATTAGCAACAGAGATTCTCAAATTCTGCAAACCTAACATACATGACAAAACTGATTATCTAATAATGATACCTTGATCATTTTAATATATTTGTATCCTGATCTGAAGGCTCTCACTATTCATTCGGCAACATATATTAACACTGGAATTGCGAGGTACATCCATGTCTGTAGATAGAGAATGTGCAAGGTACAATTTTAAAATCCCATATTTACTTGACTTACAACATGTGTGCTAGTTTAAGGCTGATTAAAGCCAATCATGTTGTAAGATTGAAAGTTAGAGATTACTTACCATTTTCTTGTACCATTTGTGGCTAAGATACAACTTTATTCCATGGAATATCGATAGTGCATATACAATTACAAACAAATGATGGGAATACCAGAAGCCATTGAATCCTGTAAGCGTCTTCATGAATTTTGGAAGATTCAACATGTTCTCTCTAAACCAGGGAGTAGCAAGGACAAACACAATTGCCATGAGCACCACCACAATTACAGTTGTAACACCATAAACCCCCTTAACAGACCACCAATAATCGGGTGGCCTTTCTTTCATCTCCAAAGAAGTGTTTCGTAGGTTCATATTCAATATCTATTGCATGAAGAAGACAAGGAAAATCACGTGTTAAATGAGTTCCTCCATGAAGTCCAACTCCTATTGCAATTGTTCTTGCAATAACCTGCACATTCCCACCATAAAAAAAAATAGCATATGTAATTGAAAATGCTCAGGCCCCAAATATTTCATTTTCATTTGATCATTTTTATCCTTCTCTATTTTTTTCAAGTATGAGATTGAACATTTCTTTTCTATCAAGTATGAGATTGAACATTTCTTTTCTAGAGAGGGATTTGCACTTTGCAGAATAACCTTGTGAATATCAAGGTTGTCATCAAATGGAACTTCAACACCAAGCTTCGTCTTATTACGGAGCCATATGATGGTGTTTCGACAAACACGTAGCATAATTAATGCCATGTTAAATTTGAGTGTCTCTGCAGCTCCTTAGCGGTGCACACAGTATCCCATCACATGACATACTACTATGTCCTTGTATTTTATGAATTTCCATGCAAATAGCCCTTCCACTATAGAAAACCAGAGGAGGAGAATCTATGCATGCTTCCAGTTATCTTCAACAAAGTATTTTTTCTTTTGCCACCACATCTCATGTTTACAAATTTTACCTTTGAGGCTATTAGTTTTCATCCCTAGCTTATTGCACTCCTTGGAACAACATCCAATAATCCCTGCTAAACTGATCGACACCTTGCCCACCAAAATAGAAAAAGAAACAAGTGGTTTATTTTAAAGTGGCCCAAAAAATTAGACTCATGCAGCTGACCATCCGCAACAAGGAGTTAAACAGGTGTTAGTATCCCTACCTGCTTTGCCTCCCTACTTCTTGTACTCAACATGATCTCCTGCACGTATATTTTTAATCTCCACGTTTTCTGCCCATGTCTACTATGATGTCCACATGTCAGTCACTGTAGAACTCATACAGGTGCAAGAGCCATTGTTAGAGATAAAATTAGTTTTTACTGTTTGGTAAACTTTATGTCTACCTATCAGCCAGTGTAGGAATGGTCCACATGCAACTGCATCGATAAAGATAAATTGAGTGGAAATAAAGAGAACCTAGGTAGTAATGCTATCTTCAAAGTCTGTAACTTGATGTTTTAAGTGTGATGATTTAACTATGTTGTTTATTATTGTTTTGTCATACACATTTTAAATTATGACAATTGGTCTGAAAATTGTATTGCTGGTGATTGTATGAGGATTGTGATACACATTTTTAATTAACTTGAAGTCAAATTTCTTAAGCTCATTGGATTTGCTATGTGAAATTTAATATGACGTGAGATGTTATTTTCAATGCCAAATAACAATTGAGTTTCAATGGTACCAGTTTGGCTGTGTATTTTAGCCTCCTTCTATGTTAACAAAGACAAAGGTAATTTAATTAAATATATAACTAGCAATGGCACCTTAGGGTGCAATAGGTATGCCAAAGAAACTTTTTGCAACAATGGAAAATTATGATTTTGAGAAGTATGAGATCATTACAAAGTAATATAAATTTTTTGCCGTTTGATATTAAGTGTGATATATGCATATAGATTTTGTGTGCTTGTCATATTTTTAGATCATGATAAGCAAAGTGTGTAATAAAAAAGTAAAATTGATTGTCCATAGCAGGTTAAAGAAAACACTGGAATAAAAACAGTACTTAAGATTGGTGGTTATTTACATAAAGTATTTTGCCGAAAATATGACGACATGTGAAAAGCATTTAGAGTTTTATTAGTGAGAAGCACAAATTTGATATACATAATTAATTATGTTATGTGAAGTGTAAAAAATATAAAACTCTGTAACAGAAGATATTATTTTTCATATTTTGTAACATCTCTGTAGAAATAAATGTTCTGTAGGGGTGAGTATCCAAATATTGTTGAAATAATAATACAGTGTAGGTTGTAGCGGAGAAAGGTAGAGGTGGTATTTGTCAAACAACGTTAGATTGGTGAATTGTTTGAATATAAGCAGCTGAGGTTGAGAACAAAGTGGACATGGCCTTTGATAGTGTGTAATTATCTTAGCCTATAAACATCAAGTTAAAATAACAATTGATGAGTATAGAAGTTTTCATAATGTGGTATATAACGATAGAGAATTAGCGACCTGTCAATGTAGAGAATGCAACAAGTGAAGTATTTTTTTAAGGTGAATACATAATAGATGAGAATGAACCGACAATTCTCATATGGCTAGCTATAACTAATTGAAGGGTAAGATCCATATTCCACTCTAATAAAATGTGAAATCTTCATTAAAAGGAAGTTGTAATTGTAAAGGAGTATCTTACCAAATGTGAATTTATTCACATTTGTAACCTCGTTGAGACATGATCTTCATTTCATTTCTTCTGCAACATCATGGCAAGTATTGTTAGTAGAAAGTTTGAAAGATCCAATTTGTTATTGTTTCTTAGAGAATGATTAAAAAAAAAACTATGTATAGATGTGTAGTAGCAGTAAACAAGTTTTAGTTGGCACCTATTTTTAATATAGAATGATTTGGAGCAATAAGTGTGGTAATTTAATCTTTGATTTGAAGTCTTCAAGATTTTGCAAATACTAGTAATTTGTGTAAATTATATATCTTGCATAGAAAAGTAGTATACACATATTTTGCCAAAAAATATACATTTTTTCTGAAGGCAAGCTATAAAGTATCGAAGTATATGATTCATATTGTATTATAATTTAATTTGAAATGTTCAGTAAAAGGAAAGTTGAATTATAAAAGTGTACCTTAGTCAGTGTGAAGCCATAATGTCATTGAGACATGAGCACGTTGAAACACTATTGGTTACCTGTGAATGTAGATAACGTAGCGAAGTAATTATGTAACTTGATTGTAATAAAGATATAATTAATTGAAGTGTATGATATATATTTCATTGTAATATGATGTGAAATCTTCAGTTAAACACGGGATTGAATTAGAGAGGAGTACCTTACTATTTGCGTACGTAAATGTTGTTTGAGACATGACCACCTTCTGTAGCATTATAATTGGACAAAGCGTATGATATACATTTGATTTGTTGTCCATCTCGAAGGGCATCATTGTCAGCAGAAAGTTTGAGACAAGCAACTTGTTAGTGTTTCTTATAGGATGAGTAAAGTCAATAAACAATTAAGTTGCATTTTATAGAAGTGAGGCTGTAGATTAATGTTAAAGTTGGTACTTTATAGAATTATTGTGGAGCTTGTGTTTTCTTGTTAGAGCAGTGAATTTGAGACATAGCCAATTGAATTGTTTTAAGAACAGGTATCACATATTTCAGCTGACAGTTAAAATTTGGATATGCATTGAGTGAAATCTGATCTTGGTGGGTTAAATTGCAACTGTCAAATGAAACATGTGATACCTTTCTTCAATAGATTATTTTTCTGAGTCATTTGGCCATGTGATACATCGTTGTAAGGTGAAAGAATGTTTTGAACTTTTCTGAACGAGCAAATGCAATTTTTTGTACGGATTGATTTTGAAGAAATATATTGCATAGTTTTTCCTTTACATACAGTTTAGTTAAGAAATACATTTATTATGTAGATGACACAGTGAAGACACAATGCAATTATGTGGTGATTGTAATCATTTCAGAGTTAATTAAATAATTTTTAAATGAGAAATAATTTTTAAGTTTGGTTTTTTGTGGAAAATGTGTAATTGTGTACATAAAAAGATATGCAGTACATACTACAGATTATACAAATATGCAGTACATACTACAGATTATACAAATTTCTCAGAATGAGGAGGCAAAATTAACTGCATTTTATACATTTGATAGTAGTTTACAATGACTCAATCTTGTGGGAAACAAGTATTACTGTACATATATGCTATTTTGAACAGTCATAATTAAATTAGATGTCTTGTTGTACCTTATAGGATTCAAGACTGGGGAAGTGGAAATGAGATAGGGAGTAGTGAATAGTCAGTAGTAGCAAATAGGCACTGATTGTTCCCTGAATTAAAAGGAATAGTTATTTGATGAAAATGAACCATGTAGCCTCAATATGTTTGGATACTCCTTTGGGTTACAGGCAGGAGGGAACTCTTCCAATGAATGTTTCCAGCAATACACATTAGTAACATGAAGAGTTTAGGTATATGAAACAATGGCAGCAACCTGCAGGGAACTTTGATACTTTGTATGTTTAGCAATGCATTTCGCTATACCTTATTTTTCTAGTCTTCTGCATTCTGTTTCTTATCCAAATTAGCTTAGTAAATTATAGATTCGAGGTATAGAAGTGTCTGTATTAGTAAGACATGATTTTTTCATTTTTATGCTTTTCCTTGTTTGTATAGTTTAATTTGGTATGTTCAGTTTCAAGGATAAGTTAAAACAGAGTAGCTTGAAGACCATTAATTGCAGGTGTTTGGATGTGTATGGCTAAGTTATATGGCAGTACACCAATCAGTACAGTATGTGTGAGTGGCTAATTTGATTGAACTTTCATAGTGCTATGTCAATGAACAGAAAAACCCACAGAGAATCCCCAATTTGTTCAATCAAAACAGAACATCCAAAATATTGAAGACTTTCAACCACACTCAAAAGTAATGACAGTAAAATCGCTGACACCAAGAAGATACATTTGTTTTATGTATCATGTTTAGCAGTTTTAAGCTTCAAACTATGAGCCTCCTAAGTGAGCATAAAAAGGTTTTGTATTGCAAGAGAAATTAAGCTGTCACATTTTGTGCAACATAGCATATATGACATGCATGTTTATTTAATGAGAGCTTTAACTAGAAAAAATGATTGCTTCAGATAAAAATATTCACTCTACATTACGATTTCAAAAAATTGAGATAAGTTTGCAATAGAATATTTTTTTTGAAAAATAGAGTCACATAAAATATCCATCTTAATTTGAACGGTGGCCCAAGAGAGCTGCAAACTTATTTTTGTAGTTAGGATTTGGTTGTAAAATTCTAGAAAGTTGTTCAGCCCTCATAAAAGAAAGTATTCTGGCAAAATGACTTCAGTTAGTTTCAGGACATGGTCCTTCCCTTGAAATTGCCTTGCATCGAAACCAACATTTGAATACAATTGCTCATGTAGAGGTGTTTCATGTGCTTTGATATCAGAAATATGTAGGAGTAGAATTTTTTGGGGTTGTCGTTCACCTAATTTTGTAATTGTGTTTCTTGTTTTAGAAAGGCACTTAGCTTCTGTTGAAAAGACATATATTGTAGTATTAGAGATACGTCGTGCAGATTTTTTAAACATTTAATATCAAATAAGTTGCAGGTAGCATTAGTTGAATTGAATGTAGTGTAATTTTGAATAATGCGCATGAGTACAAAAGGTGGGGGAATCTAACCTGTGTTTCTTTTTATCCTTTTCGTGAAGGTTGTTGACCTGATAGTGTGATTGATCTCTCCTCCTCCTGTATTCGATGAGAAATAAATGGTTTTGTTTGTATATGTGCATATCTCTTGAAAGTGAACTTCGGGTGTATGCAAAGGAAAACAAGTTCTCGAACTCTTGAAATAGCTATAAATGTTAGTCTTTGGTAGTCTACAGTGTCGATGTCAATTGTGGTGCATGGTAGTGTAAGCCCCTGTCCATGCCATTTTGAGTTGTATTTGACATCAAAGACCATGGATCAATGGTGTGATTGGCACAACCTTTGGTTTATTGAGGTCCCATGGTGGGCCTATGTAATTTTTGAATCAAACAACGACAAATAGAGGAAGTTGTGGTGGTTTCTCTTTAGCCCTATATACAATAGCTTTTACCTATCCAGGTGCACCATTCACAAGGCCAGTTTCAACCCATAATTGGAGGATAGCATAACTTCTTGGAAAATACATAGAACTATCTTTGAGTCAAGTTGTTCGTCTTTTGCATCTAACAATGTGAATCCTCTAAGTTGTTATGCTATGGATAGGGCACCTGACATTGTTGAAGATAGCAACATTCTTTTGTTATGTAATGAAACCATTTCATTTGTGATAAATGGATGTATGGAGGGTATGAAAATAGATTGTTGTTCATTGGTTAATGAGGAGATGGATCTTTCCATTAGGAGTTTCCAATCTACAATTGTAGGATGTGCATTTTGCAAATTTGAGAGAAGGTTTCAGAAGCTTACTTGAGAAGGTTCATCTCCATTATGGCAGAATATTTTGTTCAAAGTTATAACTGTGCTAAAGCTATGCCATAGTGTTCCCCCATATGATGTTGATGCATACATAGGGATATCTTTGACTGGTGGTAGTTGGCCAAGGTCACCAAAGAGAATGATTGATCATCCTTTGAATAGGATGTTGTTTTGCTCAGGGAATGCCTCACAGAGGTGCCTGAAATTTTTTTGCATTAGCTTGGGTCTAATGAAACTCATTTCATCTATTAGAATGTATTGAATGAAGTGCATGTTCTCTTGGAAAGTTTCTAGTGCCTGTCATTTCTTTTATTGGTATTCAAAGTGAAAAATATATTGTGGATGCTTGTATGTTGAATGTTGCTACGCCTGTTGGTGCAAAAAGTAGTAGTAGTGATTGGTCACTTGGCGTTGAACTCAAGAGTGTGTATTTGATGGTTTTAATCAAGTGAGACTTTCATGTTCCTACAACTCCTTGAATAATTAACCGCAATGGAGGTTGAAAATTGTTGGCATGTACATGGGAATAAAGTATGTCATGTGTTTTTTTTGGTCTACTGATAGATTGAATTAAAAAATTTGGTGAGGATCTTGGAGTGCATGAAATTTTGTGTGATTGGGTTCTATGAACAAAGTTTCTATTACCTCATCAAGGGGGTTGACTTGACATTGACATTGATGTCTCTCCAACCGACCATGTCAAGTTCATTGACATGAATAGGTAGCACTAGTTGTAGACCAGAAAGTACCTGGCATTCATCACATATGTCTTCTTTTGTATGGTCATCCTTTGTAAGGGGACTTCCTACATCATTTTCTTCTGGTGGTTGTAGATTTGTTCACCGTACATGCCATGGATTGTACGTGCCTGAGAAACTTCCCCCCTAAGCTAGAACTTTGTCATTTGAGGTACCCAAATCATGTTGAATGTTGCGGAATGGGTGGTAGACCATCAACTCTTCCCAACAGAATACCACATAATATTTTTCATCCTTTGTTGGAATGGTAGTGAAGTATGGAGATACTCAAACAATTGCTAGTGTCAAACGTTCTTTCTAGCTATTATTCTTGCGAGAAGCTCTGAAAGACCACTTTTGAGTTACTTCAATTAGTGACATGGTTTCTAGGAGAAGAGCTCGTTCCATGTAAAAGTCAATATGGCTTGGGGACATGCTTGTGGATGTGGTGGAGATGGAAACATGGTGAATAGTGTTTTGGTGGATAGAAAGGGAAACAAATGTCCTTCTACATAGGGTGAGTGGTAGTTTAAGTAGCAGGTGGCATGTCTTCAGAGCACCAATGTCTCTTTCAACAAGTGTGTTAGTTATAATTTTGTGAAAGGCATATGGGGCTGGCTTATCAGATGGAAAAATGGGGGAGATTCGAGATAACATAGAATGGTATGTTTCAAATTTATGCTTAGCTTTTGTAGCATATTTTATAATATATTTTAGGATTGCATTTATTGATAGTATAGGTTGGAAAATCTACATTGGCCCTCCAAATAGAGAGAATTAATGGGTTGTGTAGGTTGAGGTGGTCATCATTCCGAGTAGGAGTATGTTTTGGTTGCCCATTTTCTGCAATGGAGATGTTTGATATGTCTTGCATGGTCCAAGGGAGTTTATATCAGTAGACACGAGATTTCTTTTCCTCTAAAGATAATTTTGTTCTATGCATTTTGTATGTCGTTGGACTCGATTGATCAATTCAGCGTAATCAATGGAAGGGTTACTTGCAATAATCTTGTGTGTGTCCATTAAGCAAGGGTTGCTTGTTGGTGATCAATGGATGATTTGTTTCCTACTTTCAATGTTTCTTGGGTTCCATGCTGAGACATACCTATCGATGTATTCAATTGAATTTTGTACTTATTGGGCATTATTCTAGTCTGATTTCTCAAAGTCAAGAGCTATATTAAGCCAAATGAATCCATGGATGTGTGCGAATCCTCTGTGATGCCACTCATACCTGAAGAAAAGATGTTTTTAGGGTCTCATATAAGTGATTTTGTGTTGTAATTTTTAACGTTATGTAGTTGTTACCTGTACCAATAGTAGTTGCTCTAAGGATTTTTTCAAGGACCTCATCACAAAATGTTGTAAATCTGTGGTGCATGTATAGTGCATCAAGGTGTGGGTTGTCAACTATATTTTTTAATCTCCATCTACCAGGTACATGTTGATTTGTAGGTGCGGTAGTAGGCATGATGTTGTGGAGGTTAGCCCATTTTGTGCTAGCAACACTAAAGGTGAAGAATAGTGTTGGGCACCCAATTTGGATAACCATGCCTGAGAGCTTGCCGCTTCCTTGGTTCCAAAAATGTCTTGTTCCATGAATTTTGGACATAAATTGATAAACTGAACAACTAGCTTGTTATCGGGAAAGTACTTTAGTCTTTTGTAAAGGTCACCAATTGTTGTTGGCAATGAGTCGTGGAGTTATCTGTGTACAAAAATTGATGTTGTCGACTGAGTTTTATGATGCATGATAGATTGAGAAAGAAGTATCTGAATCGTGGGTGTTGGCCAAATCTATTGTCATGGTAGCATAATAGGTTCAGAGCATATTCATGTATTTCTACTTATTTGAGTCTTTGTTGTTTGAAACTGACATTTCCTTTAGGAAAGAGAGTGGGGAATGCCATTGCGAACAAGCCTTCAGTGGTGTACTCATTTATTGGAAATGGTGAAATGGTTGGCCATTGTACATTATGATCAACTTGACATCTCCCCAGTTGTAGTAAAGACTGCACCTCTGCAACCTCTGTGGTTTTTCGTGGAAGGTTTGTCACGAATGGTGAATGGGTTTCCATGAGTTTGTCTACTTGGTCATCTTCTATACCATCTATTTTTGGAGGCCTTACTTCATTGGTATATTAGTAGAAATAGTGGGAAAAGATGATAATGCTACATCATCTAACTGTACATCTTTATAATGGGGATTGTTGTTTATCGTGTACTTCAAAGATTCATAGACACAATTTTTGCTAACGTAGAAGTTATACTATTGGTGCCCAATGCTTTTTTTTTAATAATTATTATATCCAATTCATCTATGTGTCTTAGCAAGTGGGATGTAATTGTACAAATATCTTGAGGGAAACAAATAGTGTGGCCACTATATTTAAGTTGCCCCCACCCTTGCATAGGTAACTTGAAGTATTGGACTGACTCTTGAAATCAACATCTCCTCAATTTGAGTGTCTTTGTAAACATATAGGTTTTCCCTTTGGGTCCATGTTGTTCCATTTTGAGAACCGGTGTCCATTTTTCTCAATTGTGCATCTCAAACAAGTAGTTTTCCCATAAAATTTCTTAGTTTTGATACCTTGGTATTTTTTCATGCAAACCAAACATGTAGACATGCTTGAGAGGCTATCTAACTTTGAGCGAAACTTATTTCTAGCTATATAATATTGTGGAGAGAATTGTGGTGCCTCTAGGATTTCATCAAGTGGGTTCATCTGCTGGATTGTATGTTGTATTTGAGGTTCATATGCTGGTATGCAGAAGGGGTTGTTATATGGTGTTATTGCAAGTCTGCAAGGGTCACTAAGTTAGTTGTGTTTCTTTTCTCATGTTCTTTTGTTGATAATTTATTTTCTCTCATGGTACTACTTGCGTTGCATCTCATTTCATTGAATCCCTTTGTCTTTGACTCTGTCATGTGGTACTTCCATCACAATTTTTTTGATTCACTGGTTTTTTTGGATATCTGCAAATGATGATCTTGTAAATAATTTTTAAAAAGAATTGAAGATTGTGAACTGAAAGCATTTAGTTATTTGCAATGAATTTTAGATGTTGTAGTTTGGAAAGCAATTGGAAGCATAGTTTGAAACAACATGAGCAAAAATTATTCAAAAACTAATAACTTTTACTATGTTGTGAAATTATAATGTCCCATGTAGTAAAAATAATAGAAAATGTATTTTCTGATATACATATTTAGATTTCAACATTTGTAAACATGGAAATATAATAGGAAGCAAAGAACTATGTTATCAATTTACATAGAAAAGAAAACATTGTTTGATAAGACATGGTGACCTCATCTACATATTATTACAAGTAACATGGTCCAAAAATCAATTTTGTACATGACATCTCTGACTATATGTTATGACCAAAATGCATTTGTCCGATGACCTTAAATGTTGTCATAACAATGCTTTGTATTTTATGGCCACCAAATGTGGACCCCTTGACTCTAAGATCAAATAGAAAATGACAATTGAGCACAATGTTCAAATTGTTTTTACCACCATTAGCCTTAGCTAAAAATAGTTGGAAATCCTCTACGCCAACACCCAAAAATTCATTTGTTGGCCCTTCAAATGCACTAACTTTGATGATTTCATCTGTTTGATCTTGCAAATCCATTTTAAGCATGTAACAGAAATCGCAGTTTGTCACATTGACAAAGCAGTTTCGGCATTCAAATGTACCAAGGAAAGTTTGTGTCACTTTTTTCTTGCAATTTTTGTTTTCCACTATTTGAGGGCATGAGAGGCAGTAAAAGTTTTCCAAATTGAGCTTTCTAATAGAAGCTTTAACACATACATTTTCTTCCTCGAATATTGTTCTATTTAACAAAGATTATATAGGTACTGGATGTTCTAATTTGTGGGTAGGTAGGGAGCTCTTTGACAATGAAGTGGAATGATGGTCAATGGCTTTGTTGGCATACCATGCTTGTAGTGTTGATGTCTCCAACAAATCAGGATTGAATATAATTGTTGTTGGAGATATAGTATCTAGTTCTATCCATGCCATGATATTATGTGAGCGGAGTTGATGAGGACAATAGGGCGGCTTTTTTGTAGGGGTATTTCAGAAATTTTATTTCCTTCATTTTCTTAATGATTACCCCAAAGTGTGACATCGACTGTACAGTCTAACATATCTATACAGTCTAACATATCTATGATGTTAATTGTACATTTCCTTATTTCAGTGCCATTTTTCTTGTGAATTATTGATGTATTAGAGACAGATAGGACAATGTCAATGACATCAAAAAGAAAATTAACAGGAAAGCATTGTAGAGAATCTATTCTCCTAATATGGAAACTATGCATGGGGATGGTAGAATCTGCACATGTGGAGAGTGTTATTGTTGATGAATTATGGAGAACTATTTCAAAAGGGTTTGTAGAAATATTATAGGTGGTGTTGGAAATATTTACTCATCCATTGGAGATGACATAAACACTACCTAATTGGATTGCATTGTAGAACTCCTTTGTCACTTCATTGAAACATGTTACATGTATTCCTATTTTTGCTCTGTCTATCAGGTCAAACCCAAATACTTGGCCATCACGTCCATCTTTTTTGAATTTATGGAGTGAATTTTTACTCAGTTCCCTACCCTCAATTGACCAATGCTTATGATACGAGGTTAATGTTTTAAAGAGGTTATTGTGGTAGGAGACAAACTTTTTTCTGCTCTAGGGTTGGCTTCTTGTGCAACAGAAGATATATTGCCTTTTGATTTGTCTAAAGTGGACTTTCAAAGCTCTTTGATGAAAGGTAATTGGTTTCCTTCAGAAGAAGTGTTCGTTTTCCAATTGTTGCTTCGGTAGTTTCTATTACTTTTAAGGTAGTAATTGAAATTGCACTACAATAAAAGGGTGTCCAAAATTTAGTTTCAGAGTTGTACAAACAAATGACAACTTAAGAGTAGTAGAATGCAATTGTCAACGTATGTGAAATTTGAATTTTTTTTGCATTTATAATCACTAACGTAGATGATGGATCCTTTGTGTAAGGTGTTTTCAATAACTAGGTTGTTGAATTGTTGAGTAATAAGACAAGGGTGCATGCGTACACCATCAGAGAGGTGTAGGCGATAGGTGGCACTCACAGACCATAGTTGCTTTATCAATTCTACACCTGCTACTTGTAAGATAGGGTTTGAAATTGGTATTCCCTTATTAAGGCCCATTTGGGTGCTGGAATTTGACTGGAATTGGCATTATCTAATTCTGGATAATGTCAATTCCATGTTTGTGTCCATCTAAAAAAACTGGAATTGGAATTGTGAAATTCTAATTTTGCCCCAAATTGGGTATATGCATCTTCCCACAAATAGGTGGAATTGGAATTCAGAATTCCAATTCCAATTTTTACAAAAGCAAATTTAATATCTCATCGGATCCTTGACACAATAGGTGTGTAAATGTGTGTGTGTATGTTCGTATATGTGTATATATACATACATGTGTGTATATATACACATGTGTATATGTGTGTATACACTCATGTGTGTATATATACACTCATGTGTGTATATATACACACATGTGTGTATATACATATATATATGTGTATGTATATACATACATATATGTGTATGTATATACACACATATATGTGTATGTATATACACATGTATATATACTGATGAACTACAACTGATTGTATGTTTGAAGTCATTTGTTGATAGTCAACCGAGTTACAGATATGATGATAAACATTATTAGTTAACATATTGTCATTGATGTCAACTTATTTGAGTATCGTAATGGTAACAAACAACTATTATGGATTGAAGGCTAGAACAAATAAATTTTATGTGGTTGGAAAATAAAGAGTTCTGTATACACCAAGAGACAGTGAACACTGAGTAAAACACAGTGTATACTGAGCATAGTGATAACCGAGCTAGGGATCGCCGACACAAAATGGTATTGACCGAGAAATTTAATCAAACTAAAGCCGACTAGAATGCTGAGTTGGAAATTGATGATCCCGAGGTAAATAATAAGGTTTTTTATGTTGATCAAGCGGTTATGAAAATTCAAGGAAGATCGGACGACAAAGATTGAAACATGTTTTTAACACAACTGTCGAGAAAGGTTTAAGCGGCAAAATATGAAGGATGAAAATTAAATGAGTTATGATGTCTATATAAGAGACAAAAGATTCATTTTGAATAAAACCTGATGTGCATACATGCAAAGTTTGTACCTGACTAATCAAACTGGTTAAAGATAGAACCGAGTATTTTCTGCAGACATTACCGAGCGACAGAGGAAAGAGCATTACCGAGAAGAATAGAGTATGAAGAATCAGATGAACTGAAGTGAACAAATTGATCAGAGGTATTATGTACTTAGAATGGATCTGAAAATCTGCAACACAGAGTTGTATTTGAATAAGACCATTATTGTATCAGTTTAACCATTGTTACAGTTAAAACGCTTAGCCGATTAGGACGTGAAAGTCTTTATTATGACATTCTAATAAATGTTGAGTTTTTTCTTGTTGACCCCATAGTGAATGCATGGTCAAGAGAGAACTTTTATTTTTAAATCCCTTAACTAGGTCACATTTAACAGTGTGTATTGTAACTTTTAATAGGGTTGGCTCTTCACTGAGCTCACTTCAGAAGAGTGAAACATTTTGGGTTATCAGTCCCAGGTGGTTTTTCCCTTAGCAGGGTTTCCACGTTAAAAATCTGTGTCAATGTGTATGATTGTTGTAGATTGTTATTTTTCTTTACACATTACTTAATCTACATTGATCGGTAATCACAGTATTAATTTATTGATACTCGGTAAACACTATATGACTAAAGTTTGAGATTATAGTATACATTTCACTGAGTTGAATTATATGTTTGAAATTGTTTTTATATACATCTCGAGGAATTTGGGACTGTAGGATAATTGGGAGATAACTGATTCACCCNATTCCCCCCCCCCCCCCCCCTCTTAGTTATTATAACAATTGGTATCAGAGCATACAGTGCTTAGAAGGAAAGTTTTGAAGGACTTAAGCTAAAGATCAAGATGTATAAGAGAGATGCACCAAAGTTGAACAAGGAGAACTTCTCAACATGGAAAAGTAGAATGAGACTATACCTATCAGGGATTGGAGATGACATTGAAATATATCTGGACTCTGAATTCATTCTACCTACAGGACCCTTGACTATTAATCAGATGAAAGAGAAACATGCACAGAACATTAAAATGGTAGAGATTGCTTCTTCACTTACTGATGCAAAATTTGAAGATATCAAGACATGTACATCAGCCAAGCAGATGTGGGACAAGCTTACAGTAGTTTATGGAGGAGATGCAAATGTACTGAGAGCTAAAGTTGAAAGTCTCTGAGGAAAATTTGATGACATGAGAATGAAAGAAGGTGAGAACATAACACAGTATAGTAACCGACAATATGATAGAAGGAATAACCAAGATTACAAAGACAAAGGCAAGAAGCCTTGTTACATTGTTGAAGATAAAGATATTGATAGTGGTTCTGACAGTGATGAAGATATTGAGACAGTATTTGTAGCTTTGAAAGAAGATTTTGAAGAAGATGAGAGGTATGTTGAAATAGAAATTATTTCTAAAGTTAGTAAGCATGAAATTTGGGTTATTGATAGTGGTTGTACACATCACATGACTGGAGATAAAGGCAAATTTTAATTTCTTGAATATTATGATGGTGGATCTGTTAGAATGGGAAATGATACACCTTGTCAAGTGAAAGGAAAAGGTACTATTATGCTAAACAATCAAATCAAATGTGAGAATGCATATTGGGTGAAAGGACTTAATTATAATCTATTGAGTGTTTCAGAGTTGAATAACACAGGTCACCAAGTTTCTTTTGAGAACAAAAAATCTAGAATATATGATGGAACTGGAAAGTTGATCGGTACAGGTGAACAATCAAAAGGTAACCTATTCTATCTAGACACTGTTGAAACTAATTTATTATTGGAAAAGAATGAAGATGTATGGTTATGGCATAAAATAATTTTTCATGTAAATGTTGATGACATGGTTAACATTAGTAAGAAAAGAAAAGTTAGAGGCTTACCGAACTTATCTAAACTAGACCATGTAATGTGCTAGAATTGTCAAATGGGAAAGATGTCAAAATCTAGTTTTAAGAGAAGAAATTTTCATCTAATGATATTTTGGAGTTAGTTCATACAAACTTCTGTGGACCAATGAGAATAGAGAGCTATTATGGGGACAGATACTTTATTTTATTTGTTGATGACTACTCTAGAATGATGACTGTCATGTTCCTAAAAGAAAAGCTTGAAGCATTTAAGATGTTTAAATGGTACAAATTTGAAGTGGAAAAAGAAACTGGAAGAGAACTGAAATATTTGAGATCTGATAGAGGAGGTGAATTTATTTCTGATGAGTTCACTAACTTTTGTAATGAGTATGGAATCAAAAGACAGGTTTCTGCACCAAGGACACCACAGCAGAATAGAATTGTTGAAACAAGAAATAGATCAATTATGGATTGTGCTAGAACACTAATGATTGAAAAGAATGTTGCACAAACATACTAGAGAGAAGTTGTTAGTATTGTTGTATACACACTGAACCAAGTACAATTGAAGAAAGATACAAATAAGACACCTTATGAGCTATGGTATGGTTATACACCTAATATGAGCTATTTTAGAATATTTGGAAGTCTTTGTTATATTCTGAAAGATGATCGAAATGGTAAATTTGATTCAAAAAGTGATTAAGGAATATTTTTTGGATATTCTACTAAGAGTAAAGCTTATAAATGTTTGAACAAGACTTCTAAAAAAATCATTGAAAGTGCAAATGTGAAAGTTGGTGAATTTGCTGAGAAGAATGACGAGGACAACATGAAAGAACCGAAAGATTACACTAAATTTGTCTACAAGGAAGAACCTGATACTTTACCGACGCAGATGCCTAATGTTACCATGCAACAGGGTAATGTTATTGGGCAACATGAATCAGGAAAATATTGAAATAGAAGATTATGATCAAGAACACAATGAACCTACAGGAGAAGACAATGAAGAACAAAGACTTGAACCTAAACTTGAAAAATATGTGAGGAGACATCATCCACAAAATCATATTATTGGAGATAAAAGACCTCGCATGATGACTCGAAGTAAGTTGAAAGACAATACTTGTTTAATTTGTGAATTTGAGCCTAAGAATGTTATAGATGCATTAGAAAATGAAGAATGGATTACTGCAATGAATGAAGAAATTGAGTAAATACAGAAAAAAAAAAAAAGACACAGACATTAATACCAAGACTGAGTGATAAGAATGTCATTGGCACCAAATGGATTTTTAGAAACAAATTGAATGAGAATGGAGATGTAACTAGAAATAAAGAAAGATTAGAATGCAAAGGGTATGCACAAGAAGAAGGTATTGACTATGGAGAAAAAATTTCACCCGTTGCTAGACTTGAAGAAGTTAGAATATTACTTGCATACACAACATATAAAGGATTCAAAGTATACCAAATGGATGTTAAGTCTGCATTTTTTAATGAAATACTGGAAGAAGAGGTATAAATTGAACAACTTGAAGGATTTGTTGATCCTGATCAGACAAACATGGTATGTAAGTTACAAAAAGCTTTATATGGTTTGAAACAGGCACCAAGAGCATGGCATGAAAGACTACACTCCTATCTTATAAGTATTGGATGTATTAGAAGAAGTGATAACAACAATTTGTATTTGAAAGGAGGAAATGATGATAAAACCCTTATTGCTGAAATTTTGTTGATGATATTATATTTGGAGGTAATGATAACCTATGCACAACATTTTTTGATGAAATGAGGAAAGAATTTGAAATTTCAATGTTTGGAGAGATCAAATTTTTTCTTGGCTTGCAAATATTACAATAGACTGCATGTATGTACATTACTCAATCAAAATACATCAAGGAAGTACTGAACACATTCAAAATGGAGGAATCAAAACCTGTTGGAACACCTATGGTGACATGATACAATTTGAAAAAAGAAGATAAGACACCTGAGGTAAATCAAAATTTGTATAGATCTATGATTGGTAAGTTGATGTATGTTGTTCGCACAAGACCAGACATAGCACACGCAGTAGGAATTGTTGTAAGATTTTTTGCTAAAGAATCACATATGAATGTTGTAAAAAGAATTTTTAGATATCTAAAGAACACTGAAGACTATGGATTATGGTACAAGAGAGATGGAAAATTTGAACTGAAATTTTATACTAATGTTGATTAGACTAGGAACATTGATGATAGAAAGAGCACTACTGGTGGAGCATTCTTTATAGGAGACAAATTAGTTACTTGGATAAGTAAAAAGCAAGGATGCATATCTCAGTCAACTAAAGAAGCATAATATGTTGTTGCTACTACAAATTGTTCAAATATTACATGGATAAAACAACTTTTGAAAGGCATGAATGAAGATATCACTGATCTAGTGATAACATATTGTGATAATACTAGTGCAATAAATATTTCAAAGAACCCTGTGATGCATGCATAAACAAAGCATATATATATATATATATATATATATCACTACTTGAGGGAACAAGTACAAGATAAACAAGTGATACTGGAATTTGTACAATCAAAAGAATAACTTGCAGACATATTTAGTGAACCCTTACCGAAGGATACATTTGAGTACTTGAGAGGTAGACTAGGTGTTTGTCCCTTGTCTATTGGTCACTAAGCTGACTAGAAGGTTGCATCAACCCACATGAAATTGGAATATCAATCATGTTGATGCAAAGTGGAACTAAACTGACACAGACATATCACTACACTGCAAGGTACTTACTGCACCAAACACCAAAGGTATTTTTTTCTATTGAAGAGCTGTACATTTATTTTTGGGATTATTCTCAAAGGGAGAGAGATTCAATGAAACATCTAAAGGGAGAGAGATTCAATGAAATATCTATCCATTAAAGGGAGAATAGAATGATTAAAGGGAGAAATAATATATTTATCTACAGAGAGATCAATAACAGAAGAGTCAAATCTGCAGGGAGAGTATGCATTGTGAGTTTTTAATACTGATACATTTTATATATTCAAGCTAGGGACAGCTACAAAATTGTTGCAGTTGTAGAACAGAAGTGTGGTATTTCTATGGCATTTTCATATTGTGTTGCCATCAATTCCAAAGGTAGAGATTGATGAACTAAAATTTATTGTATGTTTGAATTCATTTGTTGATAGTCAACTGAGTTACAGATATGATGATAAAATTTATCAGTTAATGTATTGTCATTGATGTAAAATTAGAGTATCGTAATGGTAAAAAAAATCTATTATAAATTGAAGGCTAGAACAAACAAAGTTTATGTGGTCGGAAAATAAAGAGTTATGTATACACTGAGAGACAGTGAACACCGAGTAAAACATAGTGTATACCAAGCATAGTGATAATTGAGCTAGGGATCACCGAGACAACATGGTATTGACCGAGCAATTTAATCACACTAAGGCCGACTAGAATGTTGAGCTGGAAATTGATGATTCTGAGATAAATGATAAGGTTTGATATGTTGATCAAACGGTTATGAAAATTCAAGGAAGATTGGATGGCAAAGATTGAAATGTATTTTCAACACAACTGTCGAGGAAGGTTTAAGTGGCAAAACCAATGATGGAGATTAAGCGACAAAATATGAAGGATGAAAATTAAATGAGTTATAATGTCTATATAAGAGATAAGAGATTCATTATGAATAACACCTGATGTGCATACATGCAAATTTTATGCATGACTGGTCAAACTAGTTGAAGATAGAACTGAGCATTTTCTGCAGACATTATCGAGTGACAAAGGAAAGAGCATTACCAAGTAGAATAGATTATGAAGAATCAGATGAACTAAAATGAACAAACTGATCAGAGGTATTATGTACTTAGCTTAGATCTAAAAATATGCAAAATAAAGTTGTATTTGAATCAGATCATTATTGTATCAGTTTAACCATTGTTACATATTAATATCTTAACCGAGTAGGACGTGAAAGGCTTTATTATGATATTTTAATGAATGTTGAGTGTTTTCTTGTTGACCCCATAGTGAATGCATGGTCAAGAGAGAACTGTTAGTTTTAAATCCTCTAACTAGGTCACATTTAACAATGTGCATTGTAACCTTCAACAGGGTTGGCTCTTCACCGAGCTCACTTTTGAAGAGTGAAATATTTTGGGTTACCGATCCCGGGTGGTTTTTCCCTTAGCAAGGTTTCCACGTTAAAAATGTATGTGTCAATGTGTATGATTTTTGTGGATTGTTATTTTTCTTTACACGTTACTTTATCTATATTGATCGATAATCACAGTATTAATTTACCAATACTCGATAAACAATATATGACTAAAGTTTGAGATTACTGTATACATTTCACTGAGTTGAATTGTATGTTTGAAATTGTTTTTATATACAATTGGAGGAATTTGGAACTGTGGGATAATTTGGAGCTAACTGATTCACCCCCCCCTCTTAGTTATTCTAACAATATACATGTGTTTATATATACACATACATGTGTATGTATATATATAAACACATGTATGTGTTAGAATAGTCCCAAAGGATAACTGAGAGGGGGGGTGAATCTGTTATTAGCTAATTTAATTATTTTTCTTTTATTAACTCCAGAATACAATAAAGTAAATGCACATTCAGATAACACAATAGACAACACCACAATTTGGTTACGGGGAAACCAAATGGTAAAAACCCCGGTGGGAATTAACGCCCACAATGAACTATACTCGTTTATAATAATCCCTGTTAGAAGATCTTGCAACCCTGTTAGGAGTTGTTCTGTACAATGCAATAAGTATAGTGACCTGGTTAAGGGTCTGACCCTGTTAGGATTCTTTTACAAATAACCCTGTTAAGGGTGAGGACTCACTGTCCAAAAGCTCACTGCTTTAATGGTGAAGGCTACAACCTTCTGTAGAACAGATATGCACTATATCTGATGATGAACTGTAGAGTAGACCTGATGTCTTGATCAGTTCCAATGTATTGTAATATTTCACTTCTTCACATAGATCCTTGATGAATGAAACACAACTGATATTCTTCTCTGTACATTTACTGTCTCTTACCTTCTCATTCACACTTAGCGTTCCACAAATGAACTACTATAAGTATCTTCCTCAAAGTATGAGATCATGGGACCTGTTAGGCAACTCTTCATAACATCCTTGTCGGCTTAACTAATCACGCAAGCATAATTACAACCATGCAATATAAACTGAATAGACGCGACGCTTTACTAAATCGGCCTCACCAAATTAACTCTAACATTGCAATCTTGTTGAAACACGTTTGACACCTTTGGATAACTATCTTCAACTCATAACTAAACTTGAATATACACACGCATATCCTGAAGATAGGCACAACTCAAGAACCAATGCAATATGTCGGCTCTATACAGACAAACTCCAAAAACTGTAACTGTCATTAACTGAATTACACAACACAACTGAAACTTCATATCTGAGTCTGCATGTATGAACAAAACATAAACATGTCTACAACATGAATATAACCGCGCAAGGCTTGATAACATCATTCTGATAAGTACATACAAAACACTACTGTATATTATATGTTGTCATCAATGATAAACATACAATCAACTAGCTGCCAGAAGTAAATCTCCAACAATCTCCACCTTTGACATTGATGGAAACATATGATATTAAAAACATCTTCAGCACATGGTGTCTTCTTTCTTTTTACAATCTTCTCAATATACTCATCAAAGATTCCTCTACACTGCTGCAGCTCCTCTATCTATGTTTATACTCCCCCAGAGTATATGCTCGCCCTTACTATATACTCCCCCTTTGACACCAATGGCAAAGGGCGCCATAAACAATTAGGCACAGGTACTACTCCAGAAGTAGAGTAGTCAACCATTCATCAGTCACTATGGACTGATGTTCTTGTTGCTTTATCTAATTAGACTCAGGAGAGGGAATTACTCCCAACTTCTCCCTGAGATACTCAAAAGTATCTTTTGATAAAGGATTTGTGAAAATATCTGCTAACTGTTCTTTGGTGCTCACATAGTCCAATTTTACTTCATTATCTGCAACTTTTTCTCTAAGAAAATGGTATTTAATCTCAATGTGCTTTGTCTTTGCATGCATCAAAGGGTTCTTGGACATGTTTATAGTACTAGTGTTATCACAGTGAATAACAATAGGATAATCAACTAGTATACCAAAATCTTTAACCATCTGCTTGATCCAAACCATTGTTGAACAATTCAATGTTGCTGCAACATATTCAACTTATGTTGTCGACTGAGAGATATAATTATGCTTCTTGCTTACCCAAGAAACCAACCTGTCTCCAAGAAATACTTCTCCTCCATAAGTACTCTTCCTATCATCAATAAAACCTACCCAATCTGCATCTGTATACACATGAAGTTGTACATTCTCTAATTTAGGATACCATAAACCATAGTCTATAGTTCCCTTTAGATATCTAAATATTCTCTTTATTGCCATTAGGTGATTTTGTTTTGGTTCTACTGCAAATCTGAAAATAATTCCAACTGCATTAGATATGTCTGGTCTAGATTGAGTAAGATATATAATTTTTCCAATCATACACTTATAAAATGTCTTGTCAACTGTTGTGGAATCATCTTCTTTAGAAAGCTTGCTTCCTGTTATCATAGGAGTGCATACTATCTTACAATCTTCCATCTTAAAACTCTTCAATATTTCCTTCACACATTTGGACTGATTTATAAATATCCCTTTATCTGTTTGCTTTAATTTAAATCCCAAAAAATATTTTATAAGACCAATCATGCTCATTTCAAATTCATCCTGCATTTCTTTTGCAAATTCTGCACTAAGCTTGTCATTACCTCCAAAGATAATGTCATCAACAAATATGGCAACAAGTAATAATCTATCAGGTGTCTCTCTTATGAATAGGTTACAATCTGCTTCTCCTTTCTTAAATCCAATCTTGGTAAGATAACCATCTAGTCTCTCATACCATGCTCTTGAGGCTTGTTTAATTCCATAGAGTGATTTCTTCAATCTGCATACCATGTCTAGTTTATCTGATAGATTAAATCCTTCAGGCTGCTCTATGTAGACTTCTTCCTTCAAGTCACCATTCAGAAAGGTTGATTTGACATCCATTTGATATACTTTGAAGTCTTTGAATGTTGCATAGGCCAAGAATAACTTAATGTCTTCTAATCTGCTCACAGGGGAAAATGTGTCAGTGTAATCTATCCCTTCCCTCTGTGCATATCCTTTACACACTAGTATTGCTTTGTTTTTGACCATTGTACCATCTTCATTCATCTTGTTCCTAAATACCCACTTTGTTCCAATCACATTTTTGTCGCTAGGTCTAGGAACCAATTCCCATGTGTCATTTTTTATTATTTTATCTAAGTCTTCTTCCATTGCTTTTTGCCAATCAGAATCCTTGCAAGAATCTTCAACATTTAAAGGTTCAATCTGTGAAAGTAAACATACCCCTTCATCCACTGTTAGACTTTTTTCTTTAGATCTAGTCAAAACACTACTGCTTTGATCTCCAATGATATCATCTTTTGAATGATACCTAGATGTGAATTTTGAAACTTTTGGTGTGACATCCTCATCTGTAATCTATGATACTTCTTTTCTTGATTCAGGTTCATTACATGATACATCAATGTAATCAAACATTTCTTCAATAACAGTGTCTTTACTATTAGTCCTGGGTTCATCCTCAATCATAGGTTCATATTCATAGTACCTCTCTTGAACCATGAACTTCTCATCAATCTTTACATGAGTACTTTCAATTATCTTCATTAATCTTAAATTGAAACATTTGTATGCTTTGCTTTTAGTAGAATAACCAAGGAAAATACCTTCATCGCTTCTAGCATCAAACTTACCAACACCATCATATCTCTTGATGTAGCACTTTCTGCCAAAGATTTTGAAGTATTTTACTGTAGGTACATTACCAAACCAAAGTTCATAAGGTGTCTTATATGTGCCTGGTCTTAGTTGTGTTTTGTTGATAGTATAGACTACTGTATTGACTGCATCTCTCCAATAGGTGTGCGCAACTTTTCCTTCAATCATCATAGTGCACATTGTATCAAGCATGATCTTGTTCCTTCTTTCTACAATCCCATTCTGCTGAGGGGTTCTGGGTGCACTCAACTGTCTTTTGATTCCATGTTCTTGACAGTAGTCATAAAACTGGTCAGAGGTGAATTCTCCTCCTCTATCTGATTTTAGACATTTTAGTTTTAATCCAGATTCATTCTCAACTTTGGCTTTGAATATTTTGAACTTCTCAAAGGCTTTAGACTTCTCATTTAAGAGCGCAACCCACATCATCCTTGAAAAATCATCAACAAATAAAATTAAATACCTTTCTCTGTAGTATGATCTAGTTTGAGTAGGACCACATAAATCTGTATGCACTAGGTCTAACTTGTTTTCAGCTGAGTTCTTCTTGCTTCTGAAAGAGTTCCTTACATGCTTTCCCATAATACATTCCCTACACATAGTGTCAACTGGTTTTGCAATACTTGGAAGGTCTCTAACTGCCTTGACATTGCTTATCTTTACTATATTGTCAAAATTGATATGACATAGTCTCTTGTGCCATAACCAACTATCATCCACTTTTGCAACAAAACAACTTACATCTGAATTGAGCTAAAAAACATTACCTTTTGTCTTTGAGCCTGATGCAATCATGTCTCCTTCTTTGTTGCTAATGATGCATTTGTTGTCTTTGAATTCCAAATGATATCCTTTGTCGAGTAGCTGTCCAACACTTAGTAAATTGTGATGTAATCCATCAACATACACAACATCATATGTCTTATTCTTTCCATCCAAGGTGATAGATCCTCTGCCAATGATAGGTTTAGGAGTGTTATCTCCAAATCTAACCATACCACATTTGTACTTGTCTAGATGAAAAAATCTATCTTTATCACCTGTCATGTGATGAGAGCATCCGTTGTCAATGATCCAATCAATTTTGATGTCTGCTTTGGAAATTAGGGCTAACTCCTATGCTTCCTTTTCATCTTCAATGTCCATTTCCTCAAGCAATTTTTCCATGTCTTTAAGGGAAACGAATCCAATTTCATCTTCTCCTGAATCTTCATCTGCTACACCTTCTTCAGCATGATAGCATTCCTTTCTATATTTTGGTTTATAATCAGCTCTCAATTTCTTTACTCTTGTGGGACACTTGGATGCAAAGTGGCCAATCTTGTTGCATGAAAAACATTTGAATGGCAACTATCCTTTGTACTTGCCTTTACCTTTCTTTTCTCTTTTAGCAATCATGGAAATGATTTCTTCTAGTTCTTCATCAACTTCTTCTTTCTCAGTATTGCTAGAGATGTGGAAAGGTTTCTTATCATGAACTGAGGCTTTGAAGGTTGTTTCACTTTTGGGTTTAGTCTTCAATCTTGATATCTCAAATGTAGAGATTTTACTGATCAAAGTCTTTCTCTTGAATTTTTGTGAAAATTGCATGGTTTCATCTAGAATATTGATCTTGTTCTCATAGTCTATTGTTAAAGTAGTCATCAGCTTGTCCATTATGTCTTCTTCTGATATTTCTCCACCATTGTTTGTGATTCTAGAAACTACTTCATTAATCCTCTGATTGTAGGCTCTAATGTTCTCTTCAGGTAACATCTCAAGGTTGTTGTATTTATTTTTCCATGTCTTCCTGTGTGCATTCTTTGCTTGGATATCTCCTTCAAAAATGTCTTCTAAATACTTCCATATAGTGTATGCCTTGTCTACTTTCTTGATCTTGGAGAATTCACTGTCAGATAGTGCACTTATAAGGGCTTCTTTGGCAACTGCATTAGCTGTGAATGTATCCTTTTGCTTACTAGTAGCATCATCTCTTGAGAGGTCTTTTAGAGAGGGAATAACAACTTCTTGTGTGGCTATCTCAAAGATGTCAAAACCAACAAATTGTATATGTGTTATCATTTTGTTCTTCCAATCCAGATATTTCTCTCCATCAAACTTAGGACTCTCTTTTCTGAAATATGCCATCTGATCTACCTTAAGCTGTTAGGCTTTCTCTTCAAAGCACTTGGCTCTGATACCAATTGTTAGAATAGTCCCAAAGGATAACTGAGAGGGGGGGGTGAATCAGTTATCAGGTAATTTAATTCTTTTTCCTTTATTAACTCCAGAATAAAATAAAGTAAATGCACATTCAGATAACACAATAGACAACACCACAATTTGGTTACGGGGAAACCAAATGGTAAAAACCCCGATGGGAATTAACACCCACGATGAACTATACTTGTTTATCATAATCCCTGTTGGAAGATCTTGTAACCCTGTTAGGATTTGTTCTTTACAATGCAATAAGTATAGTGACCTGGTTAAGGGTCTAACCCTGTTAGGAGTCTTTTACAAATAATCCTGTTAAGGGTGAGGACTCACTGTCCAAAAGCTCACTGCTTCAATGGTGAAGGCTACAACCTTCTATAGAATAGATATGCACTATATCTGATGATGAACTATAGAGTAGACCTATTGTCTTGATCAGTTCCAATGTATTTTAATCTTTCACTTCTTCTTCACATAGATCCTTGATGAATGAAACACAGCTGATATTCTGCTCTGTACATTTACTATCTCTTACCTTCTCATTCACACTTAGCGTTCCACAAATGAACTACTATAACTATCTTCCTCAAAGTTTGAGATCATGGGACCTGTTAGGAAACTCTTCATAACATCCTTTTTGGCTTAACTAATCACGCAAGCATAATTACGACCGCACAATATAAACTGAATAGACGCGATGCTTTACTAAGTCAGCCTCACCAAATTAACTCTAACATTGCAATCTTGTTGAAACATGTTTGGTGCCTTTAGATAACTATCTTCAACTCATAACTAAAATTGAATATACACACGCATATCCTGAAGATAGGTGCAACTCAAGAACCAATGCAATACGTCGGCTCTGTACAGACAAAATCTAGAAACTGTAACTGTCGTTAACTGAATTACACAACACAATTGAAACTTCATATCTGAGTCTGCGTGTATGAACAAAACATAAAAAACATGAATATAACTGTGCAAGGCTTGATAACATCATTCTGATAAGTACATACAGCACACTACTGTATATTATATGTTGTCATCAATGACAAACATACAATCAACTAGCTGCCAGAAGTAAATCTCCAATAGTATGTGTATATATACATACAAATACATATACACATGTGTATATATACATATACATACATGTACATATACACATGTATATATATATATGTATGTATGTATACACATGTGTGTATAGACATGTGTGTGTATACATGTGTGTATATATGCACACACATGTGTGTATATATACACACATATGTGTGTATATGTGTGTATGTGTGTATGTTTAAATATGTATATATACATAAATGTGTGTATATGTGTGTATGTGTGTAGATACACATGTGTGTATGTGTGTATATATACACACATGTGTATGTATATACACACATGTATATATATACACATGTGTGTATATATACATACATGTATATATATATATATACACATGTGTGTGTATAAATACACATATATGTGTATATATACACACCGTATTCAAAAATTTAAGAAATAAACAATTAAAATTATTTATCCATCTTTTTAGTCATCTTTCGGGTGAACCAAACGGGTCCAACCCATATTCCAAAAATCATTTTCAGGATATGTATCTTCCAAAATTATAGCATCTTCCAGAATTGACTATATCCAACATTTGGTATTTCAGCACCCAAACAAGCCCTTAGGGATGTTGGCAATACTATTCATAGTTAATGTCGTCATTATGTGCAAATCAAGTAAGTACCAAATATGTAGCTGACAGTAAAGTGGAAAATTTTAATGTTACTTGTATATAGATAAGATTGACATGAACAATTTGAACTAAATGTCCAATAATATATAATTCTCAAGAAAAATAAATAAATATTGTACAGGTTAAATGAGCAATAAATTCAAAGTGGTGGGTAGGGTCATATGATATGTCCCTAACTGGTTGTAACAAACAATGTGGGCATTTTCTCATATTTTTTAATTGAGAAACATTTTGTAAAATATCAACAAATTACGAAGGCATTATTTTAAACAATTTGTTGTTATCTTGGATTCTTGTTACAAGACACTGTTTATTGTCGTAATATTAGGAATGCAATATTTTTTTTTAAATTACATTATGCATTTTAGGTGAAATGTAAGCCCATATTACAACACAACAAAATTGTTTCCTATTTTATTTTTCACTTCAAAATCTGTTTCTATTTACATCATAATTTACAATGATATACTCTATTCAAAGTTGCTATCGATTCCAGTTATGACCTCTTCTTGGCCCTCTATGTTCAAGAATGGTAGTAGTTTGTATCTTGGAATGGGTGTATGGTTTTCTATAGGTTTTCTTGTCTCAACTTCTCCTATAGTTTATTTTGAAGCAATGGTTGTGGGCTTTGGTTTAAGGTGAGATAATATGGAAGCCCTAACTGCTTCTCTGCTGCAAGAATTTCACTTTTTTCTTTTCCTTATAATGACTTCAAATGCATCTACCAAAATTTCATTTTCACAAGTGATTTCAAACTCTGAATAATCATAGTTCTGCAACATCACATTTCCAAGTTTAATGTATGTTGGGTCTCGAAGTATTTTCCTTTTTGTTGTGTATATTTGCATCTTGTAAAAACCATATAACCTTATGGTTCACTTGTTGGAAATGAGTTGAGTAACTAAGAGGGGATGGGTTAATCAGTTACCACAAAAACAAATCCAGGTCCCTTAGATGTCTTAAAAAAATTTAACACTATTGCTCAGTTAACATAGATATTTCACTGTCACTCGGTTAACATAGCAAATCTTAAGATATTAACTGTGACTATCTTTAGTAATTAATTGCAGAAACATAAACCATGAAGAAAATGAAATGTACACAGATAAAACCAATATTTAACATGGAAACCCAATATGGGAAAAACAACCAATAGCAACTAGTTATTGTTTTTCACTCTTGTGATGTGAGCCCTGTTAGGAGCCAACCCTGTTAAAGGTTACAATAACACACTATTGAGTGTGACCTTGTTAGAGGATTTAATCACCTTGTAAGGAGTGGCCTTATGAGAGGTCTTCAAACACTTCAATGTAGAAATGTCACCTTGTGAGAGGATTTATAAAAGACTGTTAAGTCTACTCTGTTAAGATATTTTGATCACTGCTAGAATTGTTAGAAAGTAACAATGGATTGACCTATTTTGATAAGCAACTATCTTTGTTGATTCACATCTTTGTTCTAGATTATTTTTTCATGTGCATGATGTCTTCTAACATATTTTGCAAGTACATG
Source organism: Thuja plicata (assembly GCA_018584345.1). NCBI lineage: Eukaryota > Viridiplantae > Streptophyta > Pinopsida > Cupressales > Cupressaceae > Thuja > Thuja plicata. The sequence goes on from MU226222.1 coordinate 1,805,360, forward strand.
ATCCTTCCTATTTGATTCTGGGCTTGCTCCACTATGTTCACAATGCTCAAATATTTTGTCTTGTTCTTATGTCTAATACTCAGGTTCCACTGTCTGAGACTCGGGTGTATCTGTCTGTGACCTGGGTACCTCTGTCTATGACTCAGGTTCCTCTGTCTGTGACTCATTTTCTTCAGTCTGAGACTCAATTCCCTCTGTTTGTGACTCAGTTTCTTTAGTTAGCATCACTGGTTGCATAGGTTGCAACAAGGTTTGTGGTGATGAATTCAGTGGTTGACATGCTTGTTGTCCAATCACCATTTCCTATGTCTTAGGTATAGTATCAGGTTCATAATACACAAATTTTATGTAGTCTTCAAGCTCTTTACTGCTATGTTCTTCATTTCTCTCTGCAAAATCATCGACCTCTACATGCACACTTTCTATGACTTTATGAGTAGTGAGATTTAAACATTTATATGCTTTGCTTTTGTTGGAGTAGCCTAGGAATATACCTTCATCACCTTTTACATCAAATTTTCCATTTCTTGTTTCCTTCAAGATGTAGCATTTACTTCCAAATACTTTAAAATAACAAACATTAGGTTTGTAGCCATACCATAATTCAAAAGGTGTCTTCTCAATACCTTTCTTCAGTTGAACTCGATTCAAGGTGTGAATTGCAGTGCTGATGGCTTCCTTCCAGTATTTGGTAGCAACATCCTTCTCAATCATCAAGGTTCTTGCACAATCCATGATGGATCGGTTCCTTCTTTCTATAATACCATTTTTTTGTGGTGTACCTGGGGAAGATACTTGTCTTTTGATTCCTCTTTCATTGCAAAACTCATTGAATTCATTAGAAATTAATTCTCCTCCTCTATCAGATCTTAGACATTTAAGTTTCTTTCCTGTTTCTTTTTCAACTCTGGCTAGGTACCATTTGAACTTCTGAAAAGCTTCTAATTTTTCTTTGACAAACATAACAATCATCATTTTGGAATGATCATCAACAAATAGAATGAAGTACTTCTGACCTTTGTAACTTGTTGTTCCAATTGGTCCACATAAGTTAGTATGTACCAATTCCAAGACTTCTTATGTATTGTAGTTCTTGCTCTTGAAGCTTGTTTTTCCCATCTTCCCTATTTGACATTGTTTGCATATTGCTAGTTCAAGTTTCTTCAGAGCAGGAATACCTCTTACTCCTATGTTCTTACTTATGTTGATCAGGTTGTCAAAGTTCACATGACACAACCTTTTATGCCATAACCAGCTTTCTTCTACTTGTGCAATAAAACATGAACTTTCATTGAGATCAAGATAAAATAGATTACCTTTTGTTTTACTGCCAATTCCAACTAGGTTTCCTCTACCATCCAGGAGCTTGGCCTTTCCATTTATGAATTCTACCTTGAAGCCAATTTTATTCAGTTGTGTCGCACTTACTAGATTATGCCTTAGTCCTTCAACCCAATAATCATTATCACATTTGATTCCTTCAGTAAGAGAAATACAAGCTTTACCTTTCACATAGCAAGGTTCATCATTCCCAAAACTAACACTCCCACCATCATAGTGTTCAAGATGTTCAAATTTGGTTTTATCACCAGTCATGTGGTGAGAACAACCACTATCAATTATCCAAGTGGAATTCTTACTAATATGATAGTATAGTGCAGTCTTTTCATTGTCTTCACAATCTGACTCATCCTTAATATCAATTAAACCATTTCATCTTCATCTTCATCACTATCAGAATCTTTAGCACTATAACAAGATTTCTTACCTTTGTCCTTGTAGCTTTTGTATCTTTTGTAATCTTTCTTTCCTTTATACTTGTTGAACTTTCTTTCACCTTTGTCTTCCTTTTTTAGACACTTAGCAGCAATGTGACCAACCTCATCACATAAAAAGAAAATCAATGGTATTCTTCCTTTGTATTGTCCTTTTTCCTTTTCCAGCTCTCCTTGCAAGTAATGATTCAATGATTTCCAGATCCTCATCATCAGAATCATCATCACTATCATTGTCAAATTGTTTCCCTTCATCTTTCCAAGGTTTAATTTAGCTTTGAATGTTGACTCAAGATTGCTAGGATTAGGAGAATAATTGTCAAACTTATCCAACTCAAAATCTGATAATCTTCCAATCAATCCATCTAGAGTTATGTCATTACTGCATCTCTTCTCTTGAATATCTAAAACTCTAATTGCATAGATAGGAATTAAAGTTCTTAATACCTTTATGACTATTATTTTGTCTTCAATTGTTCCACCAGCAACTCTGATTGTACTAACACTTTTCTTGATTCTTTCACTGTGATGACATTAAGTTTTGCCATTAGTATACTTAAAGGGAAAAACATGATAAAGGTCATCGGTATAAGCATTACCGATGATACAGTTTTGAGAACATTGCCGACAAACAAAAAAGGCATACCCAATGAGAAGTTCAATTAAGGGACACCGATGGAGTACAAAACCAACAGTACTGGTAGAGCAGCCCGACCATCAGAACCGACAGTCAGTTACAGAACCTGCAAAAAGGGGATCTGACTTTACACGTCAGATAAAACATTGTGATTCTATTTATAGATTTTTTATTTGTTTTAAAGCTTTACTTGAGGGTCAAGCAAGAAAATTGTAAATGTTTTAAAGCATTCTAGTGGATTTAAAACATATCTAAATAAAGATCAAGGTCAAGTTGTAAACCTTGGATCTAAAGTTAATTTGAAAAGCGTGAATCAAGAATAGAGCTAGAAACTAGTATAAATAGATGTTCAATCATTTGTAATCAGAGAGACTTGTAATCAGTTGATAAATTATAGTAGCCACGGAGAGTATCGAAGCAGAAGAAGAGAATTCATGCAAAGTTCAAAAACAGATCAATCAGTTCTCAAGAACACAGAAAGGCTACCAATGAATAGAGTAAAGGTATTATTCAATCACTCAAGGTGGCTACATATACATTGTAAGCTTTACAGGATATGTTATCAGAAATTAGAGATTGCATTCACTATCAGATCAACATTTATATTGTAGTTGCATTCCAACAAGTGCATCACAACTAAAATCCTTTTGTAGAAGGTGGACTTAACAGTTCTTTGATAAATCTCTTAACAGAGTGCACACTTAACAATGTTGCTAAAGCTTCAAATGAAGTAGATCTTAATAGGTCTCCACTCTAATACTCCTAACATGGTAGATCATTAGAAGTGATCAATTGTAAGCCTTTACCGGCTCCCTTCTTATCTGCAGATAGTGAATTTTTGTGGGTAGACATCCCCACCACAATTTTTACTTCCTAACAGGAGTTTTCTGCGATATCATATCATGTGTTATGTGTTATTTACTTTCATGTATGTTTCTTGAATGTTTACACATGTAAAGAACTTATATTATGATTTCACATACATACAGAAAGATGAATAGATAAATAGGAATATACAAATCTAATGACACAAAGGTTAATGGGCCAACCACATAAAAAGTTTTAGAGGTACTGATTCACCCCTCCCCTCTCAGTACATCATTCCAATAATTCCAACAATTGGTATCAGAGATAAGTCTCTTTCTTGAAAAGATTAAATACTTAAGAGAAAATATCAACACAATGGAAAAGTACAGATTGGACAAGACTATTGAGAATGAGCAATTGCAAATTCAGATTTACTATAAGCAGTATAAAGAGGCGAGAGTAAGCATGAGAAAGTTGCTTGATGAAAGAAAGATCATGGCAACTAGGCTCAATGAAAAAGATTATCAAGAAGAGGAGATCCCATATTACTTCTATGTGTGTATATTTTTGCACCTATTATCTGCAACACAACACTTCAATAGATCATTGCATTAGCGAAAAAGGGGTTAGATGAGCATACACATCCACTAAAATTGACCTATTGCTTTCTAACTAGGAAGAGTATGAAAAACAACATAATAGCCCTCGGATTATGCCTCTTTCAGTGACATATACATCCTATCATAAAAGATTTGAGTTTAAAATGAGAAATATATCTAAATATCATGCATTCTAGCTCTAACAAGCATGAAACTAACAATGCATAAACATGAGCTATGAAATGTGTTATAAATCTATGTCTATTCTAACAGCATAACAATGCAATTTTAATCTAATATGAAGGCTCATTTGTGCTCAAAAACACCTTCTATTTATAGAAGAAATGGGAGAGAGAGAGGGGGGGGACAAAGTGCATTAATGGAGTTGAAAACTCATTAATGGTCTGTAAGAGAAATAAATGCCCAAGGCATTCAATAGGCATGGTGGAGACATGGGCTTAAGGAATCTTCATTAATGAGGCATTAATAAAAGCATTAAAGAAGCATGGGAAGGGTGTAAGAGAGTGGCTTGAGGAAGTGGACTTGAGGAAAGGAATCTTGAGATTCCTTGACTTTCTCAAGTGGGTTGAGTCTTAATCACTCCCTAATGGAATGTGACAACATTAGGAGGTGGGTTAGGATGGATTTAGGATTAGAATTAGATTAGCATGGGGTGAATGGGTTGGGATAGGTTCAAACCTGGGGTAAAAGTGGTTGAAGTGGGTTAGGTTAGGGGTTTAGAATAATATTAATAAAATGAATTAAACTTATTTAATTCATTCAAAAATAGGATATTAATTATTTAAGCATTTAATTGCTTTTTAATAATCAATAGGAATATAGCCAATTTAATTAAATTAATTAGGCTAGGGGGGATGGGTTCCTTTGCAAAGTGATGAGACACATTGAGGTTTATTTAATTCCTTTATGATTAAATACTATAGCCATGTTTGAATTTGATTTGTTTAAATTGGTTTGAATTGATTTGGATTGTATGGCTGTAGTTGCTAATATAATTAAGTGATAAAAATACCTAGGACATTAAATTTGATTTAAAATGAACTATGCCAAAGTAACATTGTCATGACATAATTGAGGGTATGATCACACTTAGGTAAAATAGGGTCTATGGTCAGAGAAGACCAAATGCAAGTGGTTACATTTGCCCCTCTTTGAATAGATGTGCGAGCAGCACATTGATTCAAAGAAATTTTTTGATTTTGACTTCAGAAAGTTTGAGAATTTCGCTCATGATCAAACGAAATGCCTGATGAGATCAGTCTTGCACTTGATTGAACTAAACTGATAGAATTGACTTTGAACTTGGTTGTCGTCCAAAGGTCAATAAAAGATCTTAAAAGATACCAATCCTGAACTTGGTTGTCATCCAAAATTGATAATACTAATTCTGAACTTGGTTGTCATCCAAAAGCCAGTATGAAGCTGCCAGGAGCTTAATAAAAATATTTAAAAATGAGGAAACACAACATATCCAGCTTATGAGAACCAAATCCTTCTATCCAACAGTTCTGACTTAGTCAAGGAAATTGTCATGCCCCTAGTTTTTTGATAATGACATCATTTTAATGTTGTTTTGAGAAAGAATTTGATTGATGATAGTGTGATCATGCCCCCTCGTGAACGAAATTGAAGGAAAAGAATAAAATCCCTCAATGGAAAGAACATATCACTTGCAGGCAGTGGGTAGGGCAAGAAAGAATGGACTAGAAGAAGTGAAGAAGGCGGTGTGTTTAAGAAGAAACACACAGGAACCAAGTTAATTATGTTGAAATGTGAGTGGTGAGATTGATAGAATGATGTCAGACCAAGATTTATGATAAAATGTGCAATTTGATAAATTTTCAGAACAAAATGAGCAATTCTGCATTTTCAGGAGGCATCACAAAAATATTACTGTACTACACAAAATATCTTAGGTACCTTCGATTTGGTTCCCGATTGATCAAATAGAGAGAAAAATTGTAGTATTAGTTGCCTGGGAGGAGTTTCAAAACTCCTAAATAGCTCAAAAGACCAATATAAGCCTCAAAAATTACCATTTTACTATTCATTTTCACTTTTATCCATAGTAATTTTGAGAGCTCTACAGAGAAGATGGTGTTCTCCGTGAGGAAGCATCATTTTGAGATGAGTCATCGACAACAGTGCTCGACCTACTACCCACCTCTGGTAACTGCTCGTAAAACTACCTCGTGAATTTCACAATTTTGAGTTTTACACATTTTAACAGCTTTTATAGGCCATTGAATTCTGGGTCGCATCTGGGATTCCAGATCGCACCCTGTCAAACTTGTGTCACATCCAACATATCCTGGATCATATTCAGTTTTCCCAAATTTCTGCAACTCATCCAAGATGTCCTGGGTCACATCCCGTTTGCCTATTTTTGCCTTGGTTTGAGTTCAAATTTGACTTTGTGTCATACCCTATCCCTTTAAGATCGTACCCTACTTTTAGGGTCACATCCCGTATGTCAGGAATCACACCCACTATTGTCTGTCACATCCTGTATTTCTAGGATCGCATCCTGTAAAAGAGATTGCACCTTGTCTATTCAGGATCACATCTTATTTGTAGACTTAGGAATTTATCCATTTTGACCTGTTTGTGTGTCACAAACCTTGAATTACTTAGTTGATCAAGAGTCTGCATCTCTGTTGTAGATAGAACACTTATTTTATCTTTTTATGTGTTAAAAATAGGCATATTTGAGGTAGTTGCGTTTAGAGTCACATATCCAGGGTGTGTGCTTGCGTTGTCTGGACTGCTCTCAAATGACAAGCAAACTACAATGATTTGGTGTGGATTACGTTCCTTGATAGGTTTACCCAAGATAGGGGTAAACCAAGGGTTGTTGACTACTCTTGCCGAGAGATGGCATTCAGAGCACAACACCTTCCATCTGTCAACCGTGGAGATTACAGTTACTCCTGAGGATGTATGGCGGATACTGTGGGTTTGGATTATTGGTTATGAGGTGCACTTTGAGGTGACATTAGCTGTGGTGATTGGAGTAGATTGTCGGTATTTTCAGGATGACACCATTGATTGCAAATACCTCTCATGGGATTATATGGTCGATCATTATGATTGATTATCTGTGTACTTAGTAGGTTTGATAGGTGGCATTCTGATGCCAAACAAAGGTCAGCATGGTTTTATGGTCAAATAGGTAGATATGCTAGAGTAGATGGTCACCCACAGACAGATATTTGCATGGGGCAGTTGCATCCTAGCCCATATGTACCGAGAGTTGCACAAGATTGTATATCATTATACTCGGAGCATGACTGTTGGTATATTGATTCTTTAGATCTAGGCCTGGGAGCATATCCCTGTTACACAGCCGATAGTGGATAGGCAGCAAGCACTAGAGCAGGCCTATGTATACATGTATGCAGGTCTTATTCAACAGCCCCATCTGGGAAAGGTAGAGTACTAGCGATGACTCTTTGATGATATGACTGAGGTCATCTAGCGACCATATTTAGACTATGAGGAGTGAACCTTAGATGCCAGGCTGGTTCCATATTTATTTTAGAGAAGGTATCTCATTGGGGGGACCAGATATGTAGTAGAGCGGTTTGTGCATACCCGAGTGCTAAGACAGTACGGTCATCGGTAGGGTAGGACACACGACATTACTATTTATGCATAGATCCGTGATGAGAAACCATTATGGGGTGCCCAGCTAATTTATGAGATGGCTCATCAGGAGATTTGTGACATGGTTGGAGTAGACTGGGATCTTTGCTAGATGTCACAGATGTAGGTTGTTTGGATGGCTATACCACAGAGATGCTCCAGCATCCATTTCCTTGTTTTATAGTGCCAGAGGAGGTTATTCCTTGGATAGAGGAGCCATTAGATTATGATCCTAATGATCATCCCGCTAGAGGGAGAGGAAGAGCTCAGAGAGACAGGGGCACTGGTTTTCATGGAGGGAGAGATGGAGGCCAAGATGGAGGTTGAGATGGGAGGAATCCTCCTCTAGCTAAGGGGGATGACGGGGGAGATGATAGGGGTGGTGGTGTTGTGGGTGGCCATGCAAAGGTTCCTAGTGGGAGCAGGGAGGGTCGGCACACCCGTTTTAGATTTTTTGATCCTCGAATGGACCCAGTTCCATTACTTAAAGGGGACTAGCAGAGGTAGAAGAGGAAGAGATAGCCTGACAGACCACAAGACAGGGCCTCAGGACAGGATTCAAGCAAGGGATCTGGCAGAGATGGGGATCCTCTATCTCAGTGTGAGTAGGAGAGAGAGAAGATTAGGGCTCAGATTACAGCTTTAGAGGCTAGAGCTATGGCAGCAGAGGCTAGGATCACAGTTGTAGATGCTTTACTTACTGATCAGAATACACAGCTGGAGAGAATGAGAGAAAAGTGAGATGCACAGCTAGAGAGGCTCAGGATAGAGTGAGATGCAGGCTCGTACTGCTATTCACCAGGGCCAGAGAGTGACTTATTATTATGCTCTTTATCATGCAGCAGTGCAAGAGGGATAGAGAGAAACATCTTTTTCATGGTTGGCTCAGCAGTCAAAGGGGGCGATGCCTCCTCCTCCACCATTTGTACCACCTCCTCCTCCTCTAGATCAGGGAGAGGGGGGTAGCGAGAGCTGATTTTGTATTTTGTCACACATGTATACTGTATATCTAGGTCCTTCTGAGATCTTTCTTTTGTACATGACACACACACACACACACACACATATATATATTTGGTTCTTTCTGATCTTCTGACATGTTGATACTCTTTATGTAGACTTGTGTCATATCTTGATCTTTGTATCATGTTTGAGATATATAACTGATGCAGTTGTTCCCTGAGTCTGATATGTTTCATGATGTCTCTTTTCTTTGATAGATGTATTTGCACATGTGATTAGATCTTGGTCGTATGATGAGTTAGATTTTATATGAGGACATCATTTTATGCATGTTTTGATTTATCACTGATATAAATATGTTTCAAATGATACTATGTGTATATGCAAATGCATGTTTTTGAGTTTTTCTTATGCAAGTAAAATGTATGGATGCACTTAAGATGTAAGATGCACAAATGCTTTGTTTTTGTATTTACTCTCTGTCTCTTTTATGAATGCAAAATGTATGCTATGGATGTGTAACGATATTTATATCACTGATAGTAAATGGATGTTTCTAACTTGGTGATTAGAAGAAGATAGAAATTATTTTTTAGCACAAATTTCCTTATCCTTTTACTTCTTTCATAAATGTATCATGTAATCTTTAAATGTAGTTATATGCAGAGTCTTAGGATTTGTCACTAATTGGCAGATATTGGACATTTTTATCATCATTAGGTGCTTTTTGGAATGGATACCACCTGATAGTACAACCATCACTAATACCCACTGATATTTTGAAAGTATGAATACTATTTTTTTTTTTAAATGTCAGAAATAGACTTAGGCATCAAGGCATAGAAGCCAGGATAACAAAATAGTCACCTTCCTTTTAATATACCATATTTTGTGTAAGGCAAGATGTTGGACCCGCAATGACCTTGAAAATTCATATCCTTGGGTACATTATGCTTCGTATACCTTAGCGAGAATATGAGTTTTTAGAAAATAGACAAGGAAATTGTTTCAAACTTACCGTAGTTTACACATAACGAAGATCAAGATATATGCGGCTATCCACCCATAGTGGCAACCCTTATCATAAACATCCAAGTTAGGTGAAATTTATAGGATCATGTGGAACAATCACCACATGCAGAAAACCAAGAAAATGTTATGCCCCCTATCCTTGCGACTCTTTGTCTTTGCACAGACGTCATGGAGTAACTCGGAAGACTTAACAACTATCAATTTTGAATCAATCAAATAAAGTTCATAACTTCTTAGATGCCCCTAGTTTAAATCATCATCAGGACATAAAAGAGCCATGATCAAATCAAAATCAAACTATGTTTAGGTAGTATTTGAGAAATACTAGTGATTTATTTTTCAAGCGCAATATAGATTCAACAATCAAAAATTCAGATTTCAAGCAAATAGGTGTTCCATGTCTGAGTATAACCATTGTCATGCCTGTTTGTAATCCAATGTTGGTCGTAAGAACACCGTTCATGTTAGTGGAATGTTTGTGTCACCCGTGGTCTTGTGAAAGTGACAGTTTGGTGAAATTATCCAGTAACATCATATCACAAGATAAACCATCCTATGACGACCTAGTAGACACAACCTAACATGTTAGAAAAAGATGCCCCTAGTGTAGAATGACTTGATCCTAAGATAGAAATGCAGACAAATCCCAAGCGAGGATAAGATAGTTGTTTAGGAAATGAAGTCAATGTTTTTAGCACAAGTGTAAACGTGAAGGTTTAGTATCAGCAATGCATTGATAGATGGAGTGCAGAACACAAGTGATGCCTAATTGCCAGGTTTTCACCACTTGACAAGATCTTTTCTTTCTTTTTGCTACCAATATGCCTGATTGCCAGGTTTTCACCAAGGCACTTTTTCCTTTTTTTTTATTTTTTTGCTATTTTTGCTTTTTTGAATGTTTTTGTAGTATCAAGGAGCCTGTTTACTAGGTTTTCACCAAGGATACCCTTTTCTTCAGGACTTTATCCACTATTTTTGGATTTCTTCAGTATCAATTTTCTGAATGTTTTTGGTATTTTCTGAGAACTATTTCATTGTATAGGCTCTGCTAGCTGAATATCAAGCGTAGAACCGCTTCAAATGTAGAGTATTAATAGGATCTAGAAGAATGTCTCCCTCAAGTGTAGCCAGTTGATAAGCTCCAGTCCCAAAAGTAGCAATGATAACATAAGTTCCCAACCAATTTGGTTCAAATCTTCCTTTTTGTTCTCTGTTAGGTTGGTTCTTAGGATTCTCCTTTAGGACAAGATCCCCCACTTCAAATTTACGTGGATTTACCTTTTTATTATACCCCTTGGATATGTGTGCTTGGTACACTTTCAGATGGTTGAACTCCTGTTGTCAGCGCTCATCAAGTAGGTCTAAAGAATTCACCTGATCGATGCGGTATTGCTCATCAGTAACAAGACCTTGTAAAGATATCTGCAAAGATGGGATTTCAACCTTAATAGGTAGTACTACTTCAATGCCATAGACTAGGTAAAATGGTGTGGCTCTAGTTGGTGTTTGGATGCTTGTTCTATAGGCCCATAGCGTCGAATTCAGTTGTAAATGTCAGTCTCTGCCAGACTTACTCATAGTTCTATGTAGAATTTTCAGAATATTTTTATTAGATGCCTCAGCCTGTCCATTACCTTGAGGGTAATAGATTGAGGAGTAATGTTGAGTGATGTGGAACTATTCACAAAGGTCATCAATGTCTTGATTTTTAAATTGGCCCCCATTGTCTGTTACAATTGAAGAGGGTATCCCATATCTACAAATAATGTAGTTCAGAATGAACATAGCCACCTATTTTCCAGTGGCTTTGATTATCAGCATGGCCTCGACCCACTTCATAAAATACTCAGTTTCAGTAATGATGAACTTGTGTCCATTTGAAGAATTGGGATATATTTGTCCAACCAAGTCAAAGGCCCATTGCTGAAATGGCCAATGTATAATGAAAGGTATAAGTTCTCTGGCAGGAGCATGGATAAGGTTTCCATGTGTCTGGCATTTAAGACATGTTTTTGAAAACTGAATAGTGTCTTTTTCCATGGTAGGCCATTAATAGCCTACGTGGAGTAGTTTCTTTGCCAATGAAAATTCATTTGAATGTGATCCACATACACCTTCGTGGACTTCTTTTAATGCGAGATCAGACTCTTATATTTTTAAACATCTAAGAAGTGTACCATCGAGACCTCATCGATATAAGTTATTAGTCATGAGGACGTAACGCAATGTTGTCCTAATCAAGGCTCATTTCTTATTTTAGTATAGATTGGTGGGAATAGTTTGGTCAGTGAGACAGGAAATAATATTGGCATACCGAGATTGGTCTAAGGTGTTTAAAGCACAGATCAGTTGGTATTCATGGGTATTAAAGGCAGGGTAGGATAGTTCTTCCGCCAAGAAGTCGTACAGGAATTGATGCTCCTCTAGTTGTAACATGGATGCCAATGTAGCCATAGCATCTACGGCCTTATTCTTTGTTCTAGGTATTTGCTGGAAAGTGATGAAGACAAAATACTTCTTTAAGTCATGTACCATTTGTCCATACGACATCAACTTCTCATCCTTTGTTTGATAATCTCCATTGACTTGATTAATGATGAGTTGGGAGTCACCATACACGTGTAACTCTACAATCTTCCATTCCATGGCAAGCTTAAGACCATTTATCAATGCCTCGTATTCAGAAATGTTATTGGTGCCAGGGATAACTTTAAGAAACCCCCCCTCCCAAAAAGTATAAAATTGTGGCAAATCACATTTTGTTTGAGGGAAAAATTTTAATATTGATGGCGAATTGTGGTTCAAATTATAGATATTTGGTGGCAAATTTTTTAATACCGTATACAATTTTTATAAAAAAATGGTGAAAACAAATTATTTTAATAGGAAAATTATTAATATAATTGGCGAAGCTGGAAAATTTTACTGATAAATTATGGCAAAATAATTTTCCAAATATTGTAATTAATTATTTGTCGTGGCAAATGTATTTCAAAAATACATATAAACTTGGCGATTTAAGGGAATAGTTGTATAGTTGGTATGACAATTTAATAATTAGAAATAACTATTAAAGTTTCATTCTCCAAAGTTTTCATTTTCAAAGGATGACATGTGTGATGTTTCCGGAGAGAGTTTTCAGTAAAGGAGTTATGTCACCACATTTCTTCCAAAATGCACCTTCCACCGTTCATCTCTCTTAATCCAATGGTTCTAATTTGATGTTGAAGTTGCATCGGGTCCCACCTCTATG
>MU226222.1:1824735-1837729 GCA_018584345.1 Thuja plicata
TTTCTAAAATGAACATTGAATGATAGGATATAGTAGTTAATAAGTTCAAAAAATACCTATTGATTGCTACTGCTAATTTAGCAGAAATTTTCTAAATTTGCCAATTCATGTCTGCATCGTCATCATCCTCTAATTCTGGTATTCCAGTTCCTTCATTGTTCTCTTCATTTTCATTTGTGTCTTCTTCCACTCTGACCTCCATTTCTATGAATCCCACTCCCATCACCACCTGTATTTGTCCCACTCGGAGTAGGAGATTGGTTAATGGTGTTGCCCAACCCTCTTCTTTTGCATCTTTTCTTCCAGATTTCCATTTCTTTTTGATAAGGAAAAGTATTGACATCATATCTAGATGTGTAGACCCTCAATCATGATTCCAAATTATTTTCTAGTTTGTTTCTTAGCTTTGATTTTAGGAATCCCAAAGCACTGAAAACTCTCTCATCCTCCACCGAACCCAATATCACGGTTTGACATAGATCAGCAAGCTTGAAGAACTCCAAAATTTCATCACGCAACATTGTGCTCTATTTTAGTTCTGTCTAAAGCCTTGTTGCCGAGCCCTCTGCATGTGGGTTATGCATTAATTGATATTGATGCTTCATAGTCCTTGCAAAAGTGCCTGATTGCTGTCTAAGAAGACCTTCAACTAAAATTCCATTGATAGTCACTCCATTGAATTCTATAGATTTGCAAAATTCCTTTATCAAAGTCAACAGCCTCTTACAATAATCTTCCTTAGAGTTTAAGTGCCAATATTGAGGAAACACAATTGCCATGGCCTCAAGGAGTTGTTCATATGGGAATTAGGATCTTATTTCAGAGGAAACTTTATAGGCTATGTCCCTTGCATTAGCTGCTATAGACTCGATGATCATGGTAAACTCTTGCCTTGTAACTCTTGTAGCTCACTTCTTTGGGGCACCGTAGTACATTGGTATCTGAAATCCCCTTACACAAACACATAAATCTCCATTTTCAATGATCTTTAAATAATTATCAGTATTGTCCAAATCTGTTAATTTCCTCCAGTGATGAAATTTTTTATCGGATAAATTTGGGTCATTTCGATAAAGATTATCGAGGACTTGGCATGACATTTTACATAAAGTAGCATATTATGCAATATACATGGCTCTTTGCTGGGCTTTTTTCATAATGAACATCATTTATTCTAGCATGAGAAGAAGAGATGCTAAAGTCAAAAGTGTCTCTATATTACTTAACCTTCGAAGCAGGTTGCCACATCTCTGATTTTCTGCATTGTCACGATTTTCATACATAAGTCCAATCAAAGATTGATATTCACAAAAAAATTGATGCGCTGGCCCATCCAAAGAGATCCATATGGTATCAACATCTTTTAGATGTTTGTTTCCATTGGTAATTCCATCAGCAAAGTGCTAAAATTCCCTAAAACGTTTGGGACTTCGACAAAAATATGATTACAATTCTCTTACTAAATCTTCAACCTTGTTTACTAAAGGAAACTTCTTCACAACTCTAAAAGAAAGATTCATCTTGTGGGCCATACAGTGAATCCCAATAACATATGGTGAACAAGAAACCTGCATCTTTGTGCAAAGACCATTCCTTTGACCTTGGATTACTAAAGCTCCATCTGCTCCAACACAGATCAACTTCTTCGCTATTTTCAATTCATCCATAGCTCCATATTCAATTAAATGGCTCTTTACTAATTGAAATAAAGTTTTTGATGTCGCATTGTCCCTCAATTTTGTAACAGTTAGTAGATGTGGTTGGCAGACATTATTCTATACAGTATAAACATGCATGCATACCCACGACATATTATGTATTGTCATAACTTCGTCTAAGGACAATGCAATAAAGGTTGACTCTTTTATTTTTCTCTATACATCCTCTATTTCAACCTGGGCAATACAACTTGCCCATTCCCATCCACTGTTTATTGACCAATGAGTGATAGGATAGTTAGGAACTTTCAGAAAGTGTAACAAACCACTCATTTCTGGATAGTCTATCATTGGACGCCCTCTACTCAAAATATGGAAAACATTACTTAATTGAACAGCTTTTTCACATTCTTCTACTTCACTTGCTTTTGCAAAAATAGCATTAATAGAACCTTGAACTTCACCAGGCTTCGTCTTAAATTTATGAAATAAATAATGTTCCTCAGTGTGCCTTTGATGTTGACATTGCTCCTTTGTTTTATATCTTACCACTTTTATTTCCCTTCCATCTACAGTTGAGGTTTCGTAAACCTTACCAATATGTTTCTCTATGGTGTCCAATTTAAGCTGCAACCACTTTTCTTTTTTATACTTCCAACTACAAATCGTACATCTGTATTCTACTGGCGGCTCACCTACAATTGGATTATCCACGGGTTCAATGAATGGATACTTTTTCGCCCAATCAAATTTAAATCTCTTGGACATCTCCCATTGACGATCTATTTTTTCTTTTGATTTTCCTCTCCCTTTAGTGCTAATGTTAATTGAAACATCATCATCACCGAAGTCGATCGATTCATCCTAGTACTAGTTATTTACTTGAAATTCATCTTCAAGGTCATCTTCATGAGAGATATCAGGTTCTTCAACTTTAGGTTCCCCAGTTTTTTGAATATAATCCTGTGTAAGTTGATAACCTCGAAGTTGTACAGGTTCCTCTGATGATGTACCTTCTTCACTTTGACCAACACCATGACCATTGTGTCTTCCCCCACAAAAGTATGAAGATATTTTTCTGCATTTTGTTGGCTTCTCTTTGACATCTCCAGATTCTCCACCTTCAATAGACCTCTTCCTATTTAACTTTGACTGTGACATATCCAACAAATTAAGGCTGCAATAAAATTTTACTTGAATAATTATAAGATACCAAGGACTCGTATTCTTTTTGGTTCGCTACCGATCGCAATTGTTAGCTCAGAATCAACTGATTTTTTGTACTCCTAAATCTCTTGAAACTATCCTTATATACAAATGCTTATTTCAAATTTTGGCGAAGGGGATGACATTTGCATATGATAAAAACTAATATTTGGCAAACCCCGCGTAATTCCAAGTAATTGACTAGGCAAATAGGGTGGGAATTTGGGACACGGTGAATTACGATGCATGGCAAATTGGGTCCTAGTGCAAATAAAATTTTAAATTGGGATAATGGGACTTTGGCGAATGGCGATCCTTGATAAATACCCCTTCCTTAATCTATGGTGAATATTAGTAAATAAACAATAGATAAATGGGCGAACAACCCGACTACCGTAGTGAAATTACATGTAAATAGTGGTGAACAACCCGACCAATTAACATGTTTTTTATAAAATCTGGGCGAACCGGTCAAATAGTACACTATGGATTTTTTTGCCAAATTCTATACGCCCGACGGGACATATTCGCCAATTGGCGAAGAATCGCCACTAAAAAAATCCCTGATTGGTGCATGGAAACATCAATTTACAGGACTTTGGTATCTTGTAACCTTGAGGAGTTATGAATAGAACCCCTGCTCCAGAGCCTTATTGTGTAAATGAACCATCAAACTACATCTTCCATAGATGCTCAGTTAGATGCATGATTGTCTCATCAAGGAATTCAATCTTCAAAGGTTCAGTATCTTGAAGCAGTGAGTCAGCTAGTTGGTCAGTGAGGACTTGTCCTTTAATAGCTCTCCTATCCACATACTCAATGTCAAATTCACTTAGAATGAGGACCCATTTTGCTAATCATCCTGTTAATGTTGTTTTGCTTAAAAGATACTTTAGAGGATTGATCCTAGCAATAAGCTTTACTATATGTGAGAGCATGTAGTGTCTCAATTTTTGTGATGTGAAGATGAATGCCAAGTATGCTTTTCCAATAATGTTGTAATTGAGCTCATAGGAGACTAGCATTCTACTGATGTAGTAGATAGCTCTTTCTTTCTTTGTTTCATCCTCTTGGGCAAGAAATACTCCTAGTGATTTAGCTATAGCTAAAATATAGAGGAGTAATGAATTTCCATGAATAGGCACCATAAGAATAGGAGGAGTAGCTAGGTACTCTTTTAGTTCTCTGAAGTTGGCTTCACAATGTTCATCCCATTTGAAGGTGACCCCTTTATGTAGTAATTTTGTAAAGGGTTGTGCTCTATCTACTAGTTGTGACATGAATCTCCTGATTGATTGAAGTCTCCCTTGTAGTGTCCTCATTTGACTGACATTGTGGGGAGGAGTCATTTCTAGAATAGCTTTGACTTTTGCGGGATCCACTTCAATTCCCTTCGCTGAAACAATAAATCCTAGGATTTTTCCTGATTGGACACCAAAGGCACACTTCTTTGGATTGAGCCTGAGTTGGAATTGCTCCATTCAATCCAATATCTTTCTTAAGTCATCAATATGAGTGCTTCTCTCTTTGGATTTAGCTAGGGTGTCATCCAAGTAATCCTCCATGTTTTTGTGCATCATGTCGTGGAATATAGTAGTCATTGCTCTTTGATATGTTGCACCAGCATTCTTTAACCAAAAAGGCATGATGTTCCAGCAAAAGGCATGCACATGTAAATGTAGTTTTCTCTTGATCCTTAGGGGCAATTTTGATTTGATTATAGCCCGAGAATCCATACATTAATGAATACATCTGGTAGCCTGCGGTGAGGTCTATGATCATGTCAATGTTAGGTAGCGGGAAGTCATCCTTAGGATATGCTTTGTTTAAGTCTTTGAAGTATGTATATATCCTGATATATTTATCAGATTTAGACACGGGGACCACATTGGAGATCCATTCTACATGGGCAATGACTCTGATAAATCCTGCTTTCAACAATTTCTCTAGCTCTGCCTTCACTAGTAATGTAACATGAGGATGCATTTTTCTGAGTTTTTGTTTCACGGGTTTTATCCCAGGAGCTATAGACAAATGATGCATGATTAAGTTAGGATCAAGTCTAGGCATATTAGTATAGGACCATGCAAAGTTGATTTTCTTTTCCTTCATAAATTTAGTGAATTGTGTCTTCTCTTCTTCTGATAAAGATTGGGCAAGGTGTACTATTTAAGGATCTTCAATTGTGCCCAAATTGACTAGTTTCATTGGTTCAATCAGTACTGAAGAACTTTCTTGAAAGTGATCAGGGAGGATATAAAGAATCTCATCCTTTGGCACCTCTGAGAGGTTTTCACCATTGGATGCATCATTTATTTTTACTATTTAGGATCTCACACTGCCACAAGGTGGTTTTCACCATCAATTCTTTTTTTAATTTTATTTTTCAATTGTTGACTAAGAAATTTGATATCCTCCTTTGACATGTTCTTGCTCCTTGTTGTGGTGGAAGAAGGGTAAGGTTCACAAGAATTTAGATAACAAGCCAAGGCATAGTCGTTGGGAAAGTTGAGGATAGGAGTAGGATCTGTACGAGTCCAACCAATAAGGTCTATGTTTATTAAGGATAAGGAATCAGAATCGGGGAAGGATAACATTGCATTAGTATCATGACTATTAACTGACAAGACGTGGTCTGTTAAGTTAATTTATTTGATATTCAAATCAATAAGAGTTATATCATCATAAAAAGGGTCATTTCTAGTTATATGCGGACCAAACTCTAGTGACTCATCAGTGGGGCTCTCATCATCACCTCTACGCAAAAGGAGGATTCTTGTCTGTCACCTTAGAACTTCCTCTAGACTTAGGAAAGCACCATTGTCTCCATCCATAATAGGGAGAAGGAACTGTTCCTCCCCCTTAGGATTATTAGTGTTTTTGGGAGTAGTGTTAGACTGTTCACGAGGAGTTGAGGGAGCTGCAAACATGTGAATTGTTTCTATTTCAATATCTTATGTGGCAACAAATAGCTCATCCCATTCATAATCATGAGAATTAGTGACCTCATCATCAGATCTATTTAAGTATTCATCAATGGTTATTTGATGTACTCAGTTAGCTACATGTGTATCAAAATGAGGTAAGTCAAGGACATGTGAAATTGTGACTAATTGCCCCCAGTTAGGATGTGAATCCAGTTGGCAAGATGTTCTTTCAGTAGTCATTGCTATCAAGGGTATATCTGAATCATCTGTTGTTGAGTCTCCTACCTCTTGAATGGGAGGTTGTGCTAACAAATGGGTGTGAAGATCTTATGGTACCTCAAAGTTGGTTACATAGCACTCTCCTTGATATTTGGGATTCTCTGTGCCAACATGTAATAACCTTTCATAGGACCACTACTCTAGTTCATATGTTTCATCACTCCCTTTGTCTGAGGCTAGGCTGTCTTTTGAAGCAAGTTTGTCAGTTTTAGTATTAAAACCCAGTCTTGTTTTTTCTCTGGTATTTTGGAACTCCATGGGTATAGGCTCAATAAGTCCTCTTCCTATGTTGTTTAGAGGTCCTTTTCCTTTGTACCCCATTTTTTTGAGGAAATCATATCCCTTTCCATACTATTCCAGGGATATTTATACATGTTTCACCTCATCTTCCGCTAGTTCTCCTTTGTAAAGCCAGTCCAAGACTGCCCATTCTTTTGTCTTATCTAAAGAATATGTGGATGCCTTAACCATGCCCGTGGCTTTGTGAATTTCTAGTTCCTTTGATGTAGAAGGTGTGAAATACTAGGATGGTCTTCCATAAGATCATGGTGATATTGGTAATTCTATCAGTGAGGGAGTCAAGTCCAGTTTGTACTCTCACATACCTATTTCTTCAAGTTTTAAGGTTTTCCCAAATCTTTTAATCACCATGTCTTTGGTAGTCTTAGGAGCAATCTCATTCATAGCCTCCTTGTTATGTGGAATCAAACTACCTACTTTGATATTGTTGCAAGTATAGTTAGCATCGGATGGAATTGTTACCTCCACCCCATTATGTGGGAACTTGATGCATTGGTGGTAAGTAGATGGTACAACTTGCATTTCATGAATCCATGGCCTCCCTAGTAGGATGTTGTAGGCTAAGGGCAGATCCAGAACTTGACATGTGACATTTCTTTCAATTGGTCCAATTCTGATGAGGAGAATGATAAGACCCCTAGAGGATCTTTCTTCCTCATCATAAGATTTGATGGTTATCTTGCTTCTGGAATCAATTGTTTGTTCTAAAAGACCCAACTTTATGATGAGATTAAGAGTACAAATATTTAATCCTGCACCTCCATCTATCAAGACACGTCTAACACGAGATTTATGAATGAGAACTTCAATATGGAGGGGTTGATTGTGTGGATGCGTCAAAGATTTATCATCCTCTTCAGAAAAGGAGAGGTAATGTGGCAATGAGATGTGATTGACCATTGCTTTGAATTTGTCTATATCAATATCCTTTAGGACATTTGTAGCATGTAGGGCTTGCTCTAGGATTTCCCTATGTACTGTGGATATCTTGAGTAACTCAAAGATGGAAATTTTGGTAGAGGTTCGTTGTAATTGGTCTACCAAGTCATATTTTGCTCCAGGAATAGTAACCACATGTTTTTTTGCCAGTTTAGGAATAGTAATAATAGGAACTTTGGATGTTGATGCTTGTTTTGGGGGTCCTTTGATTATGACCTGTGCTTGGCTCCGTGTTACTACATTTGAGTGGAATGAAACACCTTTGATTGTGACCACATTAATTGATTTGGTTTTAATGTCTAGCATATTGATCACATTATCATTGTTGGAATAGGTGTAGTTTAATTCATTACCTTTTCCTTTAGATGTTTCCCCTTTGTCATAATTAGGAAATGGTTTATTGAATGTCGTATGATCTTCATTGGTAGTGTGTCCATCCACTTTGATCTTACCTCCTTCAATGAGGTCTTGAATAATATGTTTAAGCTTAAGGAAATTATTAGTCTTGTGTCCTTTGTTCTTGTGAAAGACATAGTAGGAGTTATCATCCCACCATCTGGGTTTGACCATTGGTTCCCATGGTTTGGAATCTGGGATTGTGAGAAATTTTTTATCCAATAGTGTTTTTAGAACAGTCTCAAGGGGTTCTCCCAAAGGAGTGAATGTTCTTTGAGGTTTTGAAGTCCACGTCCGACCTTTGTTATTATCATTATTTGCCTTGGGTAGGGGAGGTATTACCTTGGTCTCTTTGCTTGCTTGCATACTGTTGGTTAGATTGAACACCTCAGGTTTAGGGCCAACACTAGATGCGTCTACTATGCCATCATTGACAACATTATTGTTCTATTTCCACCATTTAGGCTTGGAGTTGGAGTTGTTCAATTTGTTTTCACTCTAAAGGGTGATCTCCCCCTTTCTGACCATAACTTCTTTGATACGGAAGGTGTTTTTAATCATCCTATCAAAACTAGGGGAATCTTGCATTTTCAATACGTAGTTCAATTCTGGTACCAAGTTATTGACAAAGATTTCCATCTTCTCTGATTCAGGAATAGCTCTGGAGTACCGTGCAAAGATTTTCCTCCATCTTTGTAGGAAGTGTGTAAATGATTCACCTGTCTTCTATTTAGTATTACATAAATCCATCACAGTCACATCATGTTGGATGTTATAGGATTAATGTTGAATAAATTGTTGAATCAACTCCTCGAAATTGTTGACCTTGCACGTTAGTTTCGAGAACCATTCCATGGTGTTGCCTCCTAAAATTCCAATAAATAGTCGCATGAGGTAAGTGGGTTCATGCATGTACTCTATGATAAGAGCACCAAACTCTCAAACACGGTCATGTGGATTGATCTCTCCCATATACTTGTCGTATTTTGGCTGTGCCACGTTAGGAGGGAATGGAACCATAGTGATATTCTTGTCAAAAGGGAATGGACAAATGGTGTCCAAAGAGTATTTTGTTTTGGGTTTCTCTTTATCTTGTTTGAGGTTTGCAAGCTCTGTTTGCATCAAAGTGAGTTTCTTGGTGACAATGGATATAGGAGTTGGTACCTCCTTTTCTTTGAGTTTCTCCACATCATAATCCGGGGGTGATTTTACATCGGTGGATGCCAAATAGAGGAAGTATTTCTCTTTATCATCATCAATTATCCTTTCCAATATCTTGTGGAACCTCTTACTCTATTTGAGTTTATCATACTCATCTTCAAGGATCTCCCCCTCACTGTCCAATCCAAATATATGATGCTCAAAGGTGGTTTCTTCATTGTCATCGAGATCTTTGTGCTTTTGGCTTTTTCTATTGTCATATTCTTCAAAAGCCTCACTCCGTCCGCGAGTGGATCTATCCATTTGTGGAGAGTCTAGATCGAGGAGGGAACAATGAGTTGTTTCCCCTGGAAAGTGCGGTGATTTAGGAGGCACTTTTGATCCTTTAGAGGTGTACTTGTTGCGTCTTATGTTAACCATGAATTTGTGTCTCAACTTTTGTCAACGTTTCCCAATAGTGTCAGGGAGTATCTCAAATTTCTCAAGTGAGTGTGTCTAGGTTGAAGTATCATTTGAGTTTATTGGGTGGAAGTAAATGATTCCAATGTCAAAGGGTTAGAATGCCGTGATAGTGAGTTGGGATCCAAGTTTTTGTAAGAAGCAGATAGACCACATGTATTGAGATAGATTTGCAAGAAACAGACAGGACATGCAAGGTAGACATTTGAAAAGCATTTTGATATAATGATAGGGAGACCAGAAAAGACAATAGGGATAGATTAAAGAGCCAAAAGGGTATCCAAATAAACTAAGACTTTCTGAGAAACTATCTTACAAATTATTAGTGTCCTAGATGCAATCTCCCAAATGTGATCCTAGAAATACTGGATGCGAGCTACTGATGTCCCTAGATGCGAGCTTATATACCTGTATCATCTTAAACTATAAGCACTTATATGTTAAGAACATTTAGCCCTCCTTAGGAGATTTTTTTGACCTCCATCATATCATCCTCCCATTTTTGTATCATTCCCTACTTCTGTGCCTGATTAGGACCTTGATTGGGCCTCTTCGGGCACCTTCTACCCCACCTGGCATGTTTTCTAGGGGTTCTAACCCCCTGGGTCAAGGTCAACCTCAACCTTGACCTAGGTCAGGTTCAACCTCAACCCTGACCAGGGTCCCCCTTTTGAATCTGGAAGCCTGTCGGCTACTGGGGGTCATCCAAAATTCATTTTTCCCGCTTCCGGGTTGACTATTTCAGGTTCCAAAGTGTTGATTCCTAAATTATATTTAATATAGGTCCTCTTCTAGGGGTATGGGTCTAATTGGAATTTAATTCTCCTATGTCATCCTCCTTAGAAGATTGTTCCCTAGTTTCATATAAAAGGGAGCCTTCTTCTCTCATTTTCTAAAAACCATTATCAAGTAACAAGCGCTAAGGAAACTAAGCATTCAAAGGACATTCAAGCATCCATTATTATGCATATTTCCAAGCTTTCAATGTGTTCAAGTTTTCCTCTTAAGCATTCAAGTTCTCCATTGAATATCAAGGATTCAAGCTTCCAAGCCTTTGAAGGGATTAGGTTCAAACATTCAAGATTCATCATTCAAACCCTAGATCTAGCCATTATGGTGGTGTGATCTTCCTTCAAGATCCTTTGTGCATCCTCAAGACTCTATCATCATCTCTTCAAGGTAGATTCCAAGCATACAATCATGGAATTTTATTTTTTTCTAAAGTCTAAGCTTTCATATTTACATACTTGTATACATTTGAATTATAATTGCATATCTATTGAATATCATAGCTTCATTGTTAGATTCAATTCTACTACTTGCTAGCATTCTATACTTTATTGATTTCAAGGTTAATTCCTAAATTGGGGTTTGACTAAGGCAAACCCCTCCCCCCCAACAAACAAACCTCTTTTTCTTGCAGGTACAGGTTTAGGACTGTGGGTTTGGACTCAGATCTGGATACCCTTTTTGGCTTTCTTCCGGACTCCGTGAACAGATTCTCTGTCAGACCTATGCAGGTCAAGGTCAACATTATTGGGTTAGGGTTTACATTTTTGGGTCAAGGTTGACCTTTTTCATAAGACGGTGTCAGATCAGAAAAATATTTTTGGGTTTTGTTCGTCTATGCATTCTGATTTCGGATCATACTTCAGTTTTTCCAGAAACAGAGTACAGACCTCAAAAAACAACATTCTTTGATCTGTAATTGTTTAAGGTTAGTACATTTCTCCTATTTCTTCATTTACTATCATATATCATATCTATATATTCAATTAACAAAATTTAAGATCTCCTTTACTCTCTTTTCCAAATGGTTGATTCATTTGTGCATTAATCCCTCTTTTGGGTTGATCAACTTGGATCTTCCATTTGTACATTTGAGGATAGAAGAAGAGCATCTTATCTTCCTCATAATCACATTTCAACACAATTAAAATTTAAATGTAAAGGATAGGGAAATACACAATCAAACCCTAATAAAACTAAATAAACACAAAAGAAACATTTTTCTTCCTTTACATTTTGGTGAACCCGCGATAGACAACTCCTTCTTTTTGGTGTTAGATTTACATCTTAGATTATAATTTACAAAACAAAAAATTTAAATACTCATAAAATATACAAAAACACTTCTTGCATTTCATTCATTATGAATATCTTTTGGTGTATGGCTATTTTTCTCATTATTCTTCTCTTAGCATCTCTTTATAGTACTTATGATGTGTATGAGACTATTCTCCATTTTATTACATTTATCACTCTTCAAAGTGCACTTTCTTATGTCATTATGAGATTGACCAATACTAGTCTCCCTACTTTTAAAACTTTTATTAAGGATGTGTGTAATGGAATCATTACTCTTTTGGATTATGTGAAGAATTTGGTAGATGATACACCATTGCCTAATCTTCCTCCTAACCTTCCTAATCCAATTATTCCTAATAACCCAACTCCTATTCTTCCATCTTCCATCCCTAGTTCTTCTCACACTTTTGTTAAGGCTCAAACTATGGTATAAGATGAGGATGTGCAAGAATTTATAGATTTACCTTCTCCTTCTTATCCCGTCCATGATGATATTAAAGGGAAATCCAAAGAAAATTCTCCTAAAACTATTGTTCCACCTTACACGACATTTTCTCATGAACACAATAATCAATAACTTCCTGTAAGGTATAAAATCTTGGCACAAGAAGGATTCCCTTAATAAGATTTATGTAATATAGTAAAGCGAGATCCAAAGGCCAAATTTATGTTTTCTTACACTTAATTATTATGATAAAATAGCTTAAGGAACACATAAGAAATAAATGGACAAGATACCTACCTCATAACATAGCATATCTGGAAAAACTCATTTTCTGAGGTTTGTATTGAGTTTCTGGAAAATCTGACAATTGATACCAAACTGGAACGCAGAGACGAACAAAACCCAGAAATTGTTTTCCATTTTGATGTCCTCTTATGAAAAAGGTCAACCTTGACCCATAAATGTCAACCCTAACCCAATATTGTCGACCCTAACCTGCACAGATCCGAAAGTGACTTTGTTCGTGGATCCTGAAAGTTTGCCGAAAAGGGTATCCAGATCTGGACTCAAATCCACTATTTTGTACCTGTAAATCTCAAAAATAGCACCTGCAAATATCTGAAAGAGGGATTTTGGGGTGGCTATATAGGGTTTTGCCTTAGTCAAACCCCCATTTTGGTGATCTCCACCTCCACGAATAGCCAAATATAGAATGTAATGTGTGTGTATTGATCTCTTGAAGAGAGCTTGTAAACATGCAATATCAAGATCTAATCTTCTAGATTAACAATCCTAACATAACATGGAAATGAGAAAGAAATGCATAGATTTGAATATGACAAAGAAAGTATACCAAGCCCCCAAGGCTAAAGTATTTCTATCAACTCACAATCTGTAATTGCTACCCCATGGTAATGTCCTTTGAGTTCTTGAATGTTGAAAATAGTAGATCTAAAGAGAGATCCTTCTTGCTTCAATGAAGATCCACCATAGACTATCCTTCAAAATTCTTGATAGAAGATGATGATATGTCCACCTAGCTTGTCCTTCTATATCATCCTCTTTCTTGTTTGCATCATTTCATCATGTCATCTCCCAATTTCATCTCATGATCAAATGAAGGCAAAAGAGAGTGT
>MU226222.1:1862309-1874646 GCA_018584345.1 Thuja plicata
TTTCTCAAGTGGGTTGAGTCTTAATCACTCCCTAATGGAATGTGACAACATTAGGAGGTGGGTTAGGATGGATTTAGGATTAGAATTAGATTAGCATGGGGTGAATGGGTTGGGATAGGTTCAAACCCAAGGTAAAAGTGGTTGAAGTGGGTTAGGTTAGGGGTTTAGAAGAATATTAATAAAATGAATTTAACTTATTTAATTCATTCAAAAATAGGATATTAATTATTTAAGCATTTAATTGCTTTTTAATAATCAATAGGACTATAGCCAATTTAATTAAATTAATTAGGCTAGGGGGAATGGATTCCTTTGCAAAGTGATGAAACACATTGAGGTTTATTTAATTCCTTTATGATTAAATACTAGCCATGTTTGAATTTGATTTGTTTAAATTGGTTTGAATTGATTTGGATTGTATGGTTGTAGTAGCTAATATAATTCAGTGATAAAAATCACCTAGGACATTAAATTTGATTTAAAATGAACTATGTCAAAGTAACATTGTCGTGACATAATTGGGGGTATGATCACACTTAGGGAAAATACGGTCTATGGTCAGAGCATACCAAATCTAGGTGGTTACAACTTCAACTATGTTGAATCATCAACAAGAAAAGCTTCAGACACACTAGTAGAAGAGATCACAAGTCTTCAAGAATTCAATCTACATCTGACAGAGAAAATCAAGATGCTGCAAATTGGTCAAGAGACTCATATGGTAAAAATGATTGATGTCATGAATGATTCAAGAAAAGATGAATCAAAGAGAACATTGTCTATTGATGATAGGAGGAAAATTACAGAGAAGCTACAAGAAAAAGAATCAGAGATTCAAAGACTTACTGATCATCACCATGAGATTACCAACCAGATTATTCTTATGAATCAAGAGGCAAATAGATTAAATATTGAACTCATTGAAAGAATACAGATCATTGGTGAGCTAAGGGAAGAGAATGAGAAACTAAATCATGAAGTCAAAATTCAAAATCAGCACAATGAATTGATCAAGAAAGCTGAAGATAGCAATAAAAGAATGGATGATTTCCTTGATGGTCAAAGAAGAGTGAACAACTACACAAGAATAGGGTACATTGACAATGGAGAATCATCTAATCAATAAGATCAAAGGAATGTTTATACAACTCCAAGGACCAAGAAGTTGTCATGCAATCACTGTGGAAAACCAGGCCACACCTCAAACATTTGCAGAAACAAAATGAAAGGTATTCCTTGATCACAATCTACTTTCATTGGTAATTTTTATAAATGTCACAAGAAAGGACATAAGGCATAAGAATGTAGATCCAAAATGACAAATCCAAAGAAGGAAACCTAAATGGACAAGTACTGTCCTACTTGCAAAATGAATGGACATACATATCAAGAATGTTGGAAAAAGAATAAGCATGGACACCAAAAGAACCTGATAATGGCTACAAACCGACAAGAGTAGGTAACTCATATGTTTGAGACTATAACACATGGGTAAATTGCACTGCATGTGGAAGGTATGGTCATATATATGCATGGACTAGAAAACCAAGAGGATGGTTCAATCCAGGTATAGCATGTTTACATTGTCATAAGGTTGGACATGTGATAAAAGATTGCAAAGACTGACTGATAGAAACAAGCACTTATCCCAATGGAAACACCATTGATGACATCAAGAAGATGAGAAACAAGATGTGGGTAAAATCCACAAACACTGAAGGTGCTGGAACAAGCAATGCAAATGATGACGCCACATCCAATGGATATAGTGGCATCACTATCTCCAACTAAATTGCACAAGTAAGTATGGAACTGCAATATGACAAGTTATATTATGCATCGGTTCCATTTACATATTGATCTTATAGACAAAATTAGCATTATTAAAGATGCACTATATTGTTACTTGTAATATTTTTGAAAGACAACCATCAGTTAATGGGTACAAATTAGCATCGGTGAACACACACAGAAAATTTAACACTACTTACCGAAATGTATCGGTCATTACACAAAATCCAAGTCACTAAGTGTAAACTGACGGACATCGGTAATCCTTGAGCTGACAGAAGTTTTCATCACCATTTTACCGATAATCATCAGTGAAGTCACCAAAGCTTCTAACAACCCTGACAATTTGCGCCTACACCAAAGATGTTACTTATGCCTCAACTGACGAACTCAGTCTTTATATACCGATGAGTTGTTATGCATTAATGATAACCTAGGGCACAAAAGTTATAAAATCGTAACGGAAGAACTCATTTTGCACCCACGATTTTCGAGCAACCAAGCAGACCTATTAGAGAGATAATTGAAGTGCAACCTCAGCAAGATTCCAACTCAACTCAAAGGATTCATGAGAGATCAAAGAGATTTGGTAAGTACCTTCATTCACCGACCGCACTGTTTAAATTACGAAAAGCCCTAAATTTCTGAAAACAATGGTATCTACTTCTAGAGTTGAAAATTTGAAAGAGGATAAGAAGAAAATGATCAATCTTATCAGCAGAGGCACTTGTGTTGAACCTAAATATAAGCTGCACCCAAAAATTGCATCACAACCTAATGATTCCGGAGCATTCTCTAGAATCCCACCTAAGGTTTTGCTGGTAGAGGACGTAAGGTCCTATAAACATTGCAAGATCTTGGAATTAGGAGATTTGGACCTAGACAATGCCTATAGGGAACTTTTTGATGAAGCTAGAAACCTAAAAGAAGAGCACAAGAATCTAGAAGTGAAGGGTCTCACGAATGCATTACACTTTCCCAGAGTTTTTAAGATAGAATGGATACGGATAGTTCTCAGCAGAATCCATAACCAGACATTATGGTTTAGTAAGCCAAAACAAATAAAAAAGGGCATTATTCATGCAGTTACTGGATATCCCACAACCGACAAACCACAAGCTCACAAGCACCCATCCCTGAAGGAAGTGGAAAAGCTAAATGGTGCAAAATTAGACAAGAGAGGTCTCAAGGTTAGCACTATCACTGACAAGGAACTCAAGTTTTGTGCATGTGTGGTAGGATACAAGATCTTCCAGGCAAGCAGAATGAATAGCATAGCAAGCACTGCTATGAGCACAGCCTACAAGATCGTCAAACTAGGAAAGAAGATGGATCTTGCAGAGATTTTGTTGACTCAACTTAAGGAGAACATGAACACCATAAGATCTTCAAGGACAAACACTTGTAAGTTTGGTTCCCTCATTATGTGCATATTCTTTTACTTTGAAGAATACTTTCCTTCTATAGGCAAAGTAGTATGGGATACAAGAAAACCTGTAACCATACAGATATGTGATCATATAGATTCATTAGGTATAGATTTGATGACCTAATGAATGAGTATTTCAAAGGTATTAAGGAAAAGATGCAAGCTAGAACAAGGATACCTGAAAGTTTGATAGAAGAATACAAAGAGGATATATGTTTTATGGTAGATATTGATTTTACCTATATCAAACCAGTAGTACCTAGGAAGTCCTTGCTATCACATTTAGAATATGAGATCAAAATAGGACAAGCCACTGAGTGCATCAAGGAACTATTGAATGAACCAGTTCACAACGAGAAAGAAAGATTTGGCACTTATGAAGAAGCCAAACCAAAGATCAAGACAAATCTTGCTGTCAAGAAAATTATAAACAAAAAGAACAAAATGGTTAAAAACTTAACCAAGAAATTTGTAGTTATTGAAGAAAGTGAAGAGGAAATAGAAGGAAAGGAGGAACAAACCAAAGGCAAGTCACCTATCGGTGAAGAAACAGAAAAGAATGGTTCAGAGGGTACACAATTAGATTCACCGCCTCTACCTCCACCTAAGAAAGAAAGAACAATATTCGCTTCAAGAACAAGAAGCAAAACTGCAAAGGAACCAACTCCTTCACCACTTAAGAAAGGTAAAGTGATAACCTACAAGAGAAAACTAGTATCACCAATAGAGATACAGACCAAAAGGAGGAAATGAGTTAGGAAAAAAGAGGTCGATCTAGAAGACTCAGCTATGGATGAAGCTGACATAAATGTGCAAAAAGGGAAAGAACCCTTGATTCCAAAGACAATTGATGAAATATGTAAGAACATCTTAGAATCACCATCTATTTCTTATCCTAACATTAGGAAATGGTTAAAATTTGATCCAGAGGATCAAAACAAGATAGAAGAAGCTATAATAGTTAAAATGTGCAAACACCATTATCTTCCACTACAATTCTCAGAATATGACGTTCCCAAGGAACTATCAGTGAGATTATCTACTAGATGGACATTTGCACTACATCAGGAAAAAGAAATAAGAGAAAGAGTACTTGTTACTCTTATGCCTTCAGATTCAAAGAAGGAAGAAATAAATGAGATGATGAAGAAGTATGAAAAGCAATTCTCACCAAAAATGAGAGTATACGAATTTCTACAAGGGAAGCTAATTGATCTTGATCAAGACAGCATTAAAAAGTGGTGCAAGATACTTAACCGGCCCATTAAGGAAGCTAGCCCGGAGAAGGAACACATCATCATTAAGGATGCAAAAGATGACACATCAGTGGAATTAGACAAAGAAGAGAGTGAAACAGTAGGCCACAAACACACTGAAGTTGTAGATGAGGAATGGCCTGACCCTACTCTTGACAAAACTCAGACTGATGAAAGCCAAATTCCACCAAGTCCAATTCATATTGACTTGAGTAATGAAGAAGAGGTTACCAAAGAAGAGTTGAAAATAAAAGGTAACATAACTAAAGATATCAATGATGAATCATGGTTGGATAGCATTATCAATGACACTACAGGAAAAGGCCCTGCAGAAGAAATACAAAAAGATAAATATATCAATGTTGCACAGGGAAATACCGATGGATGGGATACAACTACTGGCACTGCAAAGATCAATACACCGACCAACATGAAAATTTTGATACAAGCTATTGATATTGAATCAAGTTAGGAGAAATCATCTAAGAAAGATGATGATATACCCAAGGACACGGGTAATGATGAAAATAAAGATGCATCAGATACTCAAAAAGATGCAGATACAGACATGAAGGATGCAACCAACACTCAACAAGAGATGTCTACTAAAAAAGACAAAGGAGCAGATAATAAAATAGATGAAACATTGAGAAAGGATGAAGAGAAAGAAAAGAGTGAAGAAGTTAAGCAGGATGAAAGCATGAAAGAAAAGGAAGATAAATTTGTTGATACACCCAAGTCCAATGAAGAGACGTCTTCACAAAACCAACCGGTGGACTCAGAATAGAAACAACAAGATGCCTCATCTTCTCAACCCTCACCTACAAAATCCATCCAATCTTAAGGTTTACAAATTGTAGTACACCAATTTACCTCTCAGCCAAAGAAAAAGAAGAAGAAAGTAATGAAGAAAGATATCTTGGCGGTAACACTTGATGAGGTAATAGAAATACCCAAGTGGGATATATCTACTTTAGCTACTGAAGCACTTCAAAAGTTTGGAGTGATGTGTCAGAGAAAAGCAATACAAGAAAAGATGAAAAAGGCACATTGGGAAGCCCAAGCACTTGATAAGGCAAGGGATATTCTACATCAACTTGTTCTGGATATCAAAATAGAAAATGGCATATCACTCATGGAACAAATAGAAGTTCTTACTGATGCCATCAAAAATCAAAATGTAGATACAGAGAAGGAAATAGAAGAACAAGCATAGATGAAGTATCAACACAAACTAGTTAAGAAGATCAGCCAAGAAGTGGCAGAGAACAAGGTAAATCTCTCTGAACTAGCAAGTCAATTAGAACCTATGATTGTTGAAGTTGTTACCTTAGTTCATAAATTGTGCACACTAGAAAATTTCACAAAAGAAAATAGTTAAAAGCTTTCACAACTAGATTCAGATCTAACAGCTAGTGCACAAAGGTGTTAAGGTAAATTATAAGTTGAATAATGCTTGGTTGAATGTGATAAGTTGGTTTCTCTTATAAATGTTTTATGCCATCTTGTATTGGTTTTGCATTTTAGGGTCCGTATTTGAAAATTTCTTGGGAATTTTAAAAGTGATATATTATCATACTATTGAATGTGATACTTCCAATATAAGTAATCTAATCTATCTCTTCCCCACATAAGTGTTTAATGCATATTTCTCCTTGAGTAGTGATGTCTACTATGTGCTCATGATATTTTAGGAATATTGTGTTATAAAACAATCTGATATGTTTGTTGTATGAGGAACTCCCTTTTGATGGTTTGACTACACTAGGATGAATTAAGTTGATTAAGATACTTTTATGACTATGTTCTAGATGGTGTATTTATGTTGTTCAAAATTTCCATAAAGATTAGGTTCTTTCTATGCTTTATCTAGTCATAATTAACACTCTTGTATGATTTTATGTATGATTGTGATGTTAACTATTAATTAAGGGTTAACACAAATCACCTAATGAATGATATTATGGTTTTGATTTGACGCTTGTTTTATAACTGATTAAATAATGCCTTGCATTGTGTGTTCTTACATGTTACATGCCCTAGTAACATTATACCTAAGCTCATTAATTTCTCCAATTAAGCTAGATAATGAGATACTTTTACTAAATGCTTGGATAATATATTAGTTTATAAATATGATCTATATTTTTATCTAATGTATTATATTTCTAGAGGATTTAATTAGTAATTTTCATATGTACATGATTACATTATCTATGATGATGCTTCACTACTTGTTGCTGCAATAAATGATTATGATTATTTTGAGCTAACAATACTAACCCAATCATGTTTTAATATGAATATTTTCGGATGTGTTTGTGGGATGAGGGGAGGCAATCGTAGTCACTTCTATGGGAGATCCACACGATGTCGCACTCCCCCTCCTTGTCTGCCATTGTTTGTACATATATATATATGTATTTGTCATTTTTTAACTTGGTGATGCAGGATGCAGGTACCAGGCATCGACTCCACCTGGCCACACAGGTCTGAGCGTGCCTTTAAAATCCTCGAACATTGTTTTCATGGAGATAGTACCAAGGTTTCCCCAAGTAGACCCTTTTGACTTAGGATCCTTTTTTAGGAAGTCACCCTATTTGGGTTTGGGATGTATTATTATTTCGATGGTTTTGAGAATTGTGTTATGGTCAATTGACCTTGTTCTTTTATTATTGTCAATTATGTTTGTAATGTGATCCTTGGTTATTATTATTATTATTATTATTATTATTATTATTATTATAGTTGTATTATGTGCGTAAATAATTTTACAATGTGACTTAGAATATGTATATGTTTGTATATATGGGTGCACACACACACACACACACACACACACACACACACACACATATATATATGATTGTGTGGGTGTGTATAAAGATATGAATATATGTATCATTTTTGTGATGTAATATTGGAATTGTTAAATAAAAATATATTTATAATATAAGAATTAAATATTATTATGTCTAATTGGAAAAACTAGCTCTTTTAGGAGATTTGAACCTAAGACCTCCTAGGAGTAAGACTAGCTAGTTTACCATTGAGCTATGTGAGTTATTTGGTAATTCTTTTGCTTACTACCATATTTAATGACTTGGTAAGTTAAAGAAGTTAATTTAAAATTAAAATTGTAACCATATTCTTTCGAGTAAATAAATGATGGTTAACACTAAATTAATTATTTATTAAATAATTCATACCTACCTTATAGTTGAATAGTTGCTTCTTGTAAAGCAACTTCTCCAACCTGATTGTTTTTTTATTTATATGGAGAAGAAAATATTCCTGAGGGGAGAATGGATTTGGAAGATTCTGAGAATAGATTTTACAAATTGAAGATGAGGTGATTTCATCAAGGGTGAAGGAAGACAATAGTTTATTTTGTTCTGAGAAAATGGAGAAACAATTCTTGCAAAAAAAAATTTAGTCTTGATGAGGAGGCCATATCTCGCTAACCAACCGTTGGATTGTGCTAATTTTTGGATATGTTGGTAAGAACCCGATTGTGTCAATTCTCACCAAAGCAATTGAAAAAATAAGGTGTGTGTCAAAATTTATAGATCTCTATACGTGGGCTATTCAGGAAGACAATAAGAAGGAAGTTGGAAAGCCTAGAGGTTTATGGAATTGCTTAATCACTAGGGGAATTCTCTGGAGGACTCAGGTAGAGTCTAAAACTAGAAATAATTTCCCATATCTATGTTATTATTGGAGTAATGTGTCTGTTATTGTGACTATTCTATTATTGATTATACCTATAGATAAGTAATCTAAAAACGTTCGTAATAGAATATGGAAATAAGTATCGGTATCTAATGTGTAGGATTGATGAATTTTATCACTATCTATTATTGAGATTATTTATGTCTTCACATGTGGTTTTAATTCTATGTGATCTCTATGTTTGGATGGTTGTTTCATTCCTATCTAGTTGTTATTGAGTTTTAAAAGGTTTAGGATGTCATTTTTTCACCCTTCCTTTTGATAGTTTATTTCATTTGGTAATATTTTTGTCTTTGTTATATCTCTGATTTTGTGTATGAGAAAGTCTCAAATCATTGTCAAGGTGTCTTGTGAAGACCGTCCTTTGTTCCTATTTGTATTCTAAATATTGTTAGGGTTTGGACTCATCCTGAGGGTTTGATAACATAGGAGAGTTTCCTAAACCTAGGGATTGGATGTTTTATAGTGATTACAAGTCCCTTTTTGATGACATGTTTGAGTAGGGAAAAAAGGTACCCTAGGTGGGTGGCTCACCA
The DNA here is from genome assembly GCA_018584345.1 of Thuja plicata. NCBI lineage: Eukaryota > Viridiplantae > Streptophyta > Pinopsida > Cupressales > Cupressaceae > Thuja > Thuja plicata. The sequence continues at coordinate 1,871,054 of MU226222.1, forward strand.
TAGGTGCCAAGACCCAAAGTGGTTGCTAGGAGATCCTATGGGTGAGTTCTTAATCAAGTGATAACTATTAAAAAAATTAACTTGGGCTTTGGGGGGTTACACATAATAAAAGATAAGTGATATTATAGTCCACATAGACTTGTTGGAGTACCGGTACCATGGGTAACGGCCAAGGTGGATTCTTAAAATTTGAGAGGGGACCAATGTTACATGGTTTCCAGGGAGGATCCCAATACACAGGTTATGTGATGACACTCACCTAGTTGGTAATCTGGAGCCCTCACTCGTATTTTGTGATGTTTGGATACTTGTTGGTATTTTGTATTTCTTGTTTTTTTTTCTGTTTTTTTTTTATGCTTCTTTGGGAAAGTCTTCTTCTTGGCCTTAGATTTCCTTAGAGCTTGTGTGGACCTTGGTTCTATCTACTAGCATAGGGGAGTTGAACTTCACGGTTCCACGTGGTTGGGTGGTTAATATTATTGAGGTATTGTTCGTGGTTGCATGGATTTATTTACCCTTGGATTCATGCTTGGAAGCTATCAAGAATTCTACTTCTGCATCATGTACTTCATTGTATTGTAATTCTGAGGTATTGATTTATTAAAATCCCTTGATGGGTATTGTAATATAATGTAATGTAGTTGAAAAGAGGAGCAATGTAACAGGAATGGGTATTTCTAGGTGAATGGAAGGGAAAAGTTATGCTCCAACTTATGTATGTAATAAGGATTAAAGTGAGGTGGACCTTGTCAATTGTTTCCCTCTTATGATATCTTGTTATAAAGTAAGTGATCTCTGCATGAAAAATTTATTCTTATTGTTCTCTTGTGTTATGGATAAGGACCTATTTTATATTTATGTGATAAGTAAGTTTTCTTTTATAACAGACTAAAAGAAATATTATGAAATATTTAATTAATAAATAAACTTGTGGTTATGCTTTCGACAAAGTGAAATGTTATTGTTAGATAAAATGATCTTATTATAAGAGGAACTATAGGAAATAATAGAATAATAATAGAGTTGTAACTATTGTATAACTATATATTTAAGAAATAAGATGACTAAATATTAAGGGAAGTTTATGGGAAATAAGTAAAAGACATTTCTGGTTCAGTGTAACTTACGATAGTAACTTAATAAATTGATTCACATATTGTTAACTTATGATTAATGTTAAGAATGAGTTAGGAACATTTTGGTTGGTGCCTTAAAATATATCTAGAATAATGTACATCTAGGTGGTAGGGTATGAGATAATGAATGATAATCTTTACCCTAATGTCTATATGAAACTAAATTTTTAAATAGTTTACAAATGTTATGAATTCCATTGGTTAGTTAGTAGGATGAATCATGTTGGTAAATCAGGTTTTGGTGATTAGTCATTGAAACATGTTCATGAGATAGTAATCATTTATCTTGAAACCCTATAAGTATGTTAAACTTGTAAATTGATATGAAGCTCATAAGTGTAAATAGATTAATCAATTTTTGTTTGAGTAGCGACGTTAGGGAACCTGTGAGGACTTAGGAATCTTAAGTCATGTTGAATTCTTATTTTGTGAGAAAAAGTATATATATTCTTTAGATAATGTGCATAGTAATAGTAAAAAAAAATTGACTCCATCTTTAGAGATTAGTTGGTCTGTCCTCCTGGGTTCCCTGGCAGGGCGTTACAAAAAACATTGTAATTCTATTTATAGAGTTTTTATTTATTTTAAAGATTTACTTGAGGGTCAAGAAAGAAAATTGTAAATGTTTTAAAGCATCCTAACGGATCTAAAACCTATCTAACTAAAGATCAAGTTCAAGTTGTAAACCTTGGATCTAGAGTTAATTTGAAAAGTGTGAATCAAGAAAAGAGCTAGAAACTAGTATAAATAGATGTTCAATCATTTGTAATCAGAGAGACTTGTAATCAGTTGATAAATGATAGTAGCCATGGAGAGCATCTAAGCAGAAGAAGAGAATTCATGCAAAGTTCAGAAATAGATCAATCAGTTCTCAAGAATACAGAAAGACTACCGACGAGCAGAGTAAAGGTATTATTCAATCACTCAAGGTGGTTACATATACATTGTAAGCTTTACAGGATCTGTTATTAGAAATTAAAGATTTCATTCACTATCAGATCAACATTTATATTGTAGTTTCATTCTAACAAGTGCATCACAACTAAAATCCTTTTGTAGAAGGTGGACTTAACAGTTCTTTGATAAATATCTTAACAAAGTGTACACTTAATAGTGTTGCTAAAGCTTCAAATGAGTTAGATATTAATAGGTCTCCACTCTAATACTCCTACCAGGTTAAATCATCAGAAGTGATCAATTGTAAGCCTTTACCGGCTCCCTTCTTATTTGCAAATAGTGAAGTTTTGTGGGTAGACATCCCCACCATGGTTTTTACTTCCTAACAGGAGTTTTCTGCGATATCATATCATGTGTTATGTGTTATTTACTTTCATGTGTGTTTCTTGAATTTTTACACATGTAAAGAACTTATATTATGATTTCACATACATATAGAAAGATGAACAGATAGATAGGAATATACAAATCTGATGACACAAAGGTTAATGGGCCAACCACATAAAAAAATTTAAAGGTACTGATTCACCCCTCCCCTCTGAGTACATCATTCCAATAATTCCAACACACTGTACTTTGTAATGTTTTCTCCTTCTTTCATTTTTATCATATCAAACTGACCTCTGAGACTTTCTACTTTGGCTCTCTTTACATTTTCATCTCCTCCATAAATATCATGGAGTTTGTTCCACATATCAAATCTGGTAGGGTAGTCCTCGACTTCATCAAATTCAGAATAGTTGAGTGTAGAGGCTATATCAATCATAGTTATGTTATGATACTTCATTTCCACCATCTGATCCACACACATAGGTCTCGGTGGTTCCACATATTTGTGATCTAGAAATTGCAAGCTAGTATCTCCAATAGTAGATAGATGTAGCCTCATCAAATCTTTCCATGCAGCAAAGTTATCCTTGTTGAGCTTAGGGATCTCCCTTTTGTAAGACATCTCTGATCTTTAGCTTGGGCCTTTAAACCTTCCCTATAAGCACTTGTAGCTCTGATACCAATTGTTGGAAATGAGTTGAGCAACTGAGATTGGAGGGGTGAATCATTTACCACAAAATCAAATCCAAGTCCCTTAGATGTCTTAAACAAATTTAACATTTTTGCTCGGTTAACATAGATATTTCACTATCACTCGATTAACATAGAAAATATTAAGATATTAACTATGACTATCTTTAGTAATTAATTGCAGAAACATAAACCATAAAGAAAATGAAATGTACACAGATAACACCAAGATTTAATGTGGAAACCCAATATGGGAAAAACCATCAATAGAAACTAGTCATTATTTTTCACTCTTCTGAAGTAAGCCCTGTTAGGAGCCAACCCTGTTAAAGGTTAAAATAACACACTATTGAGTGTGACCCTGTTAGAGGATTTAATCACCTTGTAAGGAGTGGCCTTGTGAGAGGTCTTCAAACACTTCAATGTAGAAATGTCACCTTGTGAGAGGATTTACAAAAGACTGTTAAGTCTACTCTGTTA
>MU226222.1:1884928-1899833 GCA_018584345.1 Thuja plicata
TGTTAGGAGATTTACAAAAGACTGTTAAGTCTACCCGGTTAAAGGATTTACAAACTGATTCAACTGTTAGGATGAAATAGTAGATCTTGACTTACAACTTTATTGCTGATAAGATCCTTTGTGTACTTATCACCTTCTATGATAGATATGGCTATTCTGTTCCTTTGCGAAAATGCTCTGCTCTGCTGCCTTATTGCAGTCTCTGCTCTGCTCTTTCTAATTTCGCATATCCATACTTTCACATTATTCCATGCATCAGATGGTATAATACATTACATATATATATCGTCCATAATTACAATTTACATTTCACAAGGTCGGCCAAATACAAATTAATAACATAATCTTATTCTTAAGTCGGCCTTACATAAGTAAACAAAATATTACTGAGTCAGTAGAAGCTCGGGTTCCTCAAGCTGGCTCGGTGATCTTCTGATACTCGGCATCCACTACAATACTCGGCATCGTCATGCTCTCGGTAAGAGTAGAAGCTCGGTCCATACTAGTCCCGAAGTGTAGCTTGGAACTCGGTAGCCGCTGGTGACTCGGTAGCTATATTGTCACTCGGTAACCGCTGGTGACTCGGTGGTAACTGATTTCCCGGTTGGCTCGGTAGTTACGGTGAAGCTCGGTGACTACCGTCTGCTCGGTACATGTTGTTGTTCTCGGTAAACACTGCTGAACTGTTCATATGCTCGGTGACTACTGTTCTGCTCGGTATGAACTGTTTAACTGGTGAGCTTTCCAAAGGTGATTACTGAATTCTCGGTATAAGCTGTGGACTGAGTGATGAGCTCGGTAAGCATTCAAAATCGAATAAGTGTTTTCACTAAGTGTTTTCACTGATGACAAATATATCATTATTCCAACAGCATGCAACTCATAGAAGTTTATTTTCAAAATAAACTCCCTTGTTATTCTCTTGTATACCTTCAAAGTTGTGAAAATGAATAATTTAACATTATGAGAAAAATCAGAGGAAGAAAATTTCTTAAATATGCAAAAAGCAGTATAAATAAACCCTACAAGTGTAATATAAGAATTACGCACATGTTTAAAGAATTGTATGCACTAGTGAAAACATGCAGATGAACAAATTAAGGGAATTAATGTGTTTCTCATAATTTGGCCAACCAATACCATCAGTCTATTGATTTGTTTTTTCATTAGTATCAAACTCTAAGTTCCACTACAATATACAAAGTAGGTGCCTGTGTAAGAAATTATATGCCCTACTGAACCAATGCAAATTACCAAGATGCAAGGCAACATTTTCAAGAGTGCATACCAAATGAAAATAAGTAACTCATATGCAAGGCACCATTTTCAATACTGAAAGGAAAATTTGAGGAAAATAATTAACTGAACAACCTATTTATGATTTTTTGTTAGTGATTGTAGGTGGTGTAGGAAGAAAACCAAGGTGTGCCATCCACAGGGAAATGCAAAAAATTGGAAAGAGAAACTGGTGGATCTCATGGTCACATGATGCCACCACTCGCACAAAAAGGGCATATTCGGCGAGGAGAAAATGGGAAAAGTGGAACAAAAATGGCAATGCAATTGAATATTAAAAACAAATACAACCAATAGTAAATGGAAGGTAAATGGAAGGTCACAATTTTTTCAATCGTCTTGCCACCATTTTGAACAATTCACACCGGTTATGTGAAAGTGAATAGATTTTGTTAAGAAAAGGAATGCCTTTGATGTAAATAGAATTATTTGTATTATTGTAGAATAATTATATTAAATAAATTTTATCTTAATCTATGTAATAACATAATTTATCTATCTTTTTTCTATCCATCTACATCTTTATTTTCATCTCCAGTCAATTAAATGACCTACAAGCAACATCTCTCCATGCTTGTTAGATTATCTACAAATCGACCTTATGACCTACCAATATTATATTATGTGCATTATATAATATTTAGTATTTTATATAATATTATATTATACAAAATATGAATAATAAAGGAAAACTAACCCAAATTGTCTTCCCTAACAATCCTCTCCAAATCTTGAGTATACTCTTTGGGTAATTGACCCCAATCTCCTACACTCCAACCATCCAATCATTCAAAGGAAAACCTATACATGCTTATGTATCAGAGTATAATTATTAGGTGATGCTAACCACTACTTTTTGGTGTGGCTTGGATTAAAAACATTACTAAAATCTTAACATTTGTGTGATGTTTAAAACAACCTTTATGGTGTGCTTCTATAAATTTAAAAATTGGGGTGTGTGACACCATTAGATGTATGTTAATGTGCTCAATTATATGTGATAGCTCCCTCTGAATGTTGAGATATCACAAAATATAATGGTTCCCTCTAAGGTTGTGGAACAAGTGCACAATATAACGAAAATTAGTATGCTACTTTCTACCCCTGATGTGTAGTAATGTGTGTCTGAAAATGTCTCTTAGATCTCATCCTCTCAAGCTGCTTGTCCATGTCAGCCAACAATGTCTCTAATGTAGTAATACGAGTACGTAACTGCTCCTGCTCTCTCTCACACTATGATAATGGATCTTCAACTCTACCTATGTCTCTACCAGTATCTCTAGGAGGATCATGTCTAGGAGGTCCGCCTCTACCACTGATCTCACTTGTAGGTCTATGACCTGATGATCTTTGTTGATGCTTCCTAGTCAGTAGTGGACCTGGATCCATGCGTCGAGGTATAAACCTAACATGACTATGTCCTCCCTATGTTCCACCACCTCTATCATATCTATCATCACCACTAAAATATCATCCATGTCTCTAACCTATGTCTGCAAGAGGGCCTCTGCCACCTCTACTACCCCCATCTCTCCCACATTTCCCATCCCTCACACCTATGTCTTCTCTACCTTTGTCTCTCACAGGACCATCATCGACAGGATCATAATCTAGAGCCTCCTCAACACATGGTGCTATCTCATCAAACACATTAAACTGTAGAAATAGATATTGAACAAGGTGAGCACTATACATAGTTGTAACTCCTGCATATGTCACCTCAGGCTTGTAATCCCAACCAACTGCAACCATCTGCCCAATCTCTCACTGTGCAGTCTCATAGGCTAACTGAGCACCCCACTGTGACTTCTCATCACGAATGCATATATATATGGTCAGATCATGTGGCATACCTTATATCCTCCCATACTATTGTTGGAAAGTTGACTCCCAGGGAGTATATGGCTTATTTTGTGGTCATTATGGCAACAAAATAATATGAAGTTTTGGCAGTAAACTATGAAGTGAAAATTGACCAAGTGTAGAAGATAGAACAGAATAGTGACTTGCAGTCGATCAAAGCATCAACCCATGTGTGTACAACCACATCAAGATATGCACATTCAGACTTAAGCTCTATGGTATGTTATTATTCTTACCCTATACACGCATGGTACAGAATGGTAGTACGAACAAGTTACAGAAAGAACAAGTACACTAGCAGTTTAGAATACAAAGTATGAAGCCGACTTCATGTTTTTTATTAGCGTGTAATATTTTTTTTATGTAAAGGCTAAGAACCTATTGTAATAAGTTTGTAGCCATGTATTAAACATTATTGTAAACATGCTTAAGCCAATTTGTATCGAAGCATTGTGTATGTTGTTTTTAGGCCGACTAAGGTCTTGTTTATAGTCGTGTCTATTCACGCATAAACATATATATATATACAATGTAAATATATATTTGAAGTGTCATAGAAATAGTTAGAGAAGATATATAGCAGAGAAGTATGAAGATATCAGTATGAGATAGAGCCCTTAAAGAATATAAGAGCATAAGCGCATAACTGGAACTGATCAGACATCTATGTCACATACAGCAGTTCACTCTTGGATATAGTGCATATCTATTCTCAGGAGGTTGTAGCCTTCTTCCTCATTGAGAAGTGAGCTCTTGGATAGTGAGTCCTCACCCCTAACAGGTTTGTTTGTAAAAGACTCCTAACAGGGTTAGACCTTTAACCAGGTCATTGTACTTGCATTGTTAAGACTGCTCCTAACAGGGTAAAGGAACTTTAACAGGTTCATTATACTAGTACAATATTTGTGGGTACTAATTCCCAATGGGGTTTTCCTCTAATCAAGGTTTTCTCCGTAATCATATTATGTGTTATGTGATCTTGTGTTAAGCTTCAAGTGATATCTAATTGATTTATGTTTAAAGTGCTGAAATTGAATAATTAGCTAAACACTGATTCACCCCCCNTTCCCCCCCCCCCCCCCCCCTCTCAGTGTTTCCAACAATTGGTATCAGAGCTCTGGTCCTCTAAAAGAAAATTCTAAAAAAAATCTTGAAGCATCCCTTGAAGATCTAGACAGATCTAAGAAAGAAAATGAGGAACTTAAGCTAAAATTTGATGGCTCACCAATGCTTATCAAGAAACTAAGGAAAGATCTGAAAGATTGCTCTACAAATGATTTGGGAAAAATGGTCAAGAAGGTAAATGAAGAGAACATGTCTTTGAAGGACAAGATAGAAGAATTGAATGATCAACTAACTGATAGCCTAACAGCTATTGAAGAGAAGAACAAAGAAAATAAATAGTTAGATGAAGAACTCGTACAAGCCAATATGAAAATCTTGGAATTGGAAAACATCAAGAAGAAGATTGAATCTGAATTATTAGGAGAAAAAGAAAAGATTGACAAACTACACACAAGTTGTGATTTAATTCAATCACAACTTTATGCACAAAAACTAAAAGGTGATACTATTGGCATGGGATACATTCTAGCTCAAATTGAGATCAACTCATTACAAGAAAGAAAGAAAGCTCAAACAGAATCTTCAGAAGAAAAGAAAACTGAGAATCATGAAGAGACCAAAGTAGAACCACCAAAAGATAAGCACAAGGTAGTCAATCATACTTGCTATGCATGTAACAAGCATGGACACTTGGCAAGAGATTGTAAGAATGTAAGACCCTTCAATGGTTACTATTACTCCTACAATAAGTTTGGTCATAGGGCTATTCATTGCAGAAAAAATCAGAGAAATCAGCTACAACTGAACCAAATGAATCAAACTCAAATCAATCAAAGAAATCAACCTCAAAGAAACTTGCAGAACATTACATGTTAGATATGAAATTACAATGGACACATAGCCAAGCAATGCAGCATGATGAATAACAATATCAAACCTCCTACCATTTGTCACTCATGTGGAAAGGATGGACACATCTCAAGGTCTTGCAGATCAAGAACAAAAGGACAAGAGAATCGTAAGAAGTATTTTTTTGAAGAATTAGGAGAAGTTAAGTTTGTGGAAGCTAAAGCTAACTCAGATAAAATATGGGTCGAAGTAAAGAAGGATAATGAAGAGAACAAGGTAGTAGATGCATCCTTAATGGACACACCTTCTACTTCTGGATAGTTGACCCTCATGGTCTTAGGGGGATCTATTCTAGCTCTGAACCCCTGCATAGCTAGTATACTCACCTCTGAGTATGCACCTATGGATTCATGCATGTGATCATGAATTAAGGTTGTATGCATTCATGCATTGCCTTTACCTCATTCAGAACAAAGTTTGAAATTCTCTCTGTAAACTGCTTTACAACAATGAGCATTAAATGCAATTAATATTTATATAAATTGGCCAAAGATCTTAAAAACCTCACTTTGCATTTGAGATTGAAGCATTCAGAAAGAAGATAAGAATTAATCATCAAAGTACTACAGCTCAAAGGTTTAGTTGGTTTTTGAACAGATTAACGATTGGAACAGATCAGCGAGTGGCACCAATCATCTGCTCCAGCATACCTACCTAACCATACATGAATTAATATTGTCCATGGTCAGGCATCATAACTCTACCAATCAAACCAGTTAAGAAAATAGGCACTCACTCATACTGAGATAGCATATAATCCCATGTCAGGTATCGGTGTGCTATCGAAGGATCTACAAAGAATCTTCAGGCATCTGCAATCAACAGAGGTGAGTAAGACTCAAAATGTACCTCTCATCCCATCATAGGAATGCATAGGATCCACCACCCATCCTTCGGGATCACTGTCATCTCACCAGTATGAAGATGGAAGGTGTTGTGCTCTAAGTGTCATCTCTCGACAAGAGAAGTCAACAACCTACGATTTACCCTAATATCAAGTAAATTTATCAAATACTATAAACTAAGATGACCAATAATCTATCACTCTGCATCAGTCAGGGAGATAGCTAAGGAAAGGACTTGCACAGGGTGAGGTCCTCAGAATGATACAACAGGGAAATCAGTTTGTCAGGAAGAAAATACAGACTTACATCGGTATTCTAGCTACAAGTAACATGCAAAAGATCTAACAGCTAGTCTTTTTTAGGTACACAAAAGTAACATAGTAAAAAATTCATGTTTTTCTACTCTTACTGGAAGCGATCCTATTTTTCCTGGATGCAAAATCCCATCCCAGATGTGATCCTATTTTTACAGGATGCGGTGGGGAAAACCAGAAGCGGTCTTATTTTCACAAGATGCAACTCTATTCACATTTTGGGCAAAAATAACCAAAAATGACTGACTGATGGCCGACAGGATGTGATCCTATTTATACCAGATTCGATTTAGAAATTTTTTATTTCTTGGATGTGACGCGGGATTTACTAGATGCGATCCAAAACCCTAGATGTGACTCGACACTAATTGGCCTATAATAGGAGTAAAATGTGTCAAAAACAAAAATAGAAAGCGTACAAAGGAAGGTCTCGATGTACTAACCAAGGGTGTGTAGTGTGTTGGCCGCTCGTGACAACGTGCAAGCTCAAATCAATGCCTCTTGACGGGGACCACCATCTTCTCTCCAGAGCTCAAGAATTTACCAAGGATAAAAGTCAAAATGAATGGGTAAAATGTCATTTTTGAGGCTTATATTGACATTTTAGGGCAAACCAGAAGCTCCAAAACCTTAAGTAGACTATCAATACTCTATTTTTTTCTTCTAAAATCTATCGGGAATGAAATCAAACACAAGGACAATGTTTTATACAGCACAATAAAAATTTTGCGACAGTCTCCAACAAATGGAGAATTGCTCTATACATACAAAAAATAATTTGCAGGCTTTACACAATCATTTTTTCAAGGTTCTATATCAACAAGATACACATCACACATTAAAATATTGGTCATACATCATTTTATTAGGCTCAAATTTACATTTTTCAAGTAGTCAACATTGTAAAATTATGTTTTCTCTTAACATATTTTCACTCTATCTCATCTTCTAATTGATCCTTCCTTGATCCAATCGACCAGTTCCATTGATATATCATTCTAAAGAGGGATTTTATTCTTATTTCCTTTGATTTCATTCTTGAGGGGGCATGATCACACTAAAAATCAATCAAATTCTTTCTCAAAAATAAAAACTGACTTCATCATCAAAATACTAGGGGCATGGCAGTTTCCTTCGATCAAGTTGGGACTTTGGATAGAAGGCTTCAGCACTAGATAAGTCAGATATCTATGTCTACAATCTCTTAGATCTATATCAAGCTAGCAGTAGATTTGTACTAACCTTTTCTTGATCAAGTTTGGAGTCAGTATTATCAAATTCCCATTCAATCAAGTTCCAGATTGATACCCAAAGCTCGTAGCAGCTTCGTACTGACCTTCATTTGATCAAGTTTGGAGTCAGTATTATAAATTCTTCTTCGATCAAGTTCAGAATTGCTATTGTTACATAATTTTCATGTTCATTCAATTGGTTGGTATTGTTATCCTATTTACTAGGTGAATTTCTAAGATACCCTAGTTTTCACATTATTAGTGATCTGGATTAGATTTGAGTTCATTTCTTGAGCTAAATTCAAAAGTGCACGAATGGGAAAGAAAAGAATCTAAGCTATCCAATGGAATAAAATGATATATACTTTATCATATATAGAATTTAAGCATGGATGGTATGCATGTGTAGAAAGGAAAGTAAAACAAATCAAAAGAGCTCACACAGGCTGTGAGCATAGCCAAACCTTAAATATTTTATGGCTACATATATACATGCATAAGTGAGACATAAATAGATTAAGGGATACACGTTATTGCCTATTAAAAGGAAGAATATTGAGTCCATTCCAACTCTAGAACTGCTCCAGTTCTTGCAATGATGATGATGGGTTAGATCTTTAAAATCTAAGCAATAACTGATACCCAATGACCTATCTATGTCTACAATCATACATGTCCATACATAATCCTGAGCTATCAAAATATGATCCATGCTCAAGGCAGATGAAGACTCAAATGATGTAGAAAGGGGAAAAGTACCTTGTTTTACTTAACTTGTTTGTTCCATGTGCAGGTATAGAAGAAGATGTGACATTGCATTAAATTGCAATAAATGCCCTTGCTCAGGCACAGGTTACCTTCAAAGGCAGCCATCACAGGACTGTTGATGACAATTATGCAATTGTGTATTGTCATTAATGTTTACACAAGTATAGTGATGTTTACAAAAATGTCTAATCCTATCTGATCATAGATAGTTTATGCCAAGCTCTCTTGGGAATTGAAGATGACCAAAGTGGTTTTCAGTTCTAACCAAGTTTACTCAAGCATTACAGTGTTGGTCGGGCATTGAAGGATTTCAGTGTCAGCTGACTAACAACAGTTTATAGTTTATGGTTAATTGGTTATATGCATCTGACAGACATGAGTTTTATTATTTATTTGGAAGGTTATCAAGGCTGACTTGACAAGGCTTATCATATATATATATAAGGTCAATTTTGGATTGGATAAGGAAGAAGTAAGAAAGCAATATATGTGTTTATGACATGAAGAGTGAAGGCAAAATCAGATGGGATTTTGATTGAGGAAAGAAGAGATAGAGCTACAAAAGAATATTTGATCGGTGAGGATCCAGTAATTAAATCCAGAATAGACATCTGAATCAGAAAATATAGTTTCTTATCAAAACAAGTCAATCCATTGTTACTCTCTGACAATTGTAGCAGTGATCAAAATATCTTAACAAAGTATACTTAACAGTCTTTTGTAAATCCTCTAACAAGGTGACATTTCTACATTGAATTGTTTGAAGACCTCTAACAAGGCCACTCCTTATAGGGTGCTTAAGTCCTCTAATAGGGTCACACCTAACAGTGTGTTATTGTAACCTTTAATAGGGTTGGATTCTAATAGGGCTCACTTCAGAAGAGTGAAAAATAGTGACTAGTTGCAATTGGTGGGTTTTCCCATAGTGGGTTTCCACATTAAATCTTGGTGTTATCTTTGTACATTTTATTTTCTTTATGGTTCATGTTTCTGCAACTAATTATTAAAGGATAATCATAGTTAATATCTTAATATTTTTTATGTTAACTGAGTGATAGTAGAATATTTGTGTTAACCGAGCAATAGTGATAAATTTGTTTAAGACATCTAAGGGACTTGGATTTGTTTTTGTGGTAACTGATTCACCCCTCCCCTCTTAATTACTCAACTCATTTCTAACAATGTCACATTTGAAGGACAACTATGTATGAGAAAAAACACTTATGAAGGTGTTGTATTCCCCAAAAGTACAAAGAATGGTATTGCTCTATAATGTGGGCACTGCCAGGGGACCCTCAAAGACCATCTTGGAAAAAGCCAAATGGTAGGACAAGAATGCTCATTACCAAAGTTCTTAGCCCTCATAGTACCCCACATTGAAACTGTGAAGGTTATCAAAAGCTCCATTTTCAAAGATTTTCTGATTTTCCCGACAGCCTCAAGGAGAAGCACTAATCCAAAAAAGGGACAATCAATAGAACAATAGTACTAAATGGGACATCTAGGAAGAACTATTTTAAAAGATATAATGCATTATCAGAAAATTTCACCATGCATGGAGAAATCAAAAGAAAGCATGTGTAAAAGATAGCATGGACAGTGGAACATGCTAATGGAGATGTATATACAAATCATGATGCAACAATGGAATCCATTAAAGTAGCAAAATTGAATGAGTATGCAAAAGAGGATGTAGAGGAGAATTCACAGCAAGGAGGTTTATTCATCCATTATGTGAGACAGCTCCAAACACATTCTGGGTCCACAACAACAATAAATTTTACTTCAAAGGTATATATATTAACATATTCTTGCATGCATCAATATTGAAGCAGTAGATCAAATGAATATACAACATGAAGATCACATTTTGAAAATCGCCAATGCAAAAATAGTTGATGCAAAGATAATGGAGCAGGATATATCCCACAATGAATATGAGAAACAATCAACTACAAAAAAGGTGGAGCAACATATTGTTAGTAATAACAGAGAAGGGGGGGTGAATCAGTGGCCTCAAAAATTTATCCTTTAAACTTTAATCCACCAATCAATACACCTCAAATTATTAAGTCCCTACAAGATGCATGCCTTGAAATACTTTGAAATAATTAACTATCTGTCGGTTTACCTTGTCTGTCCTTATTCTCCTTGATTACCGATAAGCAGTAAAACTTATTTACTGATGCTCAGTAAATATGCAGAGTATACCAATCAATCTAGAAATACATATGTAAAATGTAAAACAATAAAGTAATAAACCATACACACATAATACATGGATTTTAACGTGGAAACCCCGTTAAGGGAAAAAACCACTGGGACCGGTACCCCAAATTTTCACTCTTCTGAAGTGAGCCCTGTTACGAGCCAACCTTGTTAAAGGTTACAAACACACTGTTAAGTGTGACCTTGTTAGAGGATTTTTATACATAGGTTGTCACTTAGTATCTGGCATCTATGCTACCATCCTTGAATCAGCCTTCTTCTTATACTGTCAATAGGCTTTATGCTAATCTTACTACCATCCTTGAATAAGCCTCCTTCTTAGACTGTCAATAGGCTTTAGGTAAGACCAATGCTACTATCATGAATCAACATTTTTGGTAATCTGTTAGGATATACCTCAATTATAGAAGACTTTTAAGTCCTACTCTGTTAAGAGACTTAATGCTTCAATGGTTAAACTGAAACACAATGACCTGTTTCTAATGCAACTTTGAATTGCATATTTTTATATCTATTTATGTAGAATACCTCTCTGATCAATTTATCAATTCAATTCCTTTTTTCTCCACACTTTCTTCTCTGTGATGTTGTGCTTCTTTGTTTGTCATTGTCTACATAATTCTTTAGCTCTTCCTTAGCTTGATTGATCAGGACTGTATGAAGTTTATCCTTCACCAGTTTCTCTTCAGCATCTTCTTTCTATTCACTCCCCTTTCATGTATTTGATTGCTTGTAGAAATGAATTATGCTTGTCTCTTATATAGACATGATATTCCTTAATTCTTGATTCTTGATTCTTGATTCTTAGCATGAAAAAGAATCCAGCCAATTTGATTTACGGCTTTAACTCATGATTTATCTCATAGTTATCTTCTTTCCAACTGTATAAATCAATTTCTTAACTATGGTCAAATAAAATGATCAGTTAAGTCTATCCTTAAGCTCTTCCAGCTAGATATTTTGTCATTTTCTGATCTCTTTGTTCTGTCGATCAATTCTGCAGTTCATAGTCGATGACAACTACCAGTTCCGTCGGTGTAACTTCAGTTAGCTTTGGGATCTTCATCCGTCGGGCATCATTGGATCTTGCTCATCAGGCAACTCTTTCTTTTTCTCGTTGGACATCACTGTGACTTTATCTTTGTCTTTACCGATGGTGTGCACTCCATCAGTGTTGTCTGTGACTTAGTGAATACTTGACTTTTATGCATTGTTGAAAGCATAACCTCTATTCCATTGATTCTATAAAGTCTTTGGCATAATGTACATGACCATACAGATGATATCAAGTTGACATCAATGACAATACAAACCATTAATTGGTTCAATGTCTTGCATCATCTTCAACTTAACATTATCAAACATTCAATCAGTTACATGTCATCAATCTCTCCCTTTGGCATTGATGGCAACATACTATATTATCACACTATACTATTTATAAAAAAATATGAAATATAATTGTTGAGATTCATCAAATTACCAAATAGTTTGTTTTGATAACTAATAAAAATGTTTGACCGTCGGTAAGCTTTGTGTTATCTTAGATTTGATTCTTGCAGCTTTCTGTGTTTCTTCTTCTAATGTGTTGTGTCCTTTGTTCGTGTCAATTTTTCTCTTTTGACTATTCTTCTTCTTTGATGTCGCTGTCTTTTATTTGCAACTTTTATACAAATTCTCTCCCTATGGATATGATCTCTCACTATTTGGAGTAATCTAATAATGAATAGATTATGATGATAATATGGATACATTCTCTCCCTTTGACAACAATGCCAATCAAATATTTTACAAATATCTGACATTCATGTTAAACAATTTTCTTCTATCCATAATATATTCCTTGAATTTCCCTTATCCATCATCAATATAACAATATGCTCTGGTGCTCGGTTCTCATATATACCTTTCTGTATATAGATATAGCTTTGAAGTTCATCTTCTGCTTGCATCAATCATGAATGATATTCTGATAATATATGGCTGATGCAGCCTTGAGTCCTTTTATTGACTGGTTGACATGGGTTTGACCCCTAGTCTTTTTCTTAGGTATTCAAATGTATCCTTGGGCAGTGGCTTGGTGAATATATCAGCCAATTGTTCTTTTGATTGCACATATTCAAGTATCACCTCTTTCTCTTGAACTTGTTCTCTTAAATAATGATATTTGATGGCAATTTGTTTAGTCTTTGCATGCATGACTGGATTCTTGGAAATGTTTATTGCACTGATGTTATCACAATAGATAATTACTGGTTCTATGATCTTCATATGCATACCTTCCAGTAACTATTTGATCCATGCAATATTTGAGCAGTTTGCAGTAGCAGCAACATATTCTGCTTCTACAGTAGACTAAGAGATGCATCCTTGCTTCTTACTAATCCATGTGACAAGTCTGTCACCCATAAAGAATTCTCCTCTAGTTGTGCTCTTTTGGTCGTCAAGATTTCCAGCCTAATCAGCATTGGTAAACACTTTTAGTTCAAATTTTCCTTCTCTTCTATACCATAAGCCAAATTCCTCAGTATTCTTCAGATATCTTAGAATTTTTTTCACAGCAGTTATATGTGATTCCCTGGAGTTAGCAGAAAATCTAGCAACAATTCCTACTGCATGTGCAATATCTGGTCTAGTGTGTACAACATACATGAGTTTTTCTATCATTAATCTGTATAGAGTCTGATTTACCTATGTTGTCTTGTCTTCCTTTGTTAATTTGCATCCAGTAGCCATCGGTGTTCCAACAGGCTTGGAATCTTCCATCTTGAATATTTTCAGGACTTCTTTAATGTATTTGGACTGTGTAATGAAAATACCTTCACTTTGTTGAATGATTTATAGACCAAGAAAGAACTTGATCTCTCCAAACATAGACATCTCAAACTCTTTTCTCATCTCAGTAGAAAATGATTTGCATAGCATATCATTGCCTCCAAATATGATGTCATCAACAAATATTTTAGCAATCAAAGTGTTAGCATTAATATCTTCTTTCAAATAAAGATTATTGTTCTCACTAGTCCTCATGAATCCAATACTTATTATATAGGAACGAAGTCATTCATACCAGGCTCTGGGAGCTTGTTTCAATCCATATAAGGCTTTGTGAAGTCTACATACCATGTTCCTCTTGTTTGGATCCACAAACCCTTCTGGTTGCTCAATGTATACCTCTTCTTCAAGTATTCTGTTTAGGAATGATGACTTGACATCCATTTGATATACTCTGAATCCTTTGTATGCAGCATAAGCAAGTAGAATTCTTACTCCTTCTATCCTAGCAATGGGTGCAAAGGTTTTTCCATAGTCTATACCTTCCTCTTTTGTATACCCTTTGCATACTAGTCTTGCTTTGTTCCTTGTGACTTCTCCATTCTTGTTTAGTTTGTTCCTGAATATCCATTTTGTACCGATGACATTCTTTTCATCTGGTCTTGGCATAAGTGACCATGTCTTTTTCTTCTCAATCTGTTCAATCTCATCATTCATAGCACATATCCATTCTTCATTATCTAGTGCAGCATTGACAGATTTTGGCTCAAACTCACAAATTAAGCAATTTGAGTTTAAAGACTTACTTATTTTTCTTGTACCAGCTTTCTTATCTCCTATGATCTGGTCCTCTGGATGGTTCCTTCTTACATATCTTGCAAGTAAATGTATAGCTCTTTGTGTATCAGTTTCATATTCATTACCTTGCACACCATTTTGATCATTATCCTGACCGTCGGTAACAGCATTCTGACCGTTGGTTGCAACATTCTATTGTTCTAGATTTAAGCACTGTTGCTCAGGTAGAGTTATGGGTTCTTCACAGTATACAAACTTGTTGTAGTCCTCTGGTTATTTTGTGCTTTCCAGTTCATTCTTTTCTTCAAATTCATCAATCTTCACATTTGCACTTTTAACCATTTTGTTAGAAGCCTTGATTAAACATTTAAAAGCTTTTCTCTTGGTAGAATACCCCAGAAAAATACCTTCATCACTTTTGGCATCAAGATTTCCATTTCTATTATCTTTTAAGACATAACATTGACTACCAAATATTTTGAATTAACTTACATTGGGTGTTTTACCATACCATAGCTCATAAGGAGTCTTCTTTGAGTCCTTTTTCAATTGTACTTTGTTAAGTGTATAGATAGCAATGCTAACAGCTTCCCTCCAGAAGATCTGGGTGATGTCCTTCTCTTTCATCAATCTTCTTGCACAATCAATTATTGATATGTTCCTTCTCTCAGCAATCCCATTTTGCTATGGTGTTCTTGGTGCAGAAACCTATCTTTTTATACCATGCTCATTACAGAAATTAGTGAATTCATCTTATATAAATTCTCCTCCTCTATCTGATCTTAAAAATTTTAGATCCTTACCACTCTAT
>MU226222.1:1901722-1951130 GCA_018584345.1 Thuja plicata
TCTTGAAACCTTCCTTCTAAGCACACAAGCTCTGATACCAATTGTTAGTAATAATTGAGAGGGGGGGTGAATCAGTGGCCTCAAAAATTTATCCTTTAAACTTTAATCCACCAATCAATACACCTCAAATTATTAAGTCCCTACAAGATGCATGTCTTGAAATACTTTGAAATAATTAACTATCTGTCGGTTTACCTTGTCTGTCCTTATTCTCCTTGATTACCAATAAGTAGTAAACCTTATTTACCGATGATCAATAAATATGCAGAGTATACCAATTAATCCAAAAATGCATATGTGAAATGTAAAACAATAAAGTAATAAACCATACACATATAACACATGGATTTTAACGTGGAAACCATGTTAAGGGAAAAAACCACTGGGACCGGTACCCCAAATTTTCACTCTTCTAAAGTGAGCCCTATTAGGAGCCAACCTTCTTAAAGGTTACAAACACACTATTAAGTGCGACCTTGTTAAAGGATTTTTATACATAGGTTGTCACTTAGTATTTGGCATCTACACTACCATCCTTGAATCAGCCTTCTTCTTAGACTGTCAATAGGCTTTATGCTAATCTTACTACCATCCTTGAATCAGCCTCCTTCTTAGACTGTCAATAGGCTTTAGGTAAGACCAATGCTACTATCATGAATCAACCTTTTTGGTAATATGTTAGGATATACCTCAATTATAGAAGACTGTTAAGTCCTACTTTGTTAAGAGACTTAATGCTTCAATGGTTAAACTGAAACATAATGACCTATTTCTAATGCAACTTTGAATTGCAGATTTTTAGATCTATTTACGTACAATACCTCTATGATCAATGTATCAATTCAATTCCTTTGTGATCCACACTTTCTACTCTGTGATGTTGTGCTTCTCTGTTTGTCAGTGTCTGTAGAATTCTTTAGCTCTTCCTTAGCTTAATTAAGTATGAAGTTTATCCTTCACCAGTTTCTCTTCAGCATCTTCTTTCTATTCACTCCCCTTTCATGTATCTGATTGCTTGTGGAAATGAATTACGCTTGTCTCTTATATAAACATGATATTCCTTAATTCTTGATTCTTGATTCTTGATTCTTGGCGTGAAAAACAATCCAACCAATTTGATTTATGGCTTTAACTCCTGATTTATCTCATAGTTATCTTCTTGCCAACTGTATAAATCAATTGATTAACTGTGGTCAAATAAAACAAATAAAACAATCAGTTAAGTCTATCCTTAAGTTCTGCCAGCTAGATATTTTTTCATTTTCTTATCTCTCTGTTCTGTTGGTTAATTCTGTAGTTCGTCATCGGTGACAACTACCAATTCCGTCGGTGTAACTTCAGTTAGCTTCGGGATCTCCGTCTGTCAGGCATCATTGGATCTTTCTCATCAGGAAACAATGTCTTCTGCTCGTCAGGCATCACTGTGACTTTATCTCTATCTTTACCATGGTGTGCACTCCATCGGTATTGTCTGTCACTTAGTGAATACTTGACTTTTATGCATTGCTAAAAGCATAACCTCTGTTCCATTGATTCTCTAAAGTCTTTGGCATTATGTACATGACCGTACATATGATATCAAGCTGACATAAATGACAATACAAACCATTAACTGTTTCAATGTCTTGCATCATCTTCAACTTAACATTATAAAACATTCAATCAGTTACATGTCATCACATATGTATCACAAGTCAAAATAGCAAGCACGTGAGTTGTTGATACATTTCATGTGTACCTCCAGAAGAAAAGGAACCAGCAATGAATCTCAGACAAGATAATAGAAATCATGCCAAGATTATCAAAGAGGTAAATACAGTATAGACCCACGGGTTTGAGTAGCAACAACAAGGTAACACTTTCATCATATTCTTCCAAGCTCAAGCATAATATGAATCACAATGCCTCGCTCCATCTCTCAAAATAGCTTTTCAACATTGGGAACAAGTCTATTAACTTTAATATGCCATGGTGTAAGTTGTTTTCAACCATAGGAAATAAGAAAATAGAGAAAGCTATGGAATCATAAGCAAATACATCATAGTCACGGCCTCATACAGAGAGAAAGCCCAAAGGAAGTCATGTCATGATTCTCAAACTTTTGCAGTGCATATCAACAGAAATGAAATCAAAAATGTAGTATGATTACACCACATCCTATGGAGAAATGAATGGAAATAAGGATAAAAAAATCATATATTAGTGATTCCCTAAAATAGCCATGGCTTCAATATATAACAACAAGCTTTCAAGCAGTTCTTTAATATTGGAGACAAGTTTATCAAACTTCAAAAAGCTCTTTCTAATCCATTTTTCAACCATTGAAAGAAACTACAAAGAGGATAATCAATGGAATCAAATACATAGAAAGCATTGAAACCCATGACCTCAAATAAAAATAGAAAGATTTTCAAAAAATACTACAACATTTGGAGAAAGTATTATAACTTCAGCATGATCTAAAGAAGATGCAGAGAGCATGGGCTTAAATAAAACCAGTAATGATGCCCTAGAAAGCATGGGCTTGATCAAAACAATAGAATGACAAAGATGATCAGCTACCTTTTTTTTTATCCAACCAAACTTTCCATCTTTGAGCTCCAGCATATCCACAGAAAGCTTGGTCCAAAGAGAAACCTTACAAAAATAGTGGCTTTCTTTCCTTTCGAAGTGAAGTTAGGGCATCCTTAAACAAGCTTGAAATCATTTTGATGCAAAGTGGTGTGAAAAGATCGATTGGGATATGTGGTAAACGGGCATGTTCTTATGTTTTGATAACATATCCTAAGGTGGGGTAAGTTATTATTTCTTAGCATATAGTTAGATATTTTAAATCTTGCATATGGTTATAGATTTTTAAAAAAGGAGCCTTTTATAAATGTTTTAAGGAAATCATTTTTATGAAGGAAAGACTACCCCTAGGTCCTAAGTTGTATTGGATAGTGTAAATCCTATCATTTTATTGTTGGGGGGTCATGTTTGTTTTAAAATGGAATGTAAAATCATGCATTTATTAATATAAAATATTTGACAAGTGATATTGTTATAAGTCATTTTGTCAAATATTACCTACCAAGCATGATTGGGGGAAGATTAGATTTGATTTGGGAAGGCCTTTTAAGGCATAAATTCTAAAGGTATCCTCATTTCACCACCTATAAATATGGGGTACCTGACATCCAGATATGAGTAGTATAACCTATGGACCTGAATGCAGATTTGTTAGAGATTCTTACCTTTCTCAGTTCCGGATTTGGTGGAGGCAATCATGGAATTTCAGATTTCATGGGGATGCAGATTTTTGGGCTCTCACCTATTTATACCTCTCATGTTTTTTGATTGAGGTAGTTCTTGCATTCTATCTCATTCTGAGATACATTTTTTTGTCGCTCCTGGAGAAGCAAATTGTGCCTTGGCTCCTTTTGATTGAATGCATAGCAGTTGTCCTTCTTTTCCTATTGATTTATGAGTTTTTTAGTGAGTATTGTGTCAAAGTTATTGTGATTAGTTTAATCCTTTACTTGGTATTTTTCTTATCTAACAGTTCAGAAAACACATATTGTTGCATAAATTCATAATTTTTGTGCATTTACAAATAGTTTAAGTTGTGGAACTCGTTTCCCTTCCTATCTACAACCAAAACCTTATTATTTCTAAGGATAACATTATAAATAGGGTAAAGTTGTGAAGTTATATGTTATGCTTTAATGTACATTGTGAGTTTGTATTGCGATCTCTGGATCTTTCAAGTTTTAATTAATCACCTCAGTTTCATTTCCAGTTTTAAAGTTAATGTGTTTCTCTTCCCTTATCCTTCTAAATTTTAGTTTAGTTTTAAGGTGATTCAAGGGAAGCCAACCCTTAACCCATAGGTCTTCTTTCACTATAGGTTACCCACAACCTAAAAGTATTCCCATGTTTCATGGGATTGCTAGGTTTCAAACTTAGCTCTTATGGGTGCAATCCTTAGTGACAACAGTTTTTGGCACACCCGGTGGGACTGACTCTTTTGAGGCAACATTCTAAGAAAATTTGTATATGAGTTGTTGTTTGGTATGAGCAGTAGCTATGTTCTTATTATGAATTGTGAGATATCATACTTGGTGACTCCAATCTTTATTTTATGCAGATCAGTCTTTCTATAACATGAGAAGGATACCAACCAGGTAGAGCAAGAATCCTTTCAATATATAGAGCTACCTCCATCTAAGAAGAGGGATAGGGAAGACAAGCATACTCAGCCCTGACCTAGTGCCTCTTAAACTATTATTTCCAGTCATATTTCTCTAAGTTCTCTTGTTATACCACCACTACTTCTAATAGCTCAAGTCCCCCCAGCAGTTCAAGTTCTCCCAAATCCACCTATGGCCAGAAATGATCATTTTGTGGATTTTAACCAGGGTAGCCCTCTAAATTTGCAACAACATAATGACATAACCATAGGATCTCTTAAAATATTTCCCATTTTTATTGGAGAGGATCAAAACTCAGTCATTGAACATATAAGAGATGTTTCATCCCTCTGTAGTCTTCATCACATAACCCATGGTGATGTGGTTGTAAGGTTGTTAGTAGGATTTCTTAAGGTAAAATATTTGCAATGGTTTAGGGGTTTAGAAGTTAATTCTATAATAAATGGGGATGAGCTAGGTGTTTCCTTGACTGCACAGTTTGAGGATAAATTTGAACATCTATCCTTGATAGAACATTTGACTACCATAAAGAAGGTACCCCATGATCATATGATGGATTTCAATTTCAGGTTCCAAAGGACATGGAATAGGATCCCAGTAGCAGTTAGGCCTTCAAACCAACATGCTTTTTTGTATTATATGAGGGCACTTAATAGTGACATCTTTGTGATGATCCAGTCTATGGGAGGAAACAACTTACTGGCAGCCTTTTGTATTTCCATAAGAGCTAGGAATAGTCTCATGTAAGCTAGAAAAATAGCCTCAATGCCTCTAATTCCCTTCTTTCCATAATGGAAACCTATTCCTCAAGAAATTCTATCCTTGGTATCTATACTGCCTATCCCAGCTCTTTCCCAATAGTCTACTAGCCCAACTATAGACCAGTCCCAAGAACTGAAGGAGATTAAAAAGACCTTGCAAAACTTTACTAATGAGCTTGTTAGTATTAAAAGGGAGCAATTTCAACCTTATCAACAACCCTACCAATAGCCTTACCAAGATCCTTACTAGGCCCAATACCAAAAAATATAACCCCTCTTAGTCAAGTCAACAAGGCCAAGCAAGGAACTATAATCAAAGAGCTAGCCAACCCTACAATCCTAACATTCCTAGTACCCATAGGGAGCTTGTTCCAGTACCACAGAACAATATGGCACAAGATTATGAATGGATTTGTCCATGCAACAAGAAACACATTCAAGGAGTTTTCCCCAATGGATTTGGCCAAGCCCTGATGGTGCAGAACAATGTTATGGCTCCACATGAAGTGCCACGGGAACCTCACGTTCAGCAAAATCAACCAGTTAGCCCAAATGAGCATAGTGTACCTGATATAGCTCTCATGAATTGGCAGAAAAAGGAGTTATATGGGGTTGACTTTTCCCTCAATGATAATCAGAACTATGTCCCAGTTTCAACTAGCACAAGGTCCAAAAAGAGGGACGTGGATGCAGAGAACCCAACTTATACAAATCACCAGGCCCTGATTGTTGAACATCCTAAAGATGTTCAAACTTTGCCTCGGGGACAACCTATACTAGCCAAGGAGACTTACGAAGAACTCACTCAAGAGGTATCATCTGATTTGTTTGATGCGCTCCTAGGTTTTGTGAGTGATGAGGGAGAGGAAATTCAGATTACCCTTACATCATTAATAGAGAAACGAGAGGAAGTTCAAGATCTTGATGTTTTGAGCATGCATAACAACGACAACAAGGCAAATATCAATCCTCTCCCATGCAAAGATGAGAATCAAGATGATGAGGCTGGTTTTTGAAAAGGTCTTGACGTATTCATGATAAAATTAGACAACTGTCATTCATCTCCTCATTAAGAGGATCAGGTTCAGCAATTTGTTGAACAAATGGTGGTTGTTGAATCTCAACAAAAGTATGAGGATGAAATTGACAAGGGGCTGGTCCAAAAGTGGACAAGTGTAGACAGCATTGAAAAGAGGCTTTAAGAATATGATTTGGTTCAAGTGGTACAAGAAAATCAACAGATCATTAATGATCAAGAGGTTTGCAATCATCAATATCATGTAGATAAACCAATTACTCTTTATCCTGATTCTTTTGATCTTGAATTCTCTAAAAAAAATGGTATGATGGTTGAAGTAATAGAAATCAGCAGTGTTTCATAATTTTTTATTACAAGGGGATGCCCAATAAGGCATATTTTCATAATGGGGCATGTGCCTAATATTTACTTATAGATCAGCAGATTCAGCATGTATATGTACCTCAAATCTGCATTGATTTTGATCGAATCTAAGAGGTATGTGAAATATCTATTCATTTACAAGATATGCTTCAAGAGTTTTAGATCTTTCAAGTCATTTTGCATATCTTTCATGTTGCACGTATGTATGTATCTCATCCGTTGTTGGTGAGAAAGGGAAGGTATTTCAATCAATCTGTTAATTTATGTATATGAGGTTATGATGATTGATTATCTTAGGGTAGATTAGAAGTTTTCAATTCAAGTTTTTTGGTTCCCTGAGTGTTGTAGCATAGGTGTGTTTCAATTTCAGTTGTGTTTCCCTACTTTCAGTTGTTAGTAATAAGCCAGAGACACATTGATTCCATTCTTCAAGCCTCTTCAAGAAAGCATCAGTGATTGGTATTAGTGATTTAGGTTCCCACTGATATAAGCCATCAATACTCACATGTTAAGCCCCTCAGAATAATACCAATCTATCTTAGACACTTAGTGGTTTTGTTTCAGAAGGAGTAGTTAAATTTTCAGTTAGGTGCCAAGGGACTCTATGCCCAATGGATACAGTAGGCAACTGGTCAAAATGTGCCTAGAAGGCAAGCACTCAAGTGAG
This sequence comes from Thuja plicata, assembly GCA_018584345.1. Taxonomy (NCBI): domain Eukaryota; kingdom Viridiplantae; phylum Streptophyta; class Pinopsida; order Cupressales; family Cupressaceae; genus Thuja; species Thuja plicata. Next base: position 1,908,746 of record MU226222.1, read on the forward strand.
ATCACCATAAATGATATACAATTTTCATGTTCATTCAATTGGTTGGTATTGTTAGCCTATTTACTAAGTGAATTGCTAAGATACCCTAGTTTGCACATTATTAGTGATCTGGGTTAGATTTGAGTACATTTCTTGAGCTGAATTGAAAAGTGAATGAAAGGGAAAGAAAAGAAACTAAGCTATCCAATGGAATAAAATGACATATACTTGATCATATACAGAATATAAGCATGGATGGTATGCATGTGTAGAAAGGAAAGTAAAGCAAATCAGAAGAGCTCACATAGGTCGTGAGCATATCCAAAGCTTAAATATTTTATGGCTACATGTATACATTGATAAGTGAGACATAAATAGATAAAGGGATATAATTTATTTCCTATTAAAAGGAATAATGTTGAGTCCATTCAAACTCCAAAACTGCTCCAGTGCCTACAATGATGAAGATGGGTTAGATCTTTAAAATCTAAGCAATAACTAATACCCAATTATCTATCTACATCTACAATCATACATGTCCATACATAATCATTAGCTATCAAAAGATGATCCATGACCAAGGTAGATGAAGACTCAAATGATGTAGAAAGAGGAAAATTACCATGGTTTACTTAACTTATTTTTTCCATGTGCAGGTACAGAAGAAGTTGTGACATTGCATTAAATTGCAATAAATGTCCTTGCTTAGGCACATGAAGCCTTCAACTAAATCCATCACAGACCACCTTTCAAGGACAACTATGTCTGAGAAAAAACAATTATGAAGGTGTTGTATTCCCTAGAAGTACAAATAACGGTGTTGTTTTGCAATGTGGGCACTGCCAGGGGGCCCTCAAAGAGCCTCTTGGAAAAACCCAAATGGCAGGACAAGAACACTCATTATCAAAGTTCCTAGCCCTCATACTACCCCAGAATGAATTTTTGAGGGTTATCATAAGCTCCATTTTTACAGAGTTTCTTATTTTCCCCACAGCCTCAAGGAGAAGCACTAATCCAGAAAAGGGGCAATCAATAGAACAACAATACTAAATGGGACAGTCAGAAAGAATTGTTTTAAAAAGCTACAATGCATTATCAAAAAAGTTCACCATGCATGGAGAAATCACAAGCAAGAATGTGCAAAAGATAATATGGAAAGTGGAACATGCCAATGGAGATGTATATACAAATCATGATGCAATAGTGGCATCCATTAAAGCAGCATAATTGAATGAGTATGCAAAAAGGGATGCATTGGAGTAGTCAAAGCAAGGAGGTATATTCATCCATTATGTGGGACAGATCCAAACACATTCTGGATCCATAGAAATAGTAAGTTTTACTTCAAAGGTATATATATTAACATATTCTTGCATGCATAAACAATGGAGCAGCAGATCAAATGGATATACAACATGAAGATCACATTTTTAAAAGCCTCAATTCCCAAGTAGTTGATGCAAGTATAATGGAGCAGCATATATCCCATAATGAATATGAGCAACAATCAACCACATAAAAGGTAGAAAAGTATATGTATCTCAATTCAAAATAGCAAGCACATGAGTTGTTGATACATTTCATGTGTATCTCTACAAGAAAAGGAACCAACAATGAATCTTAGACAAGATAACAACAAACATGCCAAGATTATCAAAGAGGTAAATACAGTATAGACCCACAGATTTGAATAGCAACAACAAGGTAACACTGTCATGGTATTCTTTCAAGCTCAAGCATCATATGGATCATGATGCCTAGCTCCAGCTCTCAAAATAGATTTTCAACATTGGGAACAAGTCTGTTAACTTTAATATGCCATGATCTAAGCTATTTTCAACCACAAGAAAGATACAAATAGAGAAAGCTATGGAATCATAAGAAGATGTAGCATAGTCATGGCCTCATACAGAGAGAAAGCCCTAATGAAGTCGTGTCATGATGCTCCAACTTTTGCAATGCATATTCACAATAATGAAATCACAAATATAGTATGGTTATGCCACATCCTATGGAACAATGAACAACAATAAGGACAAACAAATCATAGATCATTGATGCCCTAAAATAGCCACGGCTTCAATATATAACAGCAAGCTTTCAAGTTGTTCTTTAATATTGGAGTCAAGTTTATCAAACTTCAAAAATCTCTATCTAATCCATTTTTCAACCATTGAAAGAAAATACAGAGATGATAATCAATGGAATCAAATACATAGAAATAATTGAAACCCACGGCTTCAAAGAAAAATAACAAACTTTCCAAACAATACGACAATGTTTGGAGAAAGTATTATAACTTCAGCATGATCTAAAGAAGATGCAGAGAGCACCTACTTAAAGAAAACCAATAATGATTCCCTAAAAAGCATGAGCTTGATCAAAACAATAGAATGACAAGGATTATCACCTACCTTTCTATTTTATCCAACCAAAATTGCCATTTTTGAGCTCAAAAAAATCCACAGAAAGCTCGGTCCAAAGAGAAACCTTCCAAAAATAGTGGCTTTCTTCCCTTTCAAAGTACAGTTAGGGCATTCTTAAACAAGCTCAAAATCCTTTTGATGCAAAGTGGTGTGAAAAGACTGATTGGGATATATGGTAAATGGGCATGTTCTTATTTTTTGATAACATATGCTAAGGTGGGGTAAGTTATTATTTCTTAGCATATAGTTAGAAATTTTAAATCTTGCATATGGTTAAAGATTTAAAAAATGGAGCCTTTTATCAATATTTTAAGGAAATCATTTTTATGAAGGGAAGAATACCCCTAGGTCCCAAGTTGTGTTGGATAGTGTAAATCCTATCATTTTATTCTTGCGGGGGTCATGTTTTTTTAAAATGGAATGTAAAATCATGCATTTATTAATGTAAAATATTTGACAAGTGATATTCTTATAAGTCATTTTGTCAAATATTACCTACCAAGCATGATTAGGGGAAGAATAGATTTGATTTGAGAAGACCTTTTAAGGCATAAATTTTAAATTTATCCTCATTTCACCACCTATAAATTTGGGGTACTTGACATCCAAATATGAGAAGCATAACCTATGGACCTGAATGGAGATTTATCAGAGATTCTTAACTTTCTCAGTTCTGGATTTGGTGGAGGCAGTCATGGAATTCCAGATTTTATGGAGATACAGATTTTTGGGCTCTCACCTATTTAGACCTCTCACTTTTTATGATTGATACAGTTCTTACATTCTATCTCATTCTGAGATACATTTGTTTGTAGCTCTTGGAGAAGAAGATTGTGCCTTGGCTCCTTTTGATTGAATGCATAGCATTTGTCCTTCTTTTCCTATTGATTTCTGAGTTTTTTAGTGAGTACTGTGTCAAAGTTATTTTGATTAGTTTAATCCTTTACTTGGTATTTTACTTATCTAAAAGTTCAGAAGACATATATTTTTGCCTAAAGTCCAAATTTGTGTGCATTTACAAATAGTTGAGGTTGTGGAAGTCATTACCCTTCCTATCTACAATCAACACCTTATTATTTCTAAGGACAACATTATAAATAGGGTAAATTTGTGAAGTTATCAGTTATGCTTTAATGCACATTGTGAGTTTTTTTTGCAATCTGTGGATGTTTCAAGTTTTGGTGAATCACCTCAGTTTCATTTCCATTTTTAAAGTTAATGCATTTCTCTTTCCTTTTCCTTTTAAAGTTCATTTCAGTTTCAAGGTGATTCAAGGGAAGTCGGTCCTTAGCCCAAAGGTCTACTTTCACTATAGGTTACCCACAACCTGAAAGTATTCCCATGTTTCACAGGATTGCTAGGTTTCAAACTTAGTTCTTATGGGTGCAATCCTTAGTGACAATAGGTATATCTAGATTTGTGTTCAATCAACCTTTGTTTGATGAAGTTCAAAGTTGATACTATCAATCTTATTTCAATCAAGTTTGAGATTGGTCTCATCAACTAAATTTCGTTCAATCAAGTGCGGCATTCTCAAACTTTCTGAAGTCAACATCAGATATTCTTTGAAGCAATACGTTGCTTGCACATCAATTCAAAGATAAGCAAATATAACCACCCTAATTTGGTCTACTCTAACCAGAGACCCTTTTTACCCTAAATATGATCATACTCTCAATTATGCTAGTCTGACCATTCAATTATTGGCATAATTCATCAAAAATCAAAATAATCTCCTAAAATTAAAGTGATTTAATCACTACCTCACATTAATTCTCTTGTCCTATTTAAATCAAATCAACCCAATTAAATCCTTGGTTAAAGTAATTAATTAAGAGGAATTAATAAAACTCTCTAAATACAACTCGTCACTTGCACAGGGAAAGTCCATCCATGAACCAATGAGATTTCACTCACATGGATCACCCACATGGATCACCAAAGATTCAATCCTCGCCTCTCCTCACAAATCAATCTCAACCCTTCATTTCTCAAATTCTTCCATAAAAGGATTGAATTTTGATCTCAATAGGTCTATAATTTTAGAATTTTAATTGCACTCTTATGTTGTTCATTTGGTTTCATGAATCCATAGCTAATTAGATAACTTCTCTCATTTGTGCTTAATGAATCATCTTATCTTGAATTGCATGATAGATAGTATGAATTTCATTTGAATCTTCTATTTTAGAATTGAATGTGTCACTGATTTTAAGCATAATTTGAAGGCAATGTTATAGCTTAAATCATACTCTTTCTATATAGGAATCAATATGTCGATTTATTTGGATTTCTCATGTTTTCAATTGATTTTATTATTGCTAACCATTGATTTAATGACATATTGAAGTGTTGTGTTGCAGCTTGCAGGTACATAATTGACACACATAGGTTCAATTTAGGAGAAAAATCATCTTTTTATTTTGCTAATATACAATTACTCAATTTCAATATTCATGACTTAACTAATTGGAAATGTATCAAAGTATAATTATTGAATCAAGGCTAGTATATAATTGAATGCCTTTAGAAGATTCATTGGCATTTTACCCAAGGCATAATTATAGTAAAGCTTAATGATTTTGGTATAACTTTAGTAATAATATTTCTATTTCTATTCTCTATGCTCATCTTGTGTATGGTTCTATTCTTTCCAATAAATTAATTACATGATTTTTAAGGTTCAGTGTGTCCTACTATTGCTTCCTTTTTTAGAAGGGGCTATTTCTCCTAACATTGATTGCATTGTTGGATTATAAGTTTTCGACTTATAAGTTAATGATTTCTGATTTCAATAGAACATAATAAGTAGTTATTTTGATCTGTCCAAAGACAATTATTGCTAAATTTCAATGTAGTATTTTTAATTTATTGTCATTTATATTTTCTAAATATAAGATTTTTTTTCTCATGCACATTTACTTTATTTATATTATTCAAAATTCTAAACACTATAATACCCAATATCGACATATCGATCCTAAGTTTATATATTTCTTGGAAATGAATCAAATATTATTTTTTTTAAATGGAACTTACAACTTGCATAGCTACCACATTTTTGCACTATTCATTTGACTCTCACATGCACCATTGCCACTAAATCTTAGTAGCTTATGTTGTGATAAGTTAAGGGATTGTTTAATTCATAGATGAGAGAAAGAATAGTCATAAGGAAATCTATCTTTTTCTCACTTCCTAATTTTATTATTCAAGTTCCATAGGTTAATAAAATTATTTTACCTCATTTTTATTCTTGGAAGTTTTTTTTTGTTTCACTTGACCTTAACTCTAAAAGAATTTCACTATTGGTAGGAACTTTGATGCTTTGTGTCTCTTGTTAATCACTAGCAACTTTATATGCATTGTATACTTGATCAATAATAATCAAATACTATGGATTGTGTTTATTGGTGTCTAATTAGTTGATGTTGCAAGTGCTCAAGATTCTTCAACACTAGAAATCATGCTATTTTTAGTCACTAATAACTTTAATAGACTTTTCATACTTAATTAATAATGATTAAACACCATAGAATGTGTTAGTTGAATCTACCACCATATAAATCATCACTCACTATTTTCTATTATAAATCTTATTAAATTTTTTGATCAACATAAAAGACCTTAAATCTAGACAAAGGTAAAATATTTTCTAAAATATAATATTTAAAATAATTTTCTAAATCTCCAAAATAGAAATCAAAATAATAACTTTGGGATACTAGTTTAAACTATATATGTAAAGTGCTAAAAATCATCAACAATATGTAGACACGACCTCTCTCTCCTTGACTTACATCTATGCTTGAAGCTTTCTTGTTTCCATTAAAAATTTACGGCGTGAAGCTTCAAATAAGAGAAAAAATAGATTTGTTATCTGTCCTTTTACCAAGAACGGGTAAACAATCACAATACTAGGTAAATTTAATCGTGCTTTCATAAATGAAAAATTTGAGAGTCCACTCTTTTACTTATCTTCACTACTTTTATCTTAGTTACATTTCATCCAATGAGCTGAAGTACCATTATCATATTGAGGCACAAGATTTTCTTGAATTAAAAAGGTCTGTAAAAATGGATCCAACTCTTTCTTTGTCCAACTGGGTAAATGGAAATAATATTTGCAACTAGATTGGAATAACTTGTGATCACAATCAGAGGGTTGTGAGTGTGGTTCTCAAATAACTGGGATTGGCTACTACCATACCCCCTCACTTAGGAAACATCTCCTTCCTTACCATGCTTGACCTCTCCCATAATTACTTCTCTACCCACATTTCCCAAGAGCTTGGTAAATTAGAAAAACTGCACTACATTAAGCTCTATAAAAATAACTTGCAAGGTTCAATTCCTATTAGTTTGTATGCCTGCACAAATATTGTAGAACTCTGATTAAACAATAATCAATTGAGCGGAACTATTCCAATAGACTTTAGTTCCTTGCATAACTTGAAGAAACATGACATATCCATCGATAAATTTAATAGTATATGTAGACTCCTACATCGCCTTAAACACCTTGAGTGTTTACCTTCAGTCTTTGATCGTGTGGAGAAGCTCGTAAACTTTCAAAATCTCGATGTCGGTTGACATATATCATCTTGGCAAGGTTTCTAAACACTCCACAAGGAATGCACCTCTTCAAGCTTCTATCATCCATTCATGTGTCCACTCAGACACCCTCACTTCACAACTAACATCTTTTCTAGACAACTGTTCTATTTTTGACGCTCAAATTGACCCGGGCAATCATGGTGTCTCTGATCAAGCCATCATATTTTTTTGGTTAAGCCTAGCTAACAAGAATGCTACCATAAACCAAACAAATTCAAGCATCTTCCTACAACACAAGGAATTGAATAATCCATGTCATATGTTTTGGTATGTCGATTGATTGTAACAAATTTGTAATCATTCTAAGATCATCTCGACTGAGGGTTCTTCTATAAATCTCAACGATAGGTAAATTAACAAGGTTGGAAATGTTAGACTATGGTTCTATCATTTGTAGAGATTTTTTTTTTGAGAGAACAAGACCCTATGACCTATTATAAGATATATTTTTGGGGGAATTATCTCTCGCCTTGGCATGTTTGCTCTTAATAAATCATGGGGACTGTGTACTCGGTGCCTTTTCCTTTTTGTTAATCAATGTGTTATGTGTTGAACTCTCATAGGTTTTTTCTAGTCTTTTTATGTTTTCTACAGTGTGCCCCTCCAGAAGATGGTTTTTAGGAAGTGATGTCTTCCCTTTTGACCCTTATTGAAACAATGTTTATTTGCCTCAACATAGTTTGGAATATCGTGTCCTTTTTTTATGAGACTTTCACTTTCTTTAGGAGTAATGTGCCTTGATTCAGACCCTTGTAGATTCCTCCCACAATAGGATATGAATATATAATCTCTATGTCCGATGACTTTGGTTTCTCATTCTCCTACCAACAATGAAGGGAACGTGGTGCACCGTGTCATGAGTGAAGACACAAAAATCTGTCCAGAGAAGTCCAAACCCCTCAAAATACCACTTGAAAAAATTCTTATCCCACCCAAAAAATATTTGATTCAATGCTTTTCCTCCTCTTAGCTTAGGTTGTTTGATTAAAGGTGACCTTCCTCCTATTTCCTCAAATTTCAACAACAAAGAGCCAATTTCTAAAATCCTAGAAGTTGTGTTGCAAGGCGCACCCCATCCCACCTCCTACAACACTTCTAGAACTACCCCTCAGCACCTAATGAGAGTTGCAAACCATGGGATCAATAGTTTTATGGTGCAATCCTTAGTTTTCCTGCTACTTCTAAGATTGAATCTGCATTTAAGTCTACTTTAAAGATTGTAAAATCTAGGGAAGTTGCTTCCAGCGATGGATATTTAAGCAGTGCTAGTGATAAATTTTATAGTTGCAATGAAGGTCTTGAAGAGTTATTTACTAAATGTGATGAGAATGAAAGATAATTTGAATCTTTTTTGGCTATAAGGCTACAAAGAGGAAAAGGAAAATACCGAGGTAAGTTACCCTTGAAATTTTTTAATTGTGATAAAATTGGTCACTTTGAATCTAATTGTCCGGAGAAAGAAAAGGAGGAAAAGAAAGATAACAAAGATAAGGATGAAATAGCAAACAAATTCAGGAGATACAGAGATTACAAAAACAAAGGTAAAAAATCTTGTCATATTTCTAATTAAGGACTAAGTGATGATGATTCTTTTGATAGTGATGATAGAAAAGAAGTTGTTTATGTTGCTATTAAAGATGATTCTGATGAAGAAGAACCTAGAGCCCTAATATCACAAGTAAGTAAGAATGAAACATGGATTATAGACAGTTGTTATTCACATCACATGATTGGTGACACACTTAAGTTTATTTCCTTGGAAAAGCATGGTGAATTTTATGTTAGATTTGGTAATGATGCTCCATATCTTGTGAAAGGAAAAGGATCTATAGTTCTATTGAATAACACAAGACAGGTCACCAAAGTGAATTTCAATATGGAAGGGTGAAAGTATTTGATGAGAAGGATAATATGATTGCTACTGGAGAACAATCTAAAGGTAATTTATTTTATCTTGATACTTTTGTGAAGAGTTGCATGTTTGCTAAAGTTGAAGATGTTTGGTTATGGCACAAAAGGCTTTGTTATGTTAATTTTGAAAACTTAATCAAAGTGAGTAAGAATAATAGAGTAAGAGGACTATCGAGACCATAAAAACCTTAGAATGCTATGTGCAGAGAATGTCAGATGGGTAAGATGACTAAATATAGTTTTTCAAGAAAGACTTATGTTAAACAAGGAATTTTAGATTTGTTACATACTAATTTATGTGGACCCATGAGGACTCAAAGTTATTATGGGAGACAAATATTTTATTTTATTTGTGGATGATTATTCTAGAATGATGTCTGTTGTTTTTAAAAGATAAATCTGATGCATTTCAAATGTTTAAGTGGTATAAGGCCTGATTTGAAAAATAAACTGGAAGACATTTGAAATGTCTGAGATCTGACAGAGGGGGTGAGTTTACTTATGAGTTTACATTGTTTTGTGATGAGAATGGAATTAAGAGACAATTGTCAGCACCGAGGACACCACAACAAAATGGGATTTCTGAGAGAAGAAATAGGTCTATTATTGATTGTTCTAGGACACTGATGATTGAAAAAGGATTTTCATAGAACTTTTGGAGAGAATTTGTGAGTACTATTGTTTATACTTTGAACCAAGTACAAATGAAGATAGGTACCAAAAATACACCTTATGAAATTTGGTATGAACACAAACCTAATGTCAGTTACTTTAAAAATTTTGGGAGCAAATGCTATATTTTGAAAGATTCTAGAGAAGGAAAGTTTGAATCAAAAGGAGAAGAAGGAATATTCCTAGGATATTCTACAAGGAGTAAAGCTTACAAATGTTTGAACAAGGTTACTAACAATATGGTGGAAAGTGAAAATATAAGAAATGATGAATTTGTAGAAAGTAATGATGAAGATAGAAAGAAGGAAAATGAGGATTATGAGAAGTTTGTATATGTTCGACCTTATGTTTCTGATACCTTACCAAGAGCACCTACTGAGGAGGAAGATGAACAATGAGTTCAACAACTGAATATTGATATTGAAGAATCGAGAGCTAACAAACTTATTTTGGCAAAGTATTTGAGAAGGCACCATTCCCCAAGAAATATTATTGGAAATAAGGATCCTAGAGTGATGACCAGATGCAAGGTAAGAGACAATACATGTTTAATGTCTACAATTGAGCCTAAGAAATTTAGAGAGGCACTAGATAATGAAGATTGGATGAAAGCAATGAAAGAAGAGTATGATCAAATTGAGAAGAAAAAGACATGGACATTAGTACCCAGGCCCAAAGACAAAATTTTTATTGGTACTAAATAGATTTTTATAAACAAACTAAATGAGCATGGAGAAGTTATTAGAAATAAAGATAGATTAGTTTGCAAAGGTTATGCACAAGAAGAAGGTATTGACTATGGGGATACTTTTTCATTTTTTGCTAGATTGGAAGTAGTTAGAATACTTCTAGCATAAGTTTCTTACAAAGGATTCAAGGTATATCAGATGGATGTTAAGTTTGCATTTCTTAATGGGATACTTGAAGAAGAAGTATACATTGAGAAACCTGGAGGATTTATTGAGAACACAAGCAAGAACAAGGTATGTAAGTTACATAAAGATTTATATGGTTTGAAAAAAGCACCTTGAGCATGATATGAGAGATTGCACTCTTATCTAATCAAAATAGGATTTCAAAGAAAAAGTGATAACAGTAATGTTTACTTGAAATGTGACAGTGATAATACAGTTTTGATTGCTGAATTTCTTGTTGATGATATTATTTTTGGAGGCAATGACACTTTATGTAAAGGATTTGTTGATGAAATGAGAAAAGAGTTTGAAATGTCAATGATTGGAGAGATTAAGTTCTTTCTAGGTCTACAGATATAGCAAGCTACTGGAGGAATCTATATTACACAAGCCAATTATATCAAAGAGATTCTTAAAACTTTTGGTATGGAAGATTCCAAGCCTGTTGGAACACCTATGGTTACTGGATGTAAATTATCTAAAGAGGATGAAACACAAATGGTGGAGAATACTCTTTACCAATCCATGATTGGTAAATTGCAGTATGTTGTTCACAGTAGACTTGATATAACACACGTGTTGGAATTGTTGCAAGATTTTCTTCTAATCCAAAGGAAACACATATGTCTATAGTAAAAATAATTTTGAGATATCTAAAAGGCACCGAAGAGTTTGGTTTATTGTACAAAAAGGGAGGTACTTTTGATCTCCAAGTCTACACTGATGCAGATTAAGCTAGAAATGTTGATGATAGAAAAATTACTAGTGGAGGTGCATTCTTTCTAGGTGAAAGGTTGGTTACATGGCTGAGAAAGAAAAAAAGTTGTATTTCACAATCTATTGTTGAGGCTGAATATGTTTCTACTGCTATGAAAATTGCAAACATAGTATGGATTAAGAAATTACTTGAAGGTATGCATGAAGAGATCACAGATCCGATTACTATTTTTTTGTAATAATACAAGTACTATTAATATATCAAAGAACCCAGTTATGCATTCAAAGACCAAGCACATTTCTATCAAGTATCACTACTTGAGAGAACAAGTTCAAGAGAAGAGTGTGAGATTGGAATATGTGAATTAAAAGGAATAATTGGATGATATCTTTACAAAGCTACTACCTAAAGATGCTTTTGAGTATCTCAGAGGTAAATTAGGGGTTCTTCCCCTATCCAATGTTCACTAAAGAGCATGAGGCAGATGTTGGAATAATAGAATGGTGTGTACTGAGAGGGGAGGGGTGAATTGGTACCCTTAAAACTTTTTTTCAATTAACCTTTAATCTTTTATTAAGCAATTCCTTGCATTATCAACCATAGATGTTATTCTTATCTTTATGCATGTAATATCAAATCATAAACTTAATTTGCATTTAAATATTCATAGAAACATTCATGAAATATAATGACACGTGACAAAAGAATTGGTAACGCAAAAAACCTATGTTAGAAGGTAAAAACTGCGGTGGGGATGAAATCCACAAAGCTTCACTATCTATAGAATGGACGGTGCCGGTTAAGGCTACAAGTTTGATTAATTTTGATGATCTTACCCTGTTAGGATTAACATTTTAGACTAGTTAGGTCTACTCGGTTAAGAGACTTAGAAACATTGTTTACTGTGCAATCGGTTAAAATATTTACAAAAGGATTGTTAAATCCACCTTCTTAAAGGATTTCTTCTATTTGCTACACTTGTTAGAATGCAGTCAAAAATACTTGCTGACCTGATAAAATGCAATCATGAATTGCTGAGTACAGATCCTTTAAAGTTTACAATATGATGTATCACCTGTAGTGATTGATTAATACCTTTGTTCTTCTCGGTAGCCTTGAATCTTGTTCTTTATAACTGATTTCATCTTTTGTTGTCCTTCTGCATAAAACTCTTTTCATGATCCTTAGATGTGCTCTTTCACTACAATCATCATCACATGCATCTGTTCTGATAGATTACACATCTATTTATACAATGAATCTACCTAAATACATTTCACGCTTTACAATGATAACTCTATGATCAAAGGTTTACAACTTGACCTTGATCTCCTAGTTTGCATGTTTTCAATCAGTTAGACTGATTAAAACAATTACATTTTCTTTACTTGTCCCTCAAGAAATGGTTTTAAAGCTAAGCATTAAAGCTAAATATGAAACTTAAGTGTTTTATCTAACGTGTAACTCAGATTCACACTTCTCAGAATTAAAGTTGTGTCTTGGTAGACTGGTGCTTGAGTTTCTCTGTATTCTTTCCTTAGCGATGTTTCTGTAGACATTCTACTTCTCAATTTTCTCTGTAGACTGACTGTCGATGTTCACTGTGAACTTTTCTATCGGGTTCCTCTGTGAACTGTTATGTCAGACTGCACTATAAACTTGTCTTTTGGTGATCATGTTACCAATGGTTCAAAAATTGTTTCCTTTGTATAATAATGACAAAATATGGTCATCAATCTCCCTCTTTAGCATTAGTATCAAAAACTGATATGTGAAAAACTAAAATGTTTAGTATATACACCATGTGTTTACCTTGTCAATGTGACTCATATGTGCATGCCTTGGTATAGTATATGTACATGTATATACACTTGCCTTTATACATATATTTCCCTCCTTTCATCATTTCCCCCTTTCACCTTATCACACCAAATCATTTCCCCTTTTATCATATCAAATCCCCCTTTTTATAATAATGACAAAGGTGTAATACTGACAATTTGTCAAAAATGTGGGAATGGGATTTTTGAATTTCCTCTATTTTCTTTTCAAATTGTTCTTTAAGGTGCTCAAGGGTCATGATTTCCAAGGTGATTATTGCATGCATATCATATATGCTTTCTGTTACAGACATTTCCGGGGTGGAAATCAATGATCTTTCCAAAGTCATGTGTTGTTGCAGTAATGTGAGATTGGTAGTAGTAGAACCTGGAGCTCAGTTACCTCATCTCTGAATTTGGATTCTTCCTCTTGAATATCAAATCTCAACCTTTTTGCTTCCATAATATTGTCATAATGCAACTTGAATGCATTGTCATTGGTTGTGAGACCTTGTGCACTATCATGAAGATATGCATCTATCTTTGCAATCTTCTCACTACTCTTCTTAGTGATTTTCTCTATGGTGCATAACCTTGAACTAAGGTTATAAATTTTGAAATAATTGGTTCCAATGTATTGACCAGTTCAAATAGCTTTACCTTGTTCTCTACCACTTCTTATCTGATTTTCTCTATTAGCTTGTATTGGTACTTCTTCTCTACACGTTCTTCTATTGCCTTCTCTGCATCTACATTATGTGATGTGATGGCATCAGTAAGAACTACTAATTGATCAAGAATAGGTGCACTTTGATCAATGTCAGTATTAGGTACAATCTACAATAGTATATCCTTTGTAATTTCTAGTAATTTTGTTTTTTTGTGCTCCTTTTTGAGCTTGTCTTGTATAGCTTTCCTTTTACAAAGTTCTATATACTTTGTAAGTGACTCTGGATCCAATGTTCTTGGATCATAGTCAGGTATTTCTATTATCTCATCCAAGGTGACTAGATTTTTATTCTTCATTTTCTTCTTTGAAATTATGGTGGAGGTAGTTGTATGTAGTACCATAGCAAGATCTTTTTCTTGGTCTGATGTACTTGGTGAAGGCTTTGGAGGTGTTGTGCCTTTTACCTACTGCTCAGTATTCACCTATCGGTTGGTTGTAGACATCTCCACATCAACCTTATCTTTATATGAAGCTTCTCCTTCAGTATCCTTTAGAGTAGCATCACATTTTTCTTCACTTGTATCTTTCTGCTCTCCATCTGTTACTTTATGTTCATCATTTGTGTTTTTCTGCTCCTCTTCACCCTTATCCTTGGGTATGCTTGCATCATGGTCGGGTGACTTCTCCTTTTCTAAGATGATATTGATAGCTTGTATCAATAATGGTATTTTTCCTGGTATATTAATTTGTGTAGCATCCGTTGTTGTGTCTTGTTCCTTAGTTTTCTCGGTGGTAACGGTGACATCTTCATCTGTCTTTACCTCATCAACAAGATCACTTCCAGTGATATCTATGATAGTTGTATCCTTGACGGTTTCATCATTTTTATCCCCTAATGATTGAATAATTTGAGTTATGTTATCCATTGACTTACTTTCCTGAGTCTTTAATTCAATTGGATTGACATCCTTAGTTTTATTTATTAAGATGTATTCAAGGCTCGGTGTATCCTCTTTCTCTTCATTATGAGGGGTGTTGGTAATAGCTAATACCTTCTTGGGGCTTGTATCCTCCTTAGGTGGATTGATTATTCCTCTCCAAGTATCATCACTTTCTTTGTGAAGCTCTATTAAGTTGCCTTCAAGTACTTTGTAGGCTCTCAATTTTTTTGAGAACTTCTTTGAATGCTTATTCATCATTTCATCTCTTTCTTCCATCCTTGACTTGGGTGGCATAATTGAAACTAGGGATCTTTCCCTTATTTGTCTTTCACTATTCAGCACATATGTCCACCTTGCTAACAACATGTCTTGAAGTTATTGTGGCATCATCTTATCAAACTATACAGGTACATATTTGAATACACACATTGTCTTGATGATGGCTTCTTCTATCTTATTCTGATCCTCGGGTTTCAGAGTTAGCCATTGTTTAAACTTAGGATCTGATATTCTACCTGACATGATGATTGATGTAACAATCTCATCAATTGTGGTAGGAACTTTGTTCTTTTTCAGGTTGTTCATCTTGTTCAATTTCTTCCTTATCTTCCTTGCTTTGGATTAATCTCCTTCTTCTCTTTGGTTCTGATGTTTTCCTAGTTTGAGGCTTTCTTTTATAGGTTCTTACTATTCCTTTCTTTACCGATGATGAGCTTGCATCTTTTTTTGTTTGACTCCTTGTTCTTGATGCAGCAGTTGTCCTTGGTTTCTTTGGGGGTTTCACATCAGACTTTGTTGATTCAAATTCACTCAATTGTTCACCTTCACCCATAGGTGACTGTCCCTCGGTGGCTTCTTTTTGTTTTGTTTCTTCATCGTTTATCGATAGCTTATTTTCAAGTGTTTTCACCATTTTGGTCTTCTTTCTGCCTATATTTTTAACAACTAAGCTTGTTTTGATTCTGGCCTTAGCTTCTTCATAGGTTCCAAATTTTGGTAATGATTTATCTAGTGGTTCATTCAATAATGCTTCAATAGCATTTGTGGCCTGATCTATGTTTATCCCATAGTCAAGTGGTGCTAACCATGTTTTCCTTGATACAGCTAGTTTGATCAAAGTTGTATTGGTGTCCACCATGAAACAAATATCATCTTTATATTGATCCTCCAGTTGTTATGGTATCCTCATCCTTTTCTACATTCTATCTTTGAATCTGGTGAAATATGCATCCATGATTGATGTAAAGTTGTCCCCTAGTGACTTAATAAATTCACTAATTTGAATTGCCACTAGTTGGGTAGTGTCCCAATTGACATTACCGACAGAGGGGAAAAATTCTTTAAAGTAGAAGAATATACACATAAGGAGTGAACCAAACTTACATAAATTAGATTTTTTTGATCTAATGGTCCTCATGTTCTCCTCTATTTGCTTCAGTAGAAGCTCGGATAGATCCAATTGTAGACCCTTCTTCACAATCTTATGAGTAGTGTCAACTGCTTCGCATGCAATTCTATTCAGTCTATTGGCTTGGAATACCTTGTATCCCAACACACATGAACCAAATTTTAGTTATGGATCGGTGATGGAATTTACCTTCAATCCTCTGCCATCCCATACTGCACCTTTCATCTTTTCTATGTCGGGGTGAGGAGGATGTTTGAGTTCTTTTTCCTTTTCAGTTACTAGATAACCTATTATTGCATGTATTACATCATTGGTAATCTATTTTGGCTCGTCTAGCCACATCTTTTTGTCATGTACCTGGCTAAGAACTATTTGGATCCACTCGGTCTTGAAATACTTTGGGAACATTAGGGAATTTGTCAACCCTTTTACCTCTATATGCTTATGTTCATCCTTAATGTTTCGGTCTATGCAAAGCTTCTTGTAAGCTTCCTCAACTTCCAGATCTCTGATTTTTGCATCTTTGTAGTGGATATAGGCTCAGACATCCTCAACTAGAAAAACCCTAGGTGGTATGCTTGAGAATGCTCCAGTGTTGTAGTGTTGTGAAGCAACCTCTGGGCAGAATCTGTACTTAGGCTCTTCACATGTAGAGTTCTTGATCAAATTTACCTTTTTATCCTTTGCATTCCTGATCTTGGAGGTGCGAGATGTGGTTTCCATTATTTTTGGAAATTAGGGCTTTTCCCACAAATAAACTATGAGCTCGGTGAGTCTTAGTTACTCACTTGATCTCCTTTAGATGTTGTGAATCTGTCTAAATACCAAGAATATGCTTGTGAGTCACTCTGCAATCTGGTCGATGTTCTTCACTTTATTTTCTCTACTCTTCACTCTTAATCTCTTTGTGAACAAATGAGCTTTTTCGTCGCTCTTTTATAGACAATGCCCTAAGTGGTGAAATAAATACTTTACCCATTTCTCAGTGCTCAAAGACGTAGTCACTCAGGGAACATACTAACTTCATTCTTGGTGAGAATGTGATGCTCGCGGTAAGTGTCAATTCAATTGACCTTTCACATGTTCACTGGCAGAGCTAGGTATGTAGCGAAGACTTCAGTGTCTTTTTACACGATTACCGATGATGCTCAGTTTACATTAACAACTTAGCTTTTATATGTTCACCGATGATTCTCGGTATGCATTTGACTGACAAGATTGGATTCACAAATTCATAACAAGTAATACCATAGTGCATCTTTATTCATGCTAATTTAGCATATTATGAATGTATGTTGGAAGTGATGTAAAATATAACTTGGTATAGTGCAGTTCCATACTTACTTGTTCTACTTAGGTGGGGGTGGTGGAATCACCAGATCCATTGGATAAGATGTCACCAATTGTATTGCTTGGTCCATCATCATCAGTGTTTGTAGCTTTCCTCCTAATTTTGTTTATCATCTTCCTGATGTCTTCAATGGTTTTGTCATTGGAAAAAGTGTTTGTCTCTGTCACTCAGTCTCTGCAATCCTTCCTTAGATGACCGACCCTATGACAGTGTAAGCATGCCATTCTGGGGTTAGTCCAACTTCTAAACCTTCTCATCCATTTTCTCATGTAGTTTGTAGCTATGTTTCCATATCTACCACATGTGCATTTTGTCCATGTGTTGTAATCCCAAAAATATGAGCTACCGACTCTTCTCGGTTGATAAGAATTTTCTTGTTCTTTAGGTTTCCATGCTTTCTTTTTCTTCTTCCTACATCCAAGAGATGTGTACCCATGCATTTTTCAAGTAGAACAATATTTTTCCATGTAGGTTTCCTTCTTTGGTTGTTTCACCTTAGATCTGCATTCATGTGCTTTGTGTCCTTTCTTGTTATAGTTATAACAATTTCCTATGAATGTAGATGTGGATTTAGGAATACCTATAGCTTTTCTCCTGCAAACATTTTATGTGTGGCTTGGTTTTCCAAAGTGATTGCATGATTGCTTCCTTGGTCTTGGATTTGTGTAGACATCTTTTTTATTAGCTTGGTATGATGATTCTCCATGCTTGGTATACCCTAGACTGGTATTGGCATTGACTCTTCTTTGTCCATCCATAAAATCATCTATTCTTTTGTACTTTCTTCAGCTTTCTTGATCATATCATTGTGTTGTTGCTGAATCCTTACTTCATGCTTCAGTTTTTCATTTTCTTCTTTTATCTCACCAATAGCTTCCAATTCCCATTCAGTTCTATGTTCACTCGGTTTGCCTCATGACTCATAAGAACTATTTGATTGGTGACCTCATGGTGATGTTTTGTAAGTCTTTATATTCCAGTTTCTTTCTCTTGTAAATTTTTCAGTGATCTTCCTTCTCTCATCAATATCTAATGTTCTTTCTTGTTCAGCTTGTTTAGCATTATTCATAACATTAATCATCCTTACCATCTATGTCTCTTGATCGATTTGCATTGATTTCACTTGTTCAGTCAGATGTTGATTGATTTAATTCAGACTTGTAATGCTTCCTTCTGATGTGTCTGGTGTATTGCTAGATGTAGATCTTGATGACTCAAATAAATCAGGTATCTCTTCTTCATGATAGTTTGTTTCATTACAGTGAGATGCCATAAATTTTATTTCATTGATTATCTCTCTCATCTTGATTCTTTCTTCTTTGTATTTCTCATTGAAGATATGTATCTGCAACTTCTAATTCTCAATATTCTTGTCTAGCTTATACCTTTCTATTGTATGATTTTTTTCTCTCAAGTGATTTAAACTTTTTCAAATAAGAGATCTAGCTCTGATACCAATTGTTTTAATAATGGAATGGTGTGTACTAAGAGGGGAGGGGTGAATTAGTACCCTTAAAAATTTTCATCAATTAACCTTTAATCCTTTAGTAATCAATTCCTTTCATTACCGACCATAGATGCTATTCTTATCTTTATGCATGTAATATCAAATCATAAACTTAATTTGCATGTAAACATTCATAGAAACATTTGTGAAATGTAATGACATATGACACAAGAATTGGTAATGCAAAAAACCCTGTTAGAAGGTAAAATTTGTGGTGGGGAAGAAACCCACAAAGCTTCACTATCTGTAGAATGGAAGGTGTCGGTTAAGGCTACAAGTTTGATCACTTATAATGATCTTACCCTATTAGGAGTAACATTTTAGACTGGTTAGGTCTACTCGGTTAAGAGATTTAGAAAAACTATTTAGTGTGCACTCGATTAAGAGATTTACATAAGGATTGTTAAATCCACCTTTTTAAAGGATTTCTTCTACTTTCTACACTTGTTAGAATGCAGTCAAAAACACTTGTTGACTTGATAAAATGCATCTTGAATTTTTGATTAAAGATCCTTTAAAGTTTACAATATGATGTATCACCTATAGTGATTGATTAATACCTCTGTTCTGCTCGGTAGCCTTGAATCTTGTTCTTTATAACTGATTTCATCTTTTGTTGTCCTTCTGCATAAAACTCTTTGTCTAATCCTTACATGTTCTCTTTGAATACAATCATCATCACATTCATTTGTTAAAGGTTTACAAATTGACCTTGATCTCCTAGCTTGCATGTTTTCAATCAATTAGACTGATTAAAACAATTACATTTGCTTTACTTGTCCCTCAAGAAATGGTTTTAATGATAAGCATTAAAGCTAAATATAAAACTCAAGTGTTTTATCTAACGTGTAACTCAGATCCACATTTCTCATAAATAAAGCCGTCTCTCGGTAGACTGGTGCTCGGGTTGCTCTGTAGTCTTTCCCTGGTGATGTCTCTGTAGACATTCTGCTTCTCAGTTTTCTCTGTAGACTGACTATTGGTGTTGACTATGAACTTCTATGTTGGGTTCCTCTATGAACTATTATGTCAGGTTGCACTATAAACTTGTCTTTCAGTGATCATGATACTGACGGTTCAAACTATTTTCTTTGTATACTAATGACAAGATATAATCATCAGCATGCTACATCAATTCTATATTTTATTAGAATATATATTTCTAAATTAATGTTAGTATGACACACTTTAGGTGATTCCTGGAGTTGTGAAAATATTTTTGTATGTAATGATTAATGATGACATGTCAGGTATAATCCACTACTGGAACAAGCTTTCAGGAGTATGACTTTTTTACATTATTGTCAAAGAGGGAGAGAATGAATTAATAACATTTATTGTTAAGGGAGATATTGTGAGAGAATGAATTGCTAATATTTACTCATGAAGGACATTTAGAATGTATGTTACAGAAATAGAAGATTTATCCAAGAGGGAGATTTAGATCATAGATCAAAGTGGAAACAGAAATATCAACTCAAAGGTAGTACTTTTAGAATAACTGAGAGGGGAGTGGTGAATCAATTAGACTCTATTTCCTCACAATTATCCTACAGTCCCAAATTACTCCAAATGTATATCAAAACCAATTCAAACATATAATTCAACTCGGTGAAAATGTATTTTGTATCTCAAAATTTAGTCAATAGTGTTTACCGAATATTAGTAGATTAATATTTTGATTACTGATCTAGGTCAATAAAATAAAGTGTAAATTAAAATAACAATCCACAACATTCATGCACATTGACACATAGATTTTTAATGTGGGAACCCTGCTAAGGGAAAAAACACCTGGGACCGATAACCCAAAATATTTTTACTCTTTTGAAGTGAGATCGGTGAAGAGCCAACCCTATTAAAGGTTACAATGCACACTGTTAAATGTGACTTGGTTAGAGGATTTAAAACTAACAGTTCTCTCTTGACCATGCATTCACTATGGGGTCAACAAGAAAACACTCAACATTCTTTGAATGTCATAATAAAGACTTTTATTGTCCTACTCAGCTACGAGATTTATCTGTAACAATGGTTAAATTAATACAGTAATGATCTAATTCAAATACAACTCTATTTTGCAAACTTTTAGATCTATGCTAAGTACATAATACCTCTGATCAATTTTTTCACTTTAGTTCATCTGATTCACCATACTCTGTTCTGCTCGGTAATGCTCTTTCCTCTATTTTCTCCGTAATGTCTACAGAAAAATGCTCAGTTATGTCTTTAACCAGTTTGATCAGTCATGCATAAACTTTGCATGTGTTCTTCAGCATCTGTGCTCACATGTATATTCATAATGAATATCTTGTCTCTTATATAGACATCATGTCTCATTTAATTTTCATCCTTCATATTTTTTTGCTTAATCTCCATCATTGGTTTTACCATTTAAACCTTCCTTGGTAGTTGTGTTAAAAATACGTTTCATTCTTTGTCGTTCGATCTTCATTGAATTTTCATAGTCGTTTGATCAAATAAAAAACTTTATCTTTTACCTCAAAATCATCAATTTCCAGCTCAGCTTTCTAGTCAGTGTCAGTTTGAATTAATTACTTGGTCAATACCTTGTTGTGTTGTTGATCCCTAGTTCGGTTATCACTGTGCTCGATATACACTGTGTTTTACTCGACATCCACTGTCTTTTGGTGTATACAAAACTCATCATTTTCTGACCACATAAAATTTGTTTGTTCCAAATCTTCCATACATAACAAATGTTTTCCACCATAATAATACTCAAATAAGTTGACATCAATGATAATACATTAACTGATAATATTTTATCATCACATTTGCAACTCAGTTGAATATCAACAAATGACTTCAAACATACAATCAATTATAGATCATCAATCTTTCCCTTTGGCATTGACGGCAACACAATATAAAATATGCAATATAAAAATATGTCATACAACAAATACCAAACTTTTGTTCTACAACTACAACAATTATGTAGTTCTCCCTAGCTTGAATATATAAATTGTTTCAGTATTAAAAACTCACCATGCAGACTCTCCCTACAGTTTTGACTTTGATATTCTTGAATCTCTCTGTAGATTAGATATGTCTCTCCCTTTCTCTTTTCTCCCTTGGATGGATAGATGTTTCATTGATCATTTCTCCTTTTATATTTCATGAATTTCTCTCCCTTTTACAACAATTCCAAAAAGAAAAAAAAAATATACAACTCTTTAGTAGCCAAATAGAATATCTATGATGTTTGGTGCATTGGAGTAGGTACCTAGTAGAGTACTAATATCTCTATGTCAGTTCAGTTCTGCTTTGCATCAACATGTTTGATGTTTTGATTTCATGTAGGTTAATGCAACCTCCTAATCATCCTATTTATCAATAGACAAGGGACAAACCCCAAGTCTACCCCTCAAGTACTCAAATGTATCCTTCAAGAAGGGTTTTGTGAATATGTTTGCAAGTTGTTCTTTTGATTGTAAATATTCTAGTATTACTTTCTTATCTTGTACGTGTTCCCTCAAGTAGTGATATTTGATACATATGTGCTTTGTCTTTGCATGCATCACAGGATTCTTTGAAATGTTTATAGCACTTGTATTATCACAGTAAATTATCACTGGGTTAGTGATCTCTTCATTCATTCCTTTCAATGGTTGTTTTATCCATGTTATGTTCAAACAATTTGCAGCAGCAACAACATACTCTTCTTCTGTAGTTGACTGAGATATGCATCCTTGCTTCTTGCTTATCCAAGTAACTAATCTTTCTCAAATAAAGAATGCTCCACCAGTAGTGCTCTTTCTATCATCAATGTTCCTAGCCCAATCAGCATCAATATAAACTTTCAGTTTGAACTTTCCTTCTCTTTTGTACCAAAGTCCATAATCTTTGATATTCTTCAAATATCTAAAAATTATTTTTACAGCAGTCATATGTGATTCTCTGGGATTAGCAGAAAATTTTGCAACTATTCCAATTGTGTGTGCTATGTCAGGTCTTGTGTGTACAACATACCTCAATTTACCAATCATAGATCTATACAAAGTCTAATTTACCTCAGGTGTCTTGTCTTCTTTTGTCAATTTGCATCTTGTCACCATAGGTGTTCCGACTGGTTTTGATTCTTCCATTTTGAATGTATTTAATACTTCCTTGATGTATTTTTCTTGAGTAATGTAGATACCTGCAGTCTTTTGTAAAATTTGCAATCCAAAAAAAAATTAATCTCACCAAACATTGACATTTCAAATTCTTTCCTCAATTTATCAGCAAATGAAGTGCATAGGTTATCATTACCTCCAAATATAATTTCATCAACAAATATTTCAGCAATAAGGGTCTTATCATCATTTCCTCCTTTTAAATACAAATTGTTGTTGTCACTTGTTCTAATAAATCCAACACTTATAAGATAAGAATGTGATCTTTCATACCATGCTCTTGGTGCTTGTTTTAGTCCATATAAGGCTTTGTGCAGCTTACATACCATGTTTGTCTGATCAGGATCAACAAATCCTTCAGGTTGTTCAATGTGTACCTCTTCTTCCAGTATTCCATTCAAAAATGCACACTTACCATCCATCTGATATACTTTGAATCATTTATATGCAGTGTATGCAAGTAATATTCTTACTCCAATTCTAGCAACGGGTGCAAAAGTTTCTCCATAATCAATTCCTTCTTCTTGTGCATACCCTTTGCAAACTAATCTAGCTTTATTTCTACTTACATCACCATTTTCATTCAATTTGTTTATGAATATCCATTTGGTGCCAATGACATTTTTATCACTCAGTCTCGGTACTAATGTCCATGTCTTATTTTTTTGTATCTGTTTAATTTCCTCATTCATAGCATTTAACCATTCTTCATTTTCTAATGCATCTCTAACATTCTTAGGCTCAAATTCACAAATTAAACAAGTGTTGTCTCTTAACTTACTTATTATCATCATGTCTGCTCTTTTATCTCCAATAATTTGATTCTATGGGTGATGTCTTCTCACATATTTAGCAAGTTTAGGTTCATTTATCTCTTCTTCATTTTCTTCTCCTATAGGTTCATTGTGTTCTTGTCCATGATCTTCAGTTTCATCATTTTCCTAATGCTTGGACTGTGCTACCTATTGCCCGGTGACATTACTCTGTTGCACGGTAACTGTTGGACCAATGTTAAGATAATGGAAAGGGTGTGTACTCAGAGGGGAGGGGTGAATCAATTGCCTTAAAAACTTTTAGTCAATTCCTTGTATTCACTGTTCTATATAAACCGAATGAGTAGATTTCTTATTCCAAACGTATAGTATCAATGCTAAAATGTAAATGCATGTAAAATAATCATAACACATACAAACAATTAAGTACTCTTGACACTAGTATTTTTCTATCGTAGAAAATCCCTATTAGAAGGTAAAAACTATGGTGGGGATGAGACCCACAAAACTTCACTACTGCAGTAATAAAGGTAGCATGTTAAAGCTTTACAAAATGATCACTTCTGATGATCTTACACTATTAGGAGTAACAAAAAGATCAACTAGATCTACCCTGTGTGAGGATTTAGAAACACAATCTATGTGTGCACTTGGTTAAGATATTTACAATAGGACTGTTAATTCTACTCTGTTAAGAGATTTTGGTGTCTATTACAATTGTTAGAGAGTAACAAAAATTTGATCTGAAACATATAAAATCTCAAAATTATTGATAAATATCCATTAAGTTCATACAAAATATATTACCTCAATGTGAATGATAATACTTTCTGCTATGTTCTACTCAGTAGCCTTGCCTTAGTTCTATAAAGTGATTTCGACAATGTACTCTATGTCCTTGAATCCCTTGTCTGGTCATTGATGTCTGTAGTATGGTGTCTAGTTGATCATTTCTTGATCAACATACATAACATAATTTGACATCTATACATTTATATATAAAATGATATGAACTAATTAGGGCTCAACATTTACATCCTTACCCTAAGATCAACGGTTACAAATTCTACATTGATCAAATAAACATAGGAGAAATAAATAATTAATGTTGTAAATCCATAATTAATGTCCTCCTTGATCATGTAAACCATTATCTAGGTTGGCTCAAAATTTGTTACTTAGAATAATGTGCCTTAAAAAACTTTTATGTGGACTTTGTTCCACTGAGTTAATGTTGTTCCTCGGTGCTCAGTTTATACTATGTATCTCAATTATACTAGTTTTTTGTTATGCTTGTGTAGCTCGGTTTTGTCTGCGCTCGGTATAGTCTGTTTACTCAGGTATCACTATACTCGGTTAACTTTAAATGTCATCAGTACTCTTGGTTAACTCTGCACTTTGGTGATATATATCAACTATCTTGTTTTGACTCTGTCACTGACTGTCCATTATGTCAGCTTGATAACTAATGACAACTTCAATGTGCAATTAGAGTAACATTCTTCCCCTTTGGCATTAGTATCAAAAACTTAGTACTGTACATAATATACTATACATGATGACTCCCCTTTGTACATTCTCCTCCTATGTATACACTCAATATATGTATATGAACATCTTGATTATACATATGTATCCCCCTTTACTATAAATATATACATATATTTCCCCCTTTTTTGAAATTAATGACAAAAGGTGTAGAACTTGCATTTTTTAGAAAATATTGGGATGGGCATTCTTTAGAGTTTCCAATAGTTTCTCCCATTCCTCCTTTAAGTGTTCAAGGGTGAGTATCTCTAATTGTAGCTGGGCATGCATATCATATATAATGTATGTTACTGATAAATCTGGGGTGGCAATGAGATTCTTTTCCATAGTCACATGTTTAAATGAATCATTTCAAAATGCAGTGGTAACATCGCCTGGAGATAGATTACTTGCTCTCTAATTTGTTCCTCTTCTTTCTTTAAGTCCTGTCTCAACCACTGGTTCTGAAGTATCTTCTTATAATGCTTCTGCAAAGCATGTTTCTCAATTGGTAGACTCTGTGCACTAGCCTGTAGATCTTGATCTATTTTCTTGAGTTTTTCACTAATCTCGGTAGTGAAATGGTCTAGTATGCATAACTATTGTAAAATAGTAATGGCTTTGGATATGATAGTTTCTATACCATTTACTAATTCTGATAGAGTTACCTTATGTACTTTCATTGCCTGGCTGGTCTTCTCTGTAACCTTGTATTGGATCTTCTTCTTTTCTCTTTCTTCTAGTTTTTGCTCGGCATCAATATCAGGATTATCAATGCCCTCAGTGAGAAGCTCAAATTGTTCCAGTATGGGGGCTCATTCATCAATGTTAATTTCTAGTACAACTTGCATTAAGATCTCCTTTGACTTTTCTAGTACTTGTGCACGCTTTGCTTCTAGTCTAAGCTTGTCTTGTGCAGAGTTTTTGGTGCAAAGTTCACCATATTTTTTCAGTGTTTGCGGATCAAGGGTCTTACGATCCCATTTTGGAATCTCTATTATTTTATCTAAGGTAATTAGATCCTTGTTTCCTTTCTTCTTCTTCTTCTTCTTACCTTGACTAATTGATGATGGTGATAGTGCTAGAATAAGCTGAGCCTTTTTCTCAGTTTCTAACTTTGATTTCTCGGTACTCATTGTGACAACTTGTTTAAGTTCCTCGGTATCTTACCTTGTGTCAGTAGTAGATGTATATACTATTTTTTTAGGAGTTTTAGTATTACCTTCACCTTTCTCTTCTGCAGCATCAGTGGTATCTTTTTTTGTATCGCCTTGTGTCATCCCACCACTATGCTCAGTGTCCTTACCATGATTTTCACCCTTATCCTCAGTTGTTTTTGTTGCCTTCTTGGGTGGCTTCTATTGCATTGTGGTATCCATCTTAATTGCTTGGACCAGAATAGGTAACTAGCCTGATGTAGTAGCTCGGGCGATCTGTGATGTATCATGTTCATCAATAGTCTCAGTTTCTTTAAAGGAGTCATCTTCCTTGGCCTTCTCATCTAGATCTCCCTCGGTTACATCAGTGAATGTGATATCCGGGTGACCTAAGTTAGTCAGAAGTTCAGGAATACCGTCTAACACATTATCAACTATTGCATCATCAACTTTCATGGGTTTTGTACCTGGTTCAGTAGATGTAACATCAATTATTTCCTTGATGTCCTGGATAATCTTGGGTGGATTCAGCATTTCATTCCATATCTTGGTGCTCTCAATATCCACTTCCTTTATATTACCTTGTAGGCTATGCAGTGTCCTTTGTTTCTTTAGAAATTGCTTAGCATATTGCCTCATTATATCCTGAATTTCCTCAACTATGCACTCAGCTTTTATAAGTGTGAGAGCTGCTTCTCTCATTTGTTTCTTGGTTTGGAGTGCATAAGACCATCTTGATGATATTCTATCATATAGTTCTGATGGTATAGAAGTAGCAAATTCAACTGGAACTTGTTTAAGGTTAATCACCATACCTATAATTTCTTCTTCAATTTTATCCTTATTCTTGGTAGACAAATCATAGTATACTTGTATCTTTGGATGTGTCAACTATACGGTCGTCTTGATTGTCTATGCAATCTCATCAATGCTATGTGATGGTGTGTGGTGAAAAACCTTGAATTATTATTGATTCTCATCAGAATCATCCTTTTCATCTTTGTTTCACACATATCTCTTATGTTGTCTCGGTGCAGTAGTAGTTCCCTTCAGCTTCCTTTTTTCATATGTAAATTTTGGTGAGGGCCTTGTAATTTTTGTTACACCTTTCTTCAAAGGTGGCGAATCACTAGTCACTGATTGTGATCTTGTTTGTGGTGGAGATAGAGTCTTTGTGCTTTTTCCCTTTTTGGCCTTGGATACCTCAACTGGTGTGTCATCAAACTCAGTGGCATCAGTGTCATGATCTGGTTTAGCTTCCTGACCGATTGAGGTCTGTTGCTTGGTTTCTTCTTCAGACTTATCCAAATCCTCATCTGTGATAGCAAGTTTCCTTTTCAAATTTTTCACAATCTTAGTATTTTTCCAACCCAATTATTGTACTTGTAACTGAATTGTATATGAGTCTTTGCCTCATCATAGGTGCCAAATCTCATGGAAAATTTGTCAACGGGATCATTTAATAATTTTTCAATAGTCTTTATAGCAACATCAATATTCAATTCATAATCCATTGGAGGTAACCAAGCAGTCCTCAGATCTACTATTTTGATTAATGTTGTGTCAGTATCAACTACAAAACAAATATTGTCTTAGTATTTATCAACTAGTTGTATTGGAATTTGGGATCTCTTTTCCATTCTAGTTTTAAATTTTGCAAAATATTCATTCATTATATACTCAAAGTTCTGTCCTAGACTAGTGATCATTTCATCTATTTGTACTGTAACCAATCTATCTGTCTTCCATTTAAATTTACCGATTGATGAGAAAAAAATTGCATGTAGAAGAATATGCATAGTAGTAAGGAACTAAACTTATATGTATTTGTCTTTGCTGACTTGATGGTTCTCATATTCTCCTCTAATTGGTTCTACAATAGCTCGGAAAGATCAAATTGTAGAACTTTCTTAACTATCTTGTAAGTTATATCAACAACTCCACATGGTACGTTGTTTGGCCTGCTAGACTAAAATATTTTATATCCAATGACATAAGAACTGAATCTCAGTTCAGGGTCCTTGATGTAGTTGACCTTCAAGCCTCTACTGTCCCACTCAGCTAATGTAAGCTTTTCCAACTCAGTTCTCAATAGGTGTCTAAGGACTTTGGCTTTGTCACATATGGGATACCATGTTACCGCATGAATGACATCCCTAGTTATCTGTTTAGGTTCATCTAGCCATAGATTTCCATCATGTACTCTGCTAAGTACAATGCGGATTCATCCATTTTGAAAGACCTTCAGGAAATCTAGGGCATGATTTAACCCTTTAACCTCGGAGTGTTTATGGTCTTCTTTCAACTTTTCGTCTATGCACATTGATTGATAAGTAGACATGAGTTCAAAGTCTATGATTTCTCTAATCTTGAAATGTATGTATGCACGTACGTCTTGCACTAGAAAAACCCTAGGTGAGATAGATGAAAATGCACCTTGATTATTTGGTTGTGCTGCAACTTGTGGATAGATCTTGTAGTTAGGTTACGTGCAGGTAGAGTTCTTCACCAAAATGACCTTTTCCTTAGCCATTTTAGCTTTCATTGTTCGTGATGAAGATGTCATGATTCTATATTTAGGGCTTCAGTAAATGTGCTTGAATAACTCAGTGAGGGAAGAATTCTCAATAACTAACCTCTGTATGCTCGAAAATCTACTTAGATCTCTATAGAATGCTTGAAAAATTTCTTCTGCAACTTAGCTTTTTGTTCTTTGTTCTGCTCCGTGATCGCGTTGTACCAAATGAGCTCACATCGACTAAATTTATAGTACATAAGTTAGGGCGGTGCAATAAATGTGCTTCACCAACTACTCAATGAACAAATGATATGCTCAGTTAACACTATCAATGTTTCAACTCGGTGAGTATACCATATACTCGGTTACCATAGCAACTCAGTAAACTCTTCACATTTTCACTGACTGACAATTTTAACTTGGTACATATTAACCGACTAGACTAGATCATAGTAATCAAATATTTAATGCCACAGTGCATCTTTATTCAATCTAATTTGGCATATGTGCAATAAATATAGGAACTGATGTAAAATATAGCATTGCAAAACATAGTTCTATACCTGCTTGTATTGCTCAGCTGGAGACGGTGGAGCCACCTAACCCATTGGATGAGGTGTCACCGACTATTGTGCTTGGTCCTACATTATCATTTAATGCTCTTCTCCACATTTGATTCTTGGTCCTCACAATTTCATCAATTGTATTTTCACTCCCATAAGTGTTTATTCGGTCTACACAATCTCTTCTTAAGTGACTGACTTTATGACAGTGAGAACATGTCATTCCAGAGTTTTACCAATTCCTATATTTGATTTTCCATAGTCTCATACAATTTTATGCTATATGTCCATATTTTCCTAATGATTCACAATTGATCCAAGTGTTGTAATCCCATGCATAATCATTGCCTTGTCTTCTCGGTTGTTTTACTGTTTCTTGTCCTTTAGGCTTCCAGATCTTCTTTGTGTTCTTTCTGCATACTTGAGTTGTATGACCATTCATGTTCCAATTTTGATAGTATTTATGCATGTATGGTTTCTTTTGTGGTTTGTTCAACTTGGATCTACACTCATGTGCCTAATGTCCATGCTTATTACAATTATAGAAAATACAATTGAATTTAGGAGGGTTTCTAGGAATACCTTTTGTTTTTCTTCTGCAAACATTTGATGTGTGGCCTAGTTTTCCACAATGATGGAAAGAGGGATTCTTCGGCTTAGGATTTGAGTAGACATTCCTTTTTTTAGCTTGATTTGATGATTCTCCTTGCTCGGTATACCCTAATTCAATATTTTTATTCAATCTTCTTTGATAGTTCAGAAATTGATCCATTCTCTTAGTGCTTTCTTCAGATCTCTTAATAACTTCATTATGTTGTTGTAAAATCTTTCACTTCATTTCTTAGTTTCTCATTGTCTTCCTTCAATACACTGATATCATCTATTCTTTTTGCAAGTTCAATGTTTACTCGGTTTGCCTCATGATTCATAGCAACCACTTGATTGGTGATCTCAAAGTAATGTTCAGTAAGTCTAGATATCTTGGTTTCTTTATCTTATAATTTTTTAGCCATCTTTCTTTTGTCATCAACAACCATGGTTCTATCTAGTTCAGCTTTCTTTGCATCATTCAATACTTCAACCATTCTAACCATTTGTGTATCTTGTCCAATCTGCAATGCTTTCACTTGCTCAGTAAGTTGTTGATTGCTCTTAGATAGCTTTGATATGATTCCTTTAGATGCATCAGATATGATACCAGATTCAGATCCAAATGTATCAAATGGGCCATGAATCTCTTCTTCATGATAATCAATCTCACGAAAGTGAAGTGACATGTCCTTCCTCTTAATCATCATCTCCTAGAGTTTCTCTTTACCTTCTTTATATTGTTCAACATAGATCTGCAGTTGTAACTTCTGATTCTCAATAGTTTTGTCAAGTGTATACCTCTCCATTGTAAGATCTTTTCTCTTCAACTATTTAACCTTCAAAATAAGAGAAAAAGCTCTGATACCAATTGTTGGCCCAATGTTAAGATAATGGAAAGGGTGTGTACTAAGAGGGGAGGGGTGAATCAGTACCCTTAAAAACTTTTAGTCAATTCCTTGTATTCACTAATCTATATAAACTGGTTGAGTAGATTGATTATTCCAAACATATAGTATCAATGCTGAAATTTAAATGCATGTAAAATAATCATAACACATAGAAAAAATTAAGTAATCTTGACACTAGTATTTTGGTATCGTAGAAAACCCATGTTAGAAGGTAAAAACTGCGGTGGGGATGAGACCTACAAAACTTCACTACTGCAATAATAAAGGTAGTCTATTAAATATTTACAAAATGATCACTTCTGATGATCTTACCCTGTTAGGAGTAACAAAAAGATCGACTAGATCTACCCCGTGTGAGGAGTTAGCAACACAATCTATGTGTCCACCCGGTTAAGAGATTTACAATAAGACAGTTAAGTCTACTTTGTTAAGAGATTTAGGTGTCTATTGCAATTGTTAGAGAGTAACGGAAAGTTGATTTGGAACATATACAATCTCAAAATTGTTGATACATATCCCTTAATTTTGTACAAAACATATCACCTCAATGTGAATGATAATAACTTATGCTTTGTTCTTCTCGGTAGCCTTGCCTTAGTTCTATAAACTAATTTATGCAATGTAATCTTTATCCTTGAATCCCTTGTTTGATCCCTTATGTTTTTAGTATAGTGGCTACTTGATCATTTATTGATCAACATACATAACATAATTTGATATCTATACATTTATATATCAAATGATATGACCTAATTAGGGCTCAAGATTTACATCCTTACCCTAAGGTCAACGGTTACAAAATTTACATTGATCTAATAAACATAGGAGACATAAACAATCAATGTTGTAAATTTGTAATTAATGTCCTCCTTGATTGTGTAAACCATTATCTAGGTCGTCTCAAAAGTTGTTACTTAGAATAATGTGTCAACAAAATTTTATGTAGACTATGTTCCACTCGGTTAATGTTGTTCCTTGGTGCTCAGTGTATACTGTGTATCTTGGTTATACTGGTGTTCGGTTATGCTTGTGTAGCTTGGTGTTGTGTGTGATTGGTATAGTCTATTTACTCGGGTATCACTTTACTCGGTTAACTGTGAATGTGATCAGTGCTCTTGGTTAACTCTACACTTCGGTGATATATACTAATTATCTTGCGTTGACTCTGTCACTAAGTGTCTATTATGTCACCTTGATAACTAATGACAACTTCAATATGCAATTGGAGTAACAAGTTTTAGCAAGTCTTCTCATGTAGGTCCATTGTGTTCTTGTTCATGATCTTCAGTTTCATTATTTTCCCCAATAATCTGATCTTCTTGTTCATGTAAGTCTTTTATCTCCAATAATCTAATTCTATGGATGATGTCTTCTCACATATTTAGCAAGTTTAGGTTTAGTTCTTTCTTCTTCATTGTCTTCTCCTGTAGGTTCATTGTGTTCTTGTTCATGATCTTCAGTTTCATCATTTTCCTGATGCTCGGTCGGTGCTACATGTTGCCCGGTGAAATTACTCTGCTGCACGGTAACGTTAGGCATCTGCGTCAGTATAGTATCAGGTTCTTCCATGTAGACAAATCTACTATAATCTTACGGTTCTTTCATTCTTTCCTCATCATTTTTCTTAGCAAATTCATCAACTTTTACATTTGCACTTTCAATGATTTTGTTAGATGTCCTGTTCAAACATTTGTAAGCTTTACTCTTAGTAGAATATCCAAGAAATATTCCTTCATCATTTTTTGAATCAAATTTACCATTTCAATCATCTTTCAAAATATAACACCAACTACCAAATATTATAGAATAGCTCACATTAGGTGTATAACCATACCATAACTCATAAGGTGTTTTGTTTGAAAATTTCTTCAGTTATACTTGGTTCAGTGTGTAAATAGTTGTGCTGACTGCTTCTCTCCAGTATGTTTGTGCAACATTCTTTTCAATCATCATTGTTCTAGCACAATCTATAATTGATCTATTTCTTCTTTCAGCAATATCATTCTGTTGTGGTGTCCTCAGTGTAGAAACATGTCTTTTGATTCCATACTCATTACAAAAATTGGTGAACTCATCAAAAATAAATTTACCTCCTCTGTCAAATCTCAAGCACTTCAAATCTCTTCCAGTTTCTTTTTCCACTTTAGCTTTATACCATTTAAACATCTTAAATGCTTCAAATTTTTCTTTTAGGAACATGACAAACATCATTCTAGAGTAGTCATCAATAAATAAAATAAAGTATTTGTCCCCATAATAGCTCTGTGTTCTCATTGGTCCACATAGGTCTGTATGAACTAACTCCAAAATATCATTAGATGAAAAATTCTTGCTCTTGAAACTAGATTTTGGCATCTTACCCATTTGACAATTTTTGCACATTACATGGTCTTGTTTAGATAAGCTCGGTGAGCCTCTAACTCTTCATTCCCTACTAATCTTAACCATGTTGTCAAAATTTACATGAAAAAATCTTTTATGCCATAACCATATATCTTGATTCTTTTCTAATAAGCAAGAAGTTTCAGCAGTGTCAAGGTAGAATAAGTTACCTTTAGATTGTTCACCAATGCCGATCAATTTTCCTATTACATCATAGATTCTAGCTTTTCTATTTTCAAATGCAACTTGGTGACCTATGTTATTCAACTGTGAAACACTCAATAGATTGTATTTAAGTACTTTTACCCAGTATGCATTTTCACATTTGATTTGATTGTTCAGCATAATATACCTTTTCCTTTTACTTGACAAGGTGTATCATTTCCCTTTCTTATAGATCCACCATCATAATCTTCAAGAAATTCAATTTTTCCTTTATCTCCAGTCATGTGATGTGTACAGTCACTATCAATAACCCAAATATCATGTTTACTAACTTTAGAAATAAGTGTTGTTTCTACATACCTTTCATCTTCATCTGAATCATCCTTCAAAGCTACAAACACTATCTCAATATATTCATCACTATCAAATCCATTGTCATTATCTTTATCTTCATCAATGTAACAAGCTTTCTTACCTTTATCCTTGTAATCTCAGTTGTCTCTTCTGTCATACTTTCGGTTGCTTCTGTAGACACGGTCATCCTTTCTATCATTAGATCTATCATTTATTTCATCATTCTTTCTGTTAGGACATCTTGCAGAAAAATTTCCAATCTCTTTACAGTTAAAACTTATCAAAGGTAGTTTACCTTTATATCTTCCTTTACCTTTGTGCAATCTTCTAACCATTAAAGCTTCAACATCATCAAGTTCCTTGTCGTCACTATCACTGTCACTATTATTTCTAATTATGTGTTTTCTACTAGATTTACCATTTTTCAAAGTAGACATAAATGCAGATTCCATAGATGGCACAATATTTTTATCAAATTTATTCAGCTCAAAAGAAATCAATCTTCCAACAATACTATCAACAGTAATGTTGTTTCCAGGTGCTTCTCTCATTTCATGTATTGCAGAGACTCTTATAGAATAAATAGGCAATAGAGTTCTAAGAATCTTACTCACAATAGTGTCTTCATCAATGGTTCCACCAGATCTAATAGCATTCACAACTTCCTTAATTCGTGTACTGTACTGTGTTATGTTCTCTCCTTCCTTCATTCTCGTATCATCAAACTTTCCTCAAAGACTTTCAACTTTAGCTCTCAGTACATATGCATCTCCTCCATAAACTAGTGTAAGTTGATCCCACATCTGCTTAGTAGTTGTACATGTCTTGATATCCTCAAATTTTGCATCAGTAAGTGAAGAAGAAATCTCCACCATTATAAGGTTATGTTCATGTTTTTATTTCATCTGATTAACAATCAAAGGTCCAGAAGGTAGAATGAATTCATTTTCTAGATAATATGCAATGTTTTCTCCAATTCCTGATAGGTATAGTCTCATTATGCTTTTCCATGTCGAGAAGTTATCCTTGTTCAGCTTTGTGTGTCTCTCTTATACATCTTGTGATCTTTATCTTAAGTCCTTCAAAACTTTATTCTAAGCATTGTATGCTCTGATACCAATTGTTAGAATAACTGAGAGGGGGGTGAATCAGTTAGACTCAATTTCCTCACAATTATCCTACAGTCCCAAATTCCTCTAGATGTATATCAAAAACAATTCAAACATATAATTTAACTCGGTGAAAATGTATTATGTATCTCAAACTTTAGTCAATAGTGTTTACCGAATATCAGTAGATTAATACTTGTGATTACCGATCTAGGTCAATAAAATAAAGTGTAAAGTAAAATAACAATCCACAATATTTATGCACGTTGACACATAGATTTTTAACATGGAACCCCTCCTAAGGGAAAAACCACCTGGGACCGGTAGCCCAAAATATTTTCACTCTTTTGAAGTGAGGTCGGTGAAGAGCCAACCCTGTTAAAGGTTATAATGCACACTGTTAAATGTGAACTGGTTAGAGGATTTAAAACTAATAGTTCTCTCTTGACCATGCATTCACTATGGGGTCAAAAAGAAAACACTCAACATTCTCTAAATTTCATAATAAAGATTTTCATTGTCCTACTCGATTAAGAGATTTATCTGTAACAATGGTTAAATTGATACAATAATGATCTGATTCAAATACTACTCTATTTTGCAGATTTTCAGATCTATACTAAGTACATAATACCTCTGATCAATTTGTTCACTTTAGTTCATCTGATTCACCATACTTTGTTCTTCTCGGTAATGCTCTTTCCCTTATTTTCTCGATAATGTCTACAGAAAAATGTTCGGTTCTATCTTTAACCAATTTGATCAGTCATGCATAAACTTTGCATGTGCGCTTTAGCATCTGTGTTCACATGTATATTCATAATGAATCTCTTGTCTCTTCTAAAGACATCATGTCTCATTTAATTTTCATCCTTCAGATATTTCTGCTTAATCTTCATTGTTGATTTTACCATTTAAACCTTCCTCAACAGTTGTGTTAAAAATACGTTTCATTCTTTGTCATTCAATCTTCATTGAATTTTCATAGTCGTTTGATCAAAATAAAAAAAATTATCTTTTACCTCAAAATCTTCAATTGCCAGCTTAGCATTCTAGTCGGCCTCAGTTTGAATTAACTGCTCATTTAATACCTTGTTGTGTCGGTGATCCCTATCTCGGTTATCATTGTCAGTATACATTGTGTTTTACTCGTTGTCCACTGTCTTTCGATGTATATAGAACTCATCATTTTTCGACCACATAAACTTTGTTTGTTCTAAATATTCCATACATAACAAATTTTTTCCACCATAATAAT
Source organism: Thuja plicata (assembly GCA_018584345.1). NCBI lineage: Eukaryota > Viridiplantae > Streptophyta > Pinopsida > Cupressales > Cupressaceae > Thuja > Thuja plicata. The sequence continues at coordinate 1,945,127 of MU226222.1, forward strand.
ACTCAAATAAGTTGACATCAATGACAATACATTAACTGATAATATTTTATCATCACATCTGCAACTTGATTGAATATCAACAAATGACTTCAAACATACAATCAGTTGTAGGTCATCAAGTACAGTTATGTATTTGAGATTTGTCATCATCAATTTCTATAGCACTGTTATAGTGGTTGTCATCAATGCCAAAGAGGAAGATTGTTGACTAATTGATGAATATCTAATGAAGATGATGAAGACCGAGTTATACTAATTATCATGATTGTAGAAATGGTTAGATCAGTTATTATTTTGTCATTGATGTCAAGCAATTGATTAATTGATTTTTATTATGTTACCATATCTTAAGAGGAGAAGTTAAATGGGTGAGAAATACAGATCAGACAATGAGGAAGTAATGATGACAGTTGTTTTATACTATATATTTGATGTTATCAAATCAATACAATTGATTGATCAAGTCGAAAACTGCAAAGAGTTAAAGTTATGACTAAAAAAGTTAATTTACCTAGCTAGACTGAGTCAGTCAGTAGAATGTTATTTGAGTCGGTCACAAGTTATCGAACATCGAGTGAAAGTCAAGCACCAAGCACCAAATTTGAGAACTAGACACTGAGCAGTGAATGAAGTCAGTTATCAAGTTGCAAAGCAAGTTTTACTGCGTACACGATATTGATTATAAATGATAATAAGATCAAATTTAATGTGAATCGGTGATGATTTGGATGAGGAAATGAATTAAATGATGTTTTTTATAAGATCTAAGAATGGGAAAATTCAATGAGAAGATCTAAGGAAAATATCAAGCGGTTAAACTGAATTGTGAAGAGTTCCAAGAAAAGTACAAGTTCTGAGGTAAAAGTGAGATGGTTTACCGAGTTGTGAAATATGAAGAAGATGATTGAATGACTGAGTGCAAATGGAGGAAAATCAAATTAAGGAGATTAAGATGCAAAAGTATGTCTATATAAAGAATGAGAAATACGAAGAGATTGTGATGTTGGCAAATTGAACAGAGAAGAAGAAGTTGAAGAACAACATTTACCGAGTAGAACAGAGAAACGGAGATTGAAGAATCTATAGTCTGAGAAAGAGAACAATGGAGTATGTGATGTCAGTATTCAATTGAGCATAAAGGATCTGACACAAGCAAAGTTTTTCTATATTTACAGATCGAAGTTTATTGTTGCTTATTAATATTTGTAACAGAGAAATCTCTTAACCGAGTGGATTTAGCAGTCCTATTTGTAAAACCTAGACTTAGGTGACATTCCAAAAGAGTGTTTAAACACGTCTAACAAGGCCACTCCTAATAGGGTGAAAATATTAACAAATCTAAGGTAAATCCCCTAACAGGGTCACATTTAGCAAATGTGTTTGTAATCTTTAACAAGATAAGTTCTTAACCAGACGTACTTCAGAAGGGTATATTTTTATTGTGGGTTACAATTCCCACATAGGTTTTTCTCAAATTGGGTTTCCTCATTAAATCTGGTATCAACTAAGTTAAATCTGGAGTTATTTGAATTAATCTTGTATTGCTAAGTTTGAATGATTGATTTACATATATGAGATGTATTGTTGTTTAAGTTATTGAGTTATTTGGTGAATTGGTTATTTACTATATTTAGTATTACCGAGTGATTCAGAGAGTTCAGTTCTAAGTGTTTATGTTTTGATTACTTCTTGCTCCTTGATGGGATTCATAATAAAGCAAGTCTACAATTTTTATAACCAAGTTTGAGCTAAAATCTTATCACAGTTGTCAAAGGTGGGTGTTGAAACTTTGTTTAGTTTAATCTTGAAATCATTCCTACTATTATTCTAAATATTTCTAGTCCTTTCTCATGTGAAGTCTTATTATTTCTATAAATTTTTCAAATGATAGTGCTACCTTAAACCTTCAAATTGATATATATACTTTTCATACCATTTAGTAGTTTGTTCTACATGTGATTTTCCAAAGTATTGGGTGCAATTACAAACTTTTCTTTGTCTAACAATTGGTTTTGAAGATTTAAATATGGAGTTTACTATTCAACTACTCGTTGATGGAATTTCCCTTGAAAATTTCATGTGCTTAATTATTCCACCAATTTCCTTATTAATTTATTTGATTACCTTTGGCTTTCAATCACTTCCCTTAAGCTCATATTGAAATTCAATGAAGTTCTCTGAATGAAATCCTCCCTAAGTTCCTCCTTGTCATTTTCTTTTTCCTTTTTCCTCCAACCACAACTTCTTCAGTGGCCAAACTCTTTGTGCTTGCTACTTCAATTCACAATTTCCTTTGAACCCATTTGAGAATTTAGTTTCTTTGTCACAAGAAATCATCAATCATAAAAAATAATATCTAGTTTGGAAAGATCTATGTTTTAATTCCATTGAAATGACCTCATGAATAATTTTAGCACATTAATTTCAAATTTGAGTATTATTTTAACAAGATCTTGTAAAACCACAATTTTTGCTTGTTTTTGTTTATGGTTTTCATTGTGTATCATTTTTTATCATCAACGTTTCATATTGCACTTCATGATCCATCATTAGGGTTAAAGAGAATCCAAGGAGATCTAGAATGTTTAAATGCAGACCAAAACTCCTTAAAAAGATATGAGAGAGACTATGAAGAGAGAAGGGGAGGAAGCACGAGAAACGATAAAAAAAGAGTAAGAGAATAAAGAAACACAAATTATAGTAAAAATTCAACTTAAAGGAAAAAAGGTAATTTGTTTTTCTTTTTTCTTTTTCTTATTCCTTCTCATGTCTTGTGCTCCCTCCCCTTCTCTCTTCCCATTCTTACTTGTCTTTTTTTAAGGAGTCTTGATCTGCATCTCAACATTATACATTTCTTTGAATTATCTTTCATCTTAATGATCACATAAGGTCATCCAAATAAAAAATAAAAAATAAAAAACTGATACACAATCAAAATAAAAAATAGAAACAAACAATATTGATACGAATTGTAGAAATCTTCTTTCCTTCAAACCCAAATTTCTTCACAATTTATACAACAATGATAACCCAATCTAAACAATGGAACTAACATAAGAATACTGCTTTTTTTTTTCTAAAAACATAGTTTAAAGATTCAAAAACAACCAAAATATGCTACAACATTTGGGAAACAACATATAAAAAGTACTAATGCTTAAATCCACAACAAAAATTGCAAATTACATAATCTAGAAGCAACTAAAATCTACAACTTTAAAATCTCAGTCACAACATCTAAGTAAGATTGTCCTACAAGGCCAAAGTGGTTTTGTCCTCTCAACTCATAAAAGTAGAGGTTTTTCATTCTTTGATCTCTACCAGCCCAAGGGTTTTTGTCCTCAAACTTGATAGCTTGGGCACAAGTGCTCAAGACTATTTTTAACAAGAGTATGTGAAATTAAAGTTGGATCATCCTTTAAATCATTGAAGTCTATGTCTAGTAATGAAACTTTCCCAAAAGAGTGTTTGAACATGCAAGGGTCGTAGGGAGTTTACAATCTACCAACCACATTTATTGTGGTCGACATAAAAAAATGATGTGTACTAGGGTAGACACCATTCTAGTCATTCCATGCAAAGACTTCAATTCCTTTTTTCCCACGTAAGATTATTTTTTTCTTTACCATGTAGGTTGAAATTTTTTTCCCTTTCCTAACTTGTTGCACTTTCAGCAAGTTCACAAACTAAAAAATTCACTGACAAACTTATGAACCTTCAGAATATTCAACTTTATGTGAACTCTATTGACCTTTCGGGAAACTAGCAAACTTGCAAACCTTGTTGCCCTTCTGCATTTTTAACAAATTAACCAACCTTGTCACAATTTCACACTTTTCACAAACTAGTAAACCTAACATCTTATTGCACTTTTAGTGAGCTAGTGAACTCGCAAATGTTGTCACGATTTTGGCAAACTAGCGAACCTACAAACCGTGTCACACCTTCCTACTTTAAGCTAACTAACAAAGCAAAAATTAGAACCTGCCAACATTTTTTTCCCTTCATTAATTTAGGAAATTGAAGAACTATTAGACTTAAAATATTTCAAGGGTTTAATTGTTCATCAATTACAAATATCTTGCTTATACAAGCATTGACATGAGACCAATACAAGCTCTTTACCAACAAACACACTAGAAAACACTTGTGGAAGACCAAGAGACACTGCTTAAAAATCCACTTTTATTTAGAATTAGAATTCCACTTTAGATGTCCCTATGGGAAATTTAACTTTCTCCACCGTAAAAAATCAATGTTTTAACCGATTAAGCTCAACCCCTTGGACTAATTTTCAAAGTTTAAATATCAAGTCAAATTTTGTTTTATTTTCATATTTGGGCCCACCAAAAATAGGAAATGGGCTAATATTAACTCCGAATGAAAATAATTAGAAAAGGGACATTATGCTTGGGATCCCCCATTCTTATGATTTGTACTTAAATTAAAATCTTCTCATGTCAAAGGAAAATGGCTCAAACCTATGTTCCACACAGTTTCAAGGATGGGGATGGCAGACCATGTTTATAGTACGTAGGTACTTTTGGGCCATTTTTTAAGGGATGGTTGTTTTAAAATGGGGGAATTTTCAAATATATAGAGGAATTTCAAATATACATGTCATAATAATAACATTGATAAAGCATTCATCAGACATTCTAGAAGCTTAATACATTTAGAAGGATTTGGAAAGTTGATTCATCATTGTAGAAACTTTGATTGTCAATGTGCATACATATTGTATTTAAATTATAATAAAAATGCCCAATGGCTCCAAGTTTCAATTATGAGATGACATAAATTGTAAACAACAAATATAGAACCAAGAAAATATAATAGCATATTGTTAGGAACCTGTGTTCTTTCTATTTATTTTGTTAGTGTAGTGTTGTTGGACACATGCTTTGTAAGTTGTCCCGTGAGTATATTTTATTATCCCACATGCATAGGTAGTATTACTTTTCTAGATTGTACTTAGTATATAAGTGTATGTTGAGGCCTTTGATGGGTACCAACAAATTTATTGTATTGAGCTTGCTCAAAGGAGGTTACCCCCTCGAAGTGGCCCGCGATCAATAGATTCACTCAGAGTTCTACTATTGCTCTATATTATGTTATTTCATGCATTTTCACCATATTGTTGTAGGAGGTTCCTCTCATCTGGTATCAAAGCACTCTCTTGGGCTCGCTGGGTGGAAATTACGTCAAAAAAAATTTCCATCGTGGCCTTCAAGTTCCTTTCAATTCGTATTTCTTGTTATTGCAATACCCCTGAAATACTGTTCCGCATACTTCCTTCCTTGACGACCCTACCCCAAATTCTACATATCGAAGCCCTAAATCCCTCATCTATCTAATTTTAGGGTTTTCCCTATCTTTTTCGCCTCTCATCCAATCACCACCAAACCGAGCCACAAGGTTCAATTCCTAATTATGCTCCCTTGTCCCTCTTGGACCGCTCGTCTCATTCCGCCTCCTCAACCCTGAAACCCTCATTTTTTTTCCTTTTTCATCAGAAAGTGTCCAACCACTCGTCAAACACCCATTTCTCATATGATTTTTGCCCAAATCCAAGTTTTCCCTAACTAAAAAAGTTTTTGTTTCTCATTTTCTACCCATTTCCAAAAAATAAAAAAAATAAAAAAATTCTGCTTTATGGTTGTTACACGTACAGGAGCAAAAATCATGGAGGAGGAACTTGCATCCCTCAAAACCAAACTTCAAGATATGGATGACAAATTTCTCGGTCTCACTCTTCAGCATTCAGCCATGAACGGCAACCATTCCGGAGACGCTGGGTTCTCTTCTGGCAATTTTCATGGACCGAAGCTTGATTTTCCTCGCTTCGATGGTGATGATCAGACTAGATGGATTTACAGGGCAGAGCAGTATTTCAGCTTGCATAATACTTTGGATAACAACAAAGTCCCGCTTGCATCTTTTCATTTGGAACATGAAGCTCTTCAATGGTTCCATTGGTACATCAAGGCTAATGTAGACCCAA
>MU226222.1:1986790-2019877 GCA_018584345.1 Thuja plicata
ATTTGATTGGAAATCATTTGAACTTAAATGAGTCATAGGCAAAAGCAATTATAACCACAGCAGCAAACTTGACATGAAATCACAGCAAACCCGTCTGAGGAAAGAAAATCATAAAACAAAAAATGTATGTGTATAAGCTATAAACCCAACTGATGTGAGTACGTGAAATATTATGAACTTATTTGGACAAAAATTGCAATTTAAAGAGAAAACCAGAAAAAAAAATGTTGAATTTCACTAAAAACTTGGTAGTCAACAATTTAACAAAAAACCCCTTCTTTTATTTCTTTTGGGTGAGGATCAGAGAAACATCTTTATAAGGAAAGCAAGACGTTACAGATCACTCCCTACAAACCACACACTTGATCACCTTGCTGTCATCAAAAAGTTTTTAGTTGAAACTGAGAAAGGGGACTTATAAGCCCATCTTGAACCCAATTCAATACGTACCAAGGGAATTCAAACAAAGTTGCAAATGTTAACCCATGATTTAGTTTCTTGGTCATCTCCATTGAAATTCATTTTAGGCTAAGGTTACCAAATTTGTTAAAATAAGTAAATCAAAAAAAGTACCCCCAAATGAGTTGATGCTCGATTAGTATGGTGTCAATTGCCAAATGGGAAAAGACCAAATGACTAATAAGATGTGTGAGAATTTATATTAAGCTGAGTTGATTCTTTAGTAAAAGGGAGGAAGCACCATAACTCTCATTTTAGCACCTTTCTCAATGTAACATAGGTAAGACAATTATTAATAATACTTCAAATCACCAAAGACAAAATGAGATCTTGAGATTAAAAGAAAATTAAAGAGATGAAAACATGAATGTTATAATTTTTCATGTCATGTTTAACTATTTGCTATGTATATCATCATGTTGATTGGTTAGTGCCTAGGGTGATCCAGTCAAGCATAGGAGATCAAACAAATGACAGCCTTGTCATTGCAGCCAATGCCCGACACCCACAACTGTTTTAAAAACCCAAAACATACACATACAGCAACTCAGGAATCATAGATATAGTTTGATCAAATACACATGATAGATATACAAGGATGGATTGTACAAAAAATCTGACAAAGTCTCTACTAGAGATTACAAAAAAAGCCTACAACTATGAACACCAGATATTAACAAGCTTACAACTCTTTTCTAGACCAAATAACATAATCCACTACAAACATTTGCACCACTAGACTTCATATCTCAACCCACAACATGCACCCAAGATAATGGGGAAATTTTAATAGTCTCCACTTGTAAACATAACATTGCAAACCTGCAAAACTGACACAAACAAGACCAACCCCTCATGTCCAACACCAACAACAAACCCACATGCTGCATACTCTTATTCTCCTCAATTGAGTTTATGATGATCTGTAAACAATGAAGAAAATTTCATCCTTTGTTTGCTCAGCCTACAACTGAACCTTGTGGAAACTAACTCTCCTTCACTTTCCAAGCATTATTTGTAGCTTGAGCAACTGTAGATGCAAGTCATGTCCACTTGAGAGTCAATCCTTGAAGAGGAATGAAGGCTTGTGCAAGACATCCAACGCTTAGCCAAGTGTCAAAGTGGGATTAAGTTTTAGTGTAGGGAGTCTAGAATCTGATTTGGCAATGGCCAACTTGATCTAGAGTCCAAGTTCTCATCTTCGGAAGAGAATGAAGCAAAGTTTGAAGAGCATTGAGGAGATAGAATAACGATGACATAAGATGAGAACCAAGATACAATGATAAGATCAAAATATGCAAAGTGAAGCCTTGAAGGCTTGCAATCTTATTTGGAGGAAGTCTGATATGCATGAGGAGAAAAACTTAATTTGGGTATGATAAACTTGAAGTGAACGAATTGATCAAGTATGGAATTCAACAATCAAGAAGGTGGCATGAAAATTGAGATGAAAATAGACAAAATCCAAGTATGAAAGATGGAAAATGGGAATCTGAACATGTAGATCTGAGATAGATATCAATGAAAATCAGATGAAAATAAGGGAGAAAGCACAGTTTCAAAGGGGGAACAAACACTTAAACAATTTTCTAACCCTTGGAACTTTAGTTGCAAGAGGTGGTCGGATTCTGACCACCTCTTGGAACTCCAATCCTGACAGCCCCTTCATTTCCGCCCTCTTGCATGGGCAAAATTTCTGACAGAACAATTTTCCACCCTCATTTGGGTGACAATTCCAACTGATTTCAACCCCTTTGTTTTGAGAGAATTTCCAAGGTATACCTGATTTCCGCCCATGGATTGAAGCAAATTTCTATCAAGGTGAAGATTTCCACCCCTTCTAGCATACAAAATTCTAACAGGCCTCTGATCTCCGCCCAAGACGAGAGTTTTCAAGCAAGTATAAGGTGAGATTTGAACTCAAATTGATGGAGAAAACTAAATTGAATGAGGAAAAAGATGAATTAATTGAAGATTGAATGAGGAAAAAGATGAATTAATTGAAGTTCTAAGACTAACAATCAGATTTCAAAGAGCAGATCCTTTGCAAATTCAACAAAATCAGATCAGAGGCATTAATCTCAGATCAAGGATGAAGAAAAAGTCATAAAAAACGAAGTAGAAATCATGAAATGCATGTAGAAGAGGCTGAATAAGCAATTGGGAAACTAAGTGAAGGAAGGGAGGAATTCCGACACTATGTTGGAATCTGACCATGTGTCGGAACTCAAAATCCCGACAGCCCTCAAATCTCCGCCCAGCTCTAGAAGCCAAGTAATTTGATTATGAGCGTGAGTTGATCGTTTCACATCAGTCCAATTGCTTGTATAAGTTGGCCTAATGAACAAATAAGTGATTCAAATTGAATTAAATTCAAAATCCGGCTTGAAGAAACATCAGATTTTGGGTGAATTCAAGGATTTCAACTCAGATTTTCAAGTCTATAAGGTGCAAATTTCAGATCTGGGTAAGAGAATCAGAGGTTGAGATTTGATAGGGGGCTATTAGAAACTCTCAATCAAAGCCTTATTGAGACAAATTCACACAAGATCTATGCTTTACCAACCCAGATTTTTTATATTTGCCAGTGAGGTAAGCATCTAAGATGGCATTTAAATGGGAATGCAAGTAGGATTGGGATTTGTTCAAAGTTAATGCATGGATTAATCCAAAAACAACTGCAATGCTAAGATTAGATGGAATGCTTTATCTTGTGTATACTCACCATTTTATAAAATTTCCACAACTATTTTCTTGCTTTGTAGGGGAAGATGGAGGAGAATAAGACAAGCAAGATGGTTTGAAGTACAAGAAAATGATTCAAGATTGAAGGCTAAAACGAGGATGTAAACCCAAGTTCGAGTTATCAAGATGGAATTCAAGAACAAATTGTGCAAAGAATATGAACAAGTCTACAAGTGAAGGAAAATCATCACCAACTTGAATTTCCTTCGAAAAATCTAAGTTATCAAGCGATATTAATTCATCTCCAAGGAATTAATCAAGTTTATGAGATAAGCATGCTGACGTGGCGCCCACTCGTCTTCAACCAATCAAAAGACTCCAAGTGCATGTGTCCAAAGTCATTCAATCAGATCATTCCAATTGTACATGTGGAGTCCACCTAGTGTCTCTACCTAACCTATTTTCACATTGGTCTACAAAAGCAATTTAATTTTCTCATTGGCCCACAAGGTGGTGCTTTTGTGCAATTGGCTAAGCATTTGATGCTTGTAGCTGATAGTTACATCAGGGTTGTGTTGGCTTAATCTTGGCCATTGGTTCCAAATCAATCTAGGACATTTGTTGTAATTGAACTCCCTATATAAGGCGAGACCTCATCACTTGTAAAAAGGAAGATTTTGCAAAGATTGTTGCTATAATGTTACCAAAATTATTCCTTCTTCATTGTTGTTATCATGGTGAATGTTTGTGAAGTTTTGGAGTATTGCATGGTTTCTACATTTCCTCACTTAGAGTAGGATTTCATTTATGTTGAGTAGAAATCGAAGTAGATGAATGGGAGATATTGTTGTTGATGAATCATGGTGAAACTAGTGTCCATACCTTTTGATATTTGTTGATTGCAAGTATCGGTGTAAGGTTAGTTTGGGCCTTATTGCAAGTATTCAACTTCAATTGGAAATGTTCATTTGGATTGCACATTCATTAGGTATTTGAATGAGTATCGATAATATGAAAATCATCCCCTCATCCTTAGAAGCAAGCACCCTCCTTTATGTAGTTGATTTGGCAAAGCAAGGACTGGTTAGAGTCTCACCTCACCATCAATATTGTCTTGCATTGTAGAGTTAGCCTAGCTTTCTAAATGCGGTCTTTTTGCATTTTCTTTCATTAGAAGTAGTTGATGAGCTTACATTGCCAAATCATTTGCATTTGCAAAGTTGATGTCCATTGAATGAATATTGTAAGTCCCCAAGTGATTACCAGCAAATCACATCATTACAACTGAATTAAGTCCACAATAAGAAGGAACCTTGAGGTTGTCTTAGTTGACCACACAGTCATATACATTGTTTAGCATTTGAGCTTCCTTATTCAATAAAGGATTTGATATTTGGTGTTTCATCCTAGAATACTAAGTGTTTCGTCCTGCATGTTGAAGTGGTCACAAAATTCACTTAACAGTACTCTTACCCATTTTCAATGTTGTCATATGTATTATGAAAATAGTACCTCAACCTTGCAATTATAAAAGGTTACTATTTATAAATGAGTGTGGGGGGTTGCAATAGGGTCTGCAGGGGATGATCCCCCTAGCAAGGGATCTAGGGGCTGCGCACCACATATAGGGTTCGAGAGTGGTGCCTCTGAAAGCCACATTTTATGTATAATTTATCATTGTAAATATTGACCTTTTATCATTAGGTCATGGATCTTACAATGGATATTATATGTGTTTCTCTCCCCTAGAAGGCAACCCTATTTTATGAGGGCATTGTATTACAGTTGTGTATTGTGATGTATTGTGAAATTCTAATAGCTATTGAGTTGCCTTTGGATCTCCGGTTGGTGATACTCTTGTTAGAAGCTTGCTCTACAAATTTATTGTAATTTTTTGTTGATTTCTAAAAATAAATTGGGCAGCTTTTGGATTATGGGGTTTCCCCTAAGGTACCAGTTCGGGTTCAAGGACAGGTGCGGGTAAGCAAACCCAGTGCGTGGGTGCGTGAAAAAAAAATATGGGTTTGGGTGCGTATGGGTACGTGTGTGTGTATGCATTACATATACAAAAAATAAGAGAAATATACATAATTGTAAAACTAAATCATTTCATAGTCTTGGGTGTGCTCGGGTTCGTGTTGGGTGCCCACAGCGTGTGCACCAAGCACTCTGGGTGCGCACGGGTTCGCAGGTGTGCGAACCCTGGCGTACCCACAATGTTGGGCGCGCACCATGTGTACACCCAGCATGTACCCACAAACGCACCCAAACCCGATGCGTACTTGCACCCGGTTTAAAACTTGTGGCTACGAACCCTCCAACGTAGGTTTTTCCCCAAAAGTGTTTTCCCCACGTAAATCACTATGTTGTGATATGCATGCTATTTATTTTTATTTATGTTAATTTCCAATAATTGTTGTAAATATCTGAAAAGTTTTGCATAACCCTCCTCTCAAGGTTAGTGTAGGAAGTTGTTATGCTACCTTAACTTCCTTTCAATATGTAACCCCCATATTGAAAGGGATATCATAACCAATTATTAACTTACGAGTGGAAAGAGAAGATCTACAAGATTCCCACCAACTAGAACATCCCAAATTACATGAGAAATAACATTAAACATGCTTAAAATGAAATCGTAGAGATGTAGTGACCATAGGAGTCTAAGGATATTTTCACAAGTATAAAAAGAGAATTATTTTTTAATTTTTAATGATGCAAGATTGCACAACCCCTAGAATACACCTTCATAGGCAGAAATGTAAATATATAAAGTTCTTTAATCATTTAGAAGGTGCAAAGGTGTTTTCTCAATGTAAAATAGGTAATAATATAATATGACAATACGTTTTACACCACAAATACAAAATGTGAGCCCTATGGGTACGAACCTGCAACATGACCTTAGAACTTTAAAGAACTTTGTAGGTTTTAAATAGTTTTAATTATTTTTAAATATGTAAAGTTCTTTAAAATTTTAAATCATTTAGAAGGTGCAAAGGTGTTTTCTCAATGTAAAATAGCCAGTAATAATAAAATATGACAATTTGTTTTACACCACAAATACAAAATATGAGCCCAAGATCAAAGGCCTTGACCTGTGGGTACGAACCCTACAACATAGGTTTTCCCCCAAAAGTGTTTTCCCCACGTAAATCACTATGTTGTGATATGCATGCTATTTATTTTTATTTATGTTAATTCCCAGTAACTATTGTAAATATCTAAAAAGTTTTGCATAACCTTCCTCTCAATGTTAGTGTAGGAAGTTGTTATGCTACCTTAACTTCCTTTCAATATGTAACCCCCATATGGAAAGGGATATCGTACCCAAGTATTAACTTACAAGTGGAAAGAGAAGATCTACAAGATTCCCACCAACTAGGACATCGCAGATTACATGAGAAATAACTTTAAACATGCTTAAAATTAAATCGTAGAGATGTAGTGACCATGGGAGTCTAAGGTCTTTTTCGCAAGTATAAAAAGAGAATTGTTTTTTAATGATGCAAGATTGCACAACCCCTAGAATACACCTTCACAGGCAGAAACGTAAATATGTAAAGTTCTTTAAATCATTTAGAAGGTGCAAAGGTGCTTTCTCAATGTAAAATAGGTAATAATATAATATGACAATACGTTTTACACCACAAATACAAAATGTGAGCCCAAGATCAAAGGCCACATTAAAGAGGATGAACACACGAATATTACAACTTCAATGTAATGTTTGACTCTTTGCTATACATATCATTATGTTGATTGGTTGGAGACCAAGATAAAATGTAAAGATGTAATGTTCTATAAATCAGGTTGCGAGGTGGAGTACTTTCAAGCAATGGGGGGACAATGTAAAGATGTAAATTCCCCTGAATCAGATTAAAAGATGCAGTGGCATTTTCAGACAGTGGGAGATGTGATATTAACATTAGAGCAAAACATTTGTTAGGGTAGGATACTGAGTGCATGTGCAGACAAACCTCCCTTTTTTGCATTGCTTCTCAATTTGCCAAGTCAATCTTTTGATATGATTCAAAACTTCAAACCCAGTAAGAGATGTTCCAATTCCAATTTGTGAAAAAAAGACACATAAATATGAATTAATACTTCACCCACACCCATACCTTAAATCATTCCATTTACTTACTGTCTTGAGATTGGAAAGCCCTTCATGTCCTAGAGAAAAGATTAAGTTTAATAATTTGAGATTAAAAAAGGTCTTAACCTGGAAAGTTTCTGTGTGAAGTTTCCCTCCTAACACGGGAGCCAGTAAGAGACTTGAGATGACTAGAATTGCCAAACAATTTGCAACAGGGATTCTATATGTAGAATTTTTTCACAAACTGCATTGAAACTATTGATCTTAGTTGGCTAGAATTAACGGAGCAGAATATGATCATGGATGATATGATAAGGCCATTGCTTTGAGAGATTCAATAAAGTCTGAGTATTCCATTACAGAATCATATCAACTTGTGGCCACTTTTGTAGTGTGACTGCTCCAGCTTTGCAATGGCTGTCTAAGGTGGGAAATCTGTCATTAAGAGGTAAGAGTTCCCAGGCAAGTTGATTCATCCTGTTACATAACAGCCTCTTGGTTCACAATCTCTTTTGACGCGAGAATATTAATCTTCCTAAAAGCTTATAATGGAGATATTATATGTTATCATTAATTTTATTGCATCACATCTATTACACATTTATCACCTTCTTTAAATGGAACCTCTATCACTATAAAACTGCCTGAAGAAGAGGATATTGCACTAATGGAGTCACCACAACATGTGTAGACATTAACTCAAGTATAGAATGTGCTGCAGTATCATAATATTAGAATACTGGCATGGTACATTCTGCAAGCCCCAAGGGAGACAATTTAATTTTAAGCTTAAAGGTGGTATTATGGCTTATTAAAATGAAAAGCAACCACCTATTTTCTACCTTCTAAACACCTTTGTTGAAGGATTCGTCTACCAAATTTTTTTCCCTACTGGCTTATCAGAACAATAAACTGACCACCCGTTCTCAACCATCTAATTATATCCTTTGCTGAAAGGTTTGTCTACCCACTTTCTTTTCTAGTGAAACCAAGAGATACATCTCCAGAGAGCTAAGACAGAGACATGTCTCTGAAACAGCAGACTACCAAGAAATCTCTTAATACCTAGAGATTAAATTCTGAGGTACTCCACATCTCCCTTGCAATTTCCTGACTTGAACTGCAGTCTCGTATGAAAATATATAAAAACAGGTCAAAGTGGCCCTATCACTACTTCCTAAATCTAATCAACTAACTTCCATTCCCTGATCTTAATTGTGTACTTTAAAATTTTAAAATTTTATCCATTGCCTTTTCAAAGTTGATTACACAGTAAACTAATTATTTTATTAAATTATTTTTCTTAACTTCATATATTCAATAATTTTTAATTTCTCACACCTCCCAGTACCCTATAGTTATACTTATTTTATTGAAAAATGGCATCCCCATATCAATACCTGTCTCCTATATCAATCTACATCTGCTAGTGACCCTTAAATTATGCCTTTCATAATTCTCACTAATGCATTTATGGTTTAGTAAAAACATAAGCCTAAATAACATCATTGTCAAAAACAGTTTGTAGAAAATTTTGATGAGATTGACCAGATACCTTAGACGGTGCTTGTTGCAGGCAATAAAAAATGCAATAAAACCATTCACAATGCTTCGTATAGCACGGAACACCTGCCATTCAATCACAAGATCAAACACCAACCCATTTTAGTTAGACAAACACACAGGACAAACTTTTGCACGTTCATTCATTTTTTAAGTTACAAAGCAATACAATATATGATAGGAAAAGAGCGAATTTCAAGCAAACCTGAGAGAATAGATCATTCCAAAGTGCACGCCACACTGAGACTGTATTTGTACTAGACGTAGCTTCTGTATTGGATATCAGCTGGAATGTCCCGCTTAAAGTTTGCCATGTTCTTTTGCCAAAATCAACAATCTCAGATAATATCAAACCCATTGAATTCAGAAACATGAGGAACAGGCGAATGGGAGCAATAAGCAACTCCCAGAATGCAGAAGCTATAGGATACATAATAGCTGTTACTGCAAGAAAACACAGAAGATTCATATTTGTGAGTCATAATTATTTGGTCCAAGGGATGTAATATTATTTATAAAAAATGCACCTGACATGAAGTATAGCTATATACTTATAGAAAACCTGTACTTGAACTTTAAACTATTAACTCCAGATGCCAAGGTTATATATATACCTACACCCCACACAGTGGAGAGAATAATAACAAGAGGCCAGACTAGAATTTGCAGTAAACTTGCAGCACCACTAACAATTGAAGACGTGACAATCCAAATAGCCTCTGTATAGTCAACAGCTTCTTCAACACACACACTCCAAAAGGGCAGAAAGAACTCTCCAAGTTGTGCGAGTGGCTCAACCATTGGTTTTGTGAGCAAAGACACCAATTGTTTAACAGTACGAATGATTGTTAATGACCACTTAAATGCCTTCTCAAAGTTTTGTAGAAAAAGCATCGTGCCCAAATATTTAAGGCGGGAGATCATCTCCCAGGCTTCTATCCAATCAAAAAGAGGACCACAAATGCGTGCTGCCGTGGCCTTTAGAACTGGTACATTTTTGTACAGATCATAAAATCCAATTAATACAGTAACAACGGAAATTAGCATGTAAAGAGTCCTTGCTAAAGGACGCATCCAGGGGCAATATAGCTGGCTGAATATGGGATAGGATTGGAAAAATATGACCCAGGATGGAAGCCCAGACTCCAATAATCTCAATAGCCGCAGGTCAGATGTAATAATCTGTTTCAGTTCAAATGGCAGCAAAGGATCACAGAATTTAAAAATGACCAGTACATCTTTATATTCAACAGCTTCACAAGCAGAGTGTGCATATGCACTACTACAGACCTGATCATTCCTAGAAAGGCCCCTAATGTAATTTCTTTTTTTACAGAGATCATCCATAATTCTAGAACCTGAAGAATTTCTGGGGCTATAAAAGGAAATCTCGGACAATGACTTTCTTCCTCTTTGACCGTTAGATCTTGTGCTGTTAACATCAGACAGTTTGGCACTTGCAGATGCTCCTTTATATTCAGACAGCATCTCTGCTCCATCACTAGCAATTATATCTGGTTGCAAAAGATCACTGTTTCTAGCACCAATGCCTGATCCACTCGGTTTTAAATCAACCTTCTGAGGTGTCAAGTCCATATCCTGTAGCATTTTGCCATGAAGATCACATTCCAAATTTACAGAATTCTTAACCTTATTGGAAACCTCATGGAACCTGTCATCATCCAATTCAGATTGAAATTCTCCACTCTGAGCTGAAACTTCAGAGGAACTAGCACTGTCTGATTCATTGTGTCCATGCATTCTGACATCTGACCATCTACTCAATGAAGCTTCAGGTAACATTGAAATTTCAGATTTTGTACCACTGCACTGTGATGCAATGCAATCTATAGCTTCTTCAATGCTATCAAATTCCTTTTTTGTCATTGACTTAAACTCGAGCGCTATACAGGTGTCCATCTGGCAGTGGGATATCAAGAAAT
Source organism: Thuja plicata (assembly GCA_018584345.1). Taxonomy (NCBI): domain Eukaryota; kingdom Viridiplantae; phylum Streptophyta; class Pinopsida; order Cupressales; family Cupressaceae; genus Thuja; species Thuja plicata. Next base: position 1,997,540 of record MU226222.1, read on the forward strand.
CAGAATTAAGAAAGAAACATAGACAGTGCCAACATGGGAAAATAGCATACCTGAAGTTCATTATTGTAATTGATGCCTCGAACATCAGCCCATGCCAATTCAAATACCACACAGCCATGCAAGGTGTGGTGCAGTTCTTTGACAGGTGCCAGTGCCTTATCCTGCCACCTTGCAGCATCAATTACAGAGAACCATTTGTACTTCCTGTAACCTTTCTTGGAAGTTTGAGCCTCCTTTCTTCGATCAACATTACTCCCAAGGCCTTCGTTTTCTGGTTTGGTTCTTGTGTTTGCAAATGGTGAAATTCTAGACTGCGACCGAATGTTTGACTCCGTGTTACTCTTTTAAAAGATTTGTATCTAACTTATTTTCATTTAAACAAACTAGTAGTCTACCGATCCATGCTTATAAATGAGTTTGTGCATGCCAAAGCAGCCAAAACGTATATATCTAACCTTGGTAACCATGAGCTGCCATAGCTGTGTTGGACTGTAATGCTTATCAATTAGCCAAGGTCCATTATCAACCAAGATAAACATTTTACCCATCTTGCATGTCAGATACAAGTATAGCGTGGATACGTATGATTGCATATCCCTGTAAATGCAATTGCAACAGAGGATCCAGTGGCAAAGTCAGTACGTACAAGGAAAATAAGGTTCCAAGCATTGCAGAACATTAATGTTCTTTTATGACAATGAAAACATAAAAATTAACAATACCAGATCACTTATCATCGTCTCAAATAGCTATTTATTGAATAAGTAATTTGAGCCATTGTCACTTAGCCTATAAACTAACATGGTGTTATATACAAATGTAACAAACACAATTAACTGAAAAAAAACAATATGCACATAGAAAGAAACAAATTATTCTGTTAGATTAACCTACAAAAATATCATCTACATACCCTATCTGTAAGCTTGTCAAAGAGTAAATCCGATGACGATGACATTGCGCCATCCCTTTGTCTTCTTCATTAGCCATTTCAATATCAGGTAGCCAAAACCTCGAGATTGGATCTGGAACAAAGGGCAACCAAAGTTACTACACACTTCACATCAATGTTTATGACTTAATCCAGCCAGATGCCTAAAAGGTCTCCCAATTAATAGCTCTCAGAAAGATAAACTTATAAGTAGCGTCTTTATGCCAAAAAGCACCAAAAAAAATTCACAATAATAAATCAAGAAAGGAATTGATAGAGCCATATTATCTGAATTTAGAACAAAATACCACATGATGTTGTTCGGTAGTGGTCTAGCAGTAAATTGGCAGGAGCTTAGCACTGCTAAACCAAGTCTGATTCTCAGGTACATTTGTGTAGTGAGAATTGCCAGGGGATACCATCCCACAGATTCAATCCTTCCCAGCCAAGTAAAAAGGGTTCACCTTTAAAAATACAAGTAACAGATCACAAAGTTTAAACCTTCTGATTCAAAATTCAGTCTTAGATCTCAAAGTGGCCTTTTAGAAAGATAAGACTTTCAAGTTTCAACATTACTGTTTCCTTCAAAAGCTACCCTACCTTTAAATTCAAAAGTCCTATTCTTAATCCTGCAATATCTCAAAATATGCTTTCATGTTTTTCTCCTTCCAAGAGAAAAATGTTCCACCAAAAAATGTTTCGTTCTTCCAAATAGACCTAATCAGAAAATTGTGATCATAAAACCATCCATTCATCCTTTAAGAAAACGATCATCCCAGGTGGGAGAATCTATCGCATTGATGAGGATATCTCTGATAATTATGCAACACAATCATTTGCAGTGCAAAGCTCATCTAACTAGCAATACAGATACTTCAAATAAAGAGTAGACTAGTTCAAGATAAAAAAAGGAAATTTCCAAATCAGAAAAATGCTATGCTGCATGGGTACTTGTAGCCATACCCCTCGGACGCGTACCAGGTACTGGTACACGTACCCAAGTACCAGGTACTCAATGGGTTCTCAGTGGAGAGCATCATAGCTAAGGACCTTGATTAAGATTTCTGATTTTTGTTTCAGTTTTTTGTTTGCGTATCAGCTTGCTGTTTATCAAGCTTATTTCAATATGTAATCACTAAACAGTTTGAAACTTTGATACAATGATTGTATGACATTTCAATTTGTGTGCTTAATCTTCAAAGTTAATGTTTGACAAAAAACTTTATCACTGTTCTTGTTTTGAAAACTCAATGTCATTATATTTTCAGATTTTCTATAGAATGTTAAATTATATATAAAAAAATTAGACATACCCAAAGTACCCCCGTCTCCTATTTTAAAAAAACAACGTACCCGTACCCGTACCCGTACCGGTCCCCGTCCCCAGAGTACCCTTGTCCCCGTCCAACCTTGGTCAAATGCAAATAAAGGATTGAAATTTAGGCCCATATACTCATTTTTATTGTGGGATGAAGACAGCTCTAATAAAAATAGAATGTACGACTTCCAGTGCAAAGCTTAACTACCTAGCAATAGAAATTCTTCAAAAGTGTCTAGAATTAGTTCAAAAAATGAAGAAAAATGCCAAATCAATCTATTGCAAATAAAGAATAGAGTTTAGTTCCATATGCTCATTTGAAGTCAAAAAACATTGACTACCTCTCATCAACCACCTTAGATGCTGTAACCCTAACCTGGCTTTATAAAGGCCAAGGATATGGCGTTGCACCTAACGATATCCGAAATGAGAAACTACTACTCAAAATTTAAAATGTCATACTCAACCAACCAGATCATACTGCTGAAAAAATTAGATAGGCCTATTCGAGAACATTAAGGAATGCGGAGGGGGTGTCAATATTCAGCTAAACACCAAGGATTATATCATTAAACTGAGGACTATCTAGAGATCAGCAGAAGCTACTGATTGGTGAGAAGTGAAACCATGAACAAAATTTAATAAGATGTGGCAAGATCATAAATGAATCATTGTTGAGCAGTGAACTAAAACACGAAGGCCCAATAATGCTGAAAATATATAAGGTACTCAATGTGCACAAACTAGCAGCATACTCGAAACCTAATGTGTATCTCTGGGAAAGACACCAGCATTCATTAAGGACTCCATGTTTTTTTTAAATAAACTTGAGGAAGAAAAATTAGAAGATTGCAAACTACTTTTCCGCTTTGATGTGGTGTCATTGTTCACAAACATCTCCTTGACGAAGCTGTTGAGACAACCAAAAATATTATGGAGAATGAAACAACTAGGCAAGCCAAAAAAAAAAATCAAGGTCAACGTGCTTTAGTTTCTCAAAAGAAAATTTTAAATAGAAAGAAGGGGTTGTTGTTCTTTGTTGTTCTTTGTTCCCTTTGTTTGTTGTCCTTGATGACAAAAGAATGACTTGGTGATTGACACATTTCAGATTGGTACTGTGATAACTTGACATCTTTCAGATTGGTACACATTTCAGATTGATATTTAATACACATTCACATTTCAGTGGACAGGTATACAGGATGGATGGTCTTTTTACATATTTCACTTGTCATAAGGTATTATGCATGCTTGATGTCTGTTTTACATATTTCACTTGTCATAAGGTATCATGCATGCTTGATAGTTGATAGATTATGTATCCTTGTCCTTCATAAGGTATTCCGCATTCTTGTCATTTGATACATTATTTATCCTTGTTATTCATAAGGTATTGATACCTTATACATCCTTATCACTAATAAGGATTAATATCTTATCACCATTTCATTGATAAGTTATTAGTGACTTATTGCATACAAGGTGAACAAGTTATTAGTAACTTATTGTATACAAGGTTGATAATTGTCAAGTGACTTATGCAAGAATAAGGTGTTAATGGTCCAAGGATAAGATGGTTCAAAGAAAACGTTTTTGACCTTTGCATAAAAAGGTTGCATAAATCATTATGAGTGATGAGGTGATAAAACATTACCTTGACTTTGGGCACAAAAACATAATACTCATTTTGAGTATTAAAAGGTATTATTATTTTTGAGGCATCGACATCATACTCATCAAAGGCATTATTTTTAGGGCACCAAAAGACAATCATTTGTTTTTTCACCGAAGATATTGGTATTGAAGCATATCAAAGGCATTGTGATTAGAGCATCATTATGTTGGTGGTTATTGGCATCACTATGGTTGATTTGTTTCAAACCCTAGCCGTGGTATGCTAGGGTATAGAAGTTTATTGTGAGAACTATAGCAGCTTTCGAAGCTACTCATGTTGTGAAAACGGTTGCAGGACATTGGACTAAGACAGTTGCAAGGCATTGACTTTGAAGGTTCGTTTTCAGGTGACTTGGTCTGTTTTCCAGTAACAGTCTCAAGCCCTAAGTTTACTGTTTCTTCTTTCAGATTACTAAAAGTTTAAACAAACAACTTTGAAGCTTGGGGTATATTGTTGATTAAAGGGTTTTGTGCATACTTTGCTTAAGATAAAGAGGTTGAACAAACTGTTTTTTTTTAAACTGATTTCAAATGGCCTTCGACAGTTCTGAAACTATTCTTGTGAACTGTGTTTTTTCAGTTGTTATGACAGTTTTTGAAAACAGTTGAAAATACAGGTTTACAATGAAAATCATGAAAGGTTTTTTGTATTATTTACAAGTGACATAGTCACGGTAGAGATGATGAGCTCGAAGAAAAAGAAATTGAAAAAGGGGTTTTTAATGAACATTTTTCTGATTCTGTGAAGCACTTTATAGTGCTGGATATATTTGCATGCATATGAATTCTTGCGTCTCAAATGAAAATGAGATAGTCAAGAAATGTTGTAAAGTGAAACAGAGATTATACTCTGTATTTTTTATTCTCGGAACCATGATGATAAAAGGTATATTGTTTTGATAGCCAGTGAGGCACATTTTTATAGCCAGTGCAGCTTTGCCGGTGAGGCACTTTTTATAGCCAGTGAGGCTTTGTCAGTGAGACACAAAAGTAGCCTGTGAGGCTCTGTAAACAGTGATTTTTTATGAAGCCAATGAGGCATTTTACCGAGTGGTTTTTCGTCCCTATGAGGGTTTCATTCATGAAAAATACTGTGTTATAATTCTTTTATGGGCTTTGAATTTTCATGTTTCCATACAATTTCAGTTGTTTGCTTCACAACATATGATGTTGTTTAAGGATAGCCACATTTGAATTAATTTGAACATTCAGCTATTTGTTTAGAAAAGTGTGGATATGAAATTGAAGATTAGAACACTGATTCACCCCCCCCCCCTCAGTGTTCTTTGTACTCCAACAGGGGTGGCCATAGGATTCCCACTCACCCTAACTATGGCCATGCCATTCATGAAAACTAAAGAATGAGGTCATGGATCAATTGATCTCGTACCTAATTGTAGTAGCAATTCATTGATAGCACTGGTGTCAAGTGACCTCGAGGCAGAAATAATCTAGGCATTTTCTTCAAACACCTCAATGCAGTATCAGATCATACACAGTTCACAATGGAGGTAGATAAGAATAATACACTTCCATTCCTAAATGTTCTAAACTTCTAATTAAGAGAAATGAGAGGTCTATATAAAGAAGACACGCATGGGCGTACATTTGAGCAGACTTGCACCGCCTTCCATCCTAAAAAAGTGGGAGTTCTCAACACCCTCATCACAAGGGCACTAAAAATTTTTAATGCAGATCACTACAGAGCAGAGGAAAGGTGTTTCCTAGAGTTCAAAAAAGAAATGGCCATAAGAAATGACAGATATAAAAGGCAGAAAACATGGCCAAAAGAGGCTCCAAGGATAGACACAAGCAATAAGAAGGAAAAGAAGACAGCCTTCCTTACATGCCTTCCAGGTAAATCAGACAAGCTAGCTAAGCTACTTAGACAAAATGGAATTAGAACATGTTTCAACCGATTTGACACCCTTAGAACAAGTTTAGGAGTCTAAAACATCTCCTTAGTCCCAAAATGAGGAAAGGTGTTTGCTTAAACCTGCAGTCATACAGCAGATCTTGCATTGGAGAAACAAGTTATTCTCTCCAGACTAGAAACAAGGAACATGGTGAAGATATGATGCAGGAGCATCCTAGGGAAGTTGGCAATCCTCTGTCGACCAAAAATATGTTTAAGTTCTGTTTGGTGCTCGGTAGGTGAGTTGGCAGAGCTCGGTGGAGTTTGGTTGTTCTCGGTCGTTTCGGTGCTCGGTTCCCAGTGGAAGGAGTGTTTTGCTTCACCAAACGGACTTGGTGTCTGTTGGCAGCGCTGATTCACCGAACGGACTCGGTGGCTTTGTTTGTGCTCGGTACCGACTTGAGGGTCTCGGTTGATGAGTTCACCGACTAGCTTTTATGGATTGGGCGGACATTGGAGATTGCATCCGTGATTTGAGGAGGGTCATTGTGATCGTGCAGAGTTCCAAGGCGTGCGGATTTGATGCATTGGATCTTGTGTGGACCTAAATCTGATTTGGTGCTTCTTCTATGTATTTATTATTTGTTTACAGCCGACTGGGTCATTTAATATGATTCATCGTGGATTGTATTGGGCCAATTGTCATTTAATATTTGTTTATGAAGCCAACTTGTGGCTGTGATGTATATAAGGAGTGTGTAGGTAGCATTTTAAGGGGAGCAGAGAGGAGAGAGCAAGTTGATAGCAGACAGTAGTAAGTGGGTAAGAAAGAAACTTGTAAGATTGCTTGGTGGCTTGCGAGCACAAGTTTAGATCTAGTTTCTTCCACTTAGCTGTAGGGTAGGCTCATGAAGTTGGATCCTATGAGATCTTGTTGAAATTGTTAATGTATTGGCCATAACTGGGAAGGCCTAACAGCCCGGCATGTTGCATGTAATTGATAATATAAGTTGATATAAGTTGTTATATCTATTGTTGTTGTGTTTCCATTGTTGTTCTTGTGGTTGGCTGCAAGTTTGGACAGTCCATTATTGGATCCTCCGAGCTTGACTGCATCAAGATATATAATGCGGTAAGGTTCAAAAGCCAGCTTACGTCAAACATGAGGATAAAACCAAGCATTCTATCTATATTGGAAACACTAAACTTCTAGCCCTCAAAGGTTGCTTTACAAACAAGACTATTGGAGAAGGTGTGGAAATAGAGAAACATTGATTCATAAAGGGATGATTAGTGGAAACTTAGTCAAATATGGAAGCCTCTAGCACACAAATTGAGGAAACCCTGGACTATGTCCTTAGGTTTGAATTCTTCTCACAACAGACCTAGCGTCACTCTGTCACTCTTTTTCATCCATTGTTTTAGTTATAAACAGTCTCCTTTTTGGTTAATAGCTTCACAAAATTAATTAATTAATCAGCCAGTTAATCAATTAGGTAATTAATCAATCCTACCAGGAATTAACAGTCTTGCTATAACATTTTAATTTGCTCTTATGAGTTGGTCAGTGAACGGTTGACCAAGGTACAACCTACCTTAGCAATTATTTATCAAATTTATTTAATAAGGAAAAGCAGGTAAAATAAGCACATACGTTCATATTATTATGAGATTGCTTAATAGATAATTAATCAGGGCATCAACCATCCTAGCAACTAGTTACTTCGTAATTAGTTTTGAATAAGGATATAAAAATGAATAAATTTTAAAATAGTATTATTAACCGATTTATGTTTGTGGAGTGACCATGACATATTCTTACAAAAAATTAGATCACTCACTACTCAAACATGAGATTTTCCGTTTTCACAATGATTAGTCCAGTAGTGTGACTCAAAACTTTCAGTTTAAAGGACAAATGGAGTTTTATTCCCACAAGCATTTGCCTAAAATGCACCATTGTGAACAAAACCTCAAAACTCTAATGACAATGTCTCTACTTGTTGATCCGATGAAATATTACACATTTATTTAGAATAAGCTTCTATAAAGAACTTTCAATGTCCTTAAATCTCAAGTTAAAGTTCAATTTCATACTCAGTAGAGGCTCAGGCAATAACCTGTAATATTTTAACAAAACTCTTTGCCAAAAGAATAAAACTACTAGAAAGTATATAACTTCTGTATATTTAGTATTTACAACAGAAATCACATGTCTAAACATTCAATTGTACAGGGCTAGTTTTTATTTACAAATTTTGCACAGCTATGAAACACTAGACACCAAAACATAAACCCTCCTTAAGGAGATCACAATACCTGCATATAGCAATTTTAATAATGTTAAAGAATGAGACAAAAATTCCATTTTACATGCCGTTGACACAGTAAATTGAAAGTGTAAATGGAATTCAATTACTCAGGTTTAAAACAGGAGAAACATAAGAAAAATCCGGCACGTTAAAAAATGCTTAGATGCTTGTAAAAATATGGAAAAATTAGATGCTTGTAAAAATATAGAAAAAACTATTGTTATTTCATGCCAAATACAGTGCGCAGAAAGATAAACAAACATTAGACATCAATAAATAAAATTTAATGTGCCAATTACTCTGAAACTCTCATTCAAGTTCAAAAATCCAGGCTTTAGATGAAAAAACTAGGCTCGGGGTTTAAATGCAAAGGGGAACAGGTTTTTTCCAAAAAACATCCCCCGTGGTGAAACTGACCCGCTGATTCGAAACAGCATGGCCCCAGCCCTGACCATGGTTGACCGCAAGTTATTGCAGTATAATACTACTATGGTTCAAGGCACTTCACGGAAACAGAGTGAACGTCCCTACTGATTGATCTGATTGAACTTTACTTCCATTATTTTTAATAAAGCTCTTAGAAAACCTTCCGTATAATCAATAATAAATCCTCAAAATTCAAGTTAAAGTTCAATTTAAGCCTCGCTACAGACGATAACCTCAAAGATCTCAAAAGAATTGATAAGCAACATTGCTATATAACTTCCACATAATTTATCAAAGAGATCAATCGTCCTTAAAAATGTGTAGTTATCACCGACTAATTTTGATTTTAAAATTTTTGCACTGGTAAAGGAGTGAAATTAGGGGAAGAAGAGTAAAACGTGGCAGAAAAAATGATAGGACGTGGTATGTAGCAAATTGAGAAAAATTAAAAGAATCTCGTTAAAAAGCCTTGAATCACACATGCTCTGAACATTGTTTACCAATTAACTACCCTGCACATTTTATTAACAAAACTAGTACAGTCATTTCGGAAAAAATGAATGGGATAAAATGCACTCCTCGAATACTATGCTGTGCCTAAATAAACAATAAATTCATCGAGAACTTAACGAAAATATACATTTCCTCAAATTTAATTCGTCTCAGAGACAGATTCCATGTTTAAGCGTCCAAAATTCATGGCACGGCATAAACAAGAGTTCCAAAAAACCAAATAATTGGTCGATTGTGAACAAAAATACCTTTAGACGGAGTTCGTCATAGAAAATCTCAAATTTGCAGCAAAGCTGGCGATCAAAGGCGTGCAGATCGAGAATTGAATATCAAGAAATGTGTTTTCTTGTAAATTTGTGGAAATCTGAGCCGCTGGCCTTTCAAACTCTCTCCATTTGATAATCTGATTTGAACAATGGGAGAGCGCCCTCTCCCTCTTGTTCTCTCAGATTTGTATTTGTTCTGTTGTTTTCATTGGGTTGTGTATTACTTGGCCGCGTGGAAACAGCGTTGCCGACTTAAGCTTCTCGCATCTTCTTATAAATCCCGTAAAGATGTCTTGCTTGCTTGCCACGTTGACGCATATTATTCGTGCAGAACAAATTTATGTTCTATAGTAGCGCCCGCAGTATGGACTCAACGATCAACTGAATTTGTGTCTTCTAGTTTAATCTTAGCGCCCTTGTTATTATTGTTTGTTATTAAATTAAAAAGAATGTCAGAAAAATTCAGGAGGGCTATTTGCATAAAGTAAATTAGGTCAAAGAAGGTATATTTTATTGATGATTTTAATTGGGAAAAATGTTGGATGGTTTCGTTAAAGTTAGGTTGGATCATGTTTAATATAAGATTTATAAATATATAAATGGGGAGTTTATGATCATTATGCATAGAATGGAATTGTTTAAGATTGAAGATTGTTAGGCTGATTGTCTTATAGGCTATTTAATGTTTAGTTTTGTAGACGTTAAAAGTTCTTTTTCTTTAATGTCTAATGAGAAGGGGAAAATGATATCATACTTAATTTAATGTTTAGATGATATCATACTTAGTTTCTACTATCTATTTTGGAAGTTTATTTTTTCACACAGAAAAAAAAAAAACTCACACAGTTAAGCACAATAACATTATAGAGTGAAAATTATATGACTTTAAGAGAGAAATGAGAAAATAATTATCTTATAACAAAACATTATGACACTACATAGGATGCAGTATATAATGACAACCATATCAAATATGAAAACAACATAATAGTAGACAAAATAAATATCTTGGTCATAAAACTAAACTAAACAAACAATAAATTTTTTTATAATAGAAAATTCAACATCAAAAAAGTTTAAAAATTTTATTATATATCTAATAGATATGTTAAATTATATTAATTTATAATAACATAATTTATATTAAATTTTTATTTACTTTATTTAATTTTAAGAAAAAATGCTATTATATAAATCAATTTTAAATTAGAATATTTTAATTTATCCTATTTAAACAAGTAAATAAATAAATCATAGGCTGTTAGACTAGGCTAATAAAAAATAAATTAATTTTTTTTAATTTACATGAAAAGTAATCTAATAAGGATAATACGCATGCAATTAAGTAGGTACTAGAAACAATATAAGAAAAAGAAAAAGACAGTTCTCCGTGTTAAGAATAAGGAAAGAGGTACATTTCTTATACGCGAGGAGCAACTTTCCATTTGGCCAAAAGTACCCTGTCGTTCTGCACTTTCGTGAGGCCTCAAAAGAAGGATATTATCGGATAGGCTTTTAAAGAAGCCAACTTTTGCCTACTAATAATGTACAAGTGGCCAAAATGTCATAATGGCGTAGCTAACCGTCTAACAATATGTCAGCATATTTGTGCTCCCATGCTAATCTCTTTTCCGAATCTTGCAAATATTATATTGAACTGAAAATTAAATGTCGGTTTTGTACATGATCTTATTATAAGATATTTATGTTAGCTGGTATTTAGTTCCAATATGTTTATTTTAATGATAATGTTTTAATGTAAATATATATTGATAAGTTCATTTCGATAGGTGGCTTAGTTAGTTAACTATTTTGGGTTTATATCATGTAGGTTCTTAATTTGATTTTTTTTCTATTCAAGTTATGTCATTGTAGGCTTGTTCAAACCCGGTCTATTATTAACTATCATTATTATTATTTCATTTATACATTTATATGCCTCGATTTCCTATCTTGAGATTATTAGTTTATTTCTACAAACCATTTTCAAGTGATGTTCGGTCGATCTAGATCAACACAAGGAGTGTGAAGAAGATCCTCATATTTCAGGACTCCAAATTTAAATTATAACCTTCTTGCCTATTCTATTAATAGTGATGATCCCATCTAGTGCATGAAGGCATGGTATTATCGTGGAATTTAAAGACTTCAATGCACTTAATCTGATATTGATGATTATCTTATGTTAATTGGAGCACACTTTAATTCTAAAGTGAAATAAGAAAAAGTTAATATGCATCATCATCACATAGGCTACATGCATGTTATTGAATGTTATCCTTAATATTTATCATCGTCATTAATTTGGTTTACTGAGGGGTTTGAATTGGGAAAACCTATTTTATTGAGTCTACAAGCTTTAAACACTCTAGGCATAACCTTCACATATTCAAACATCTAAAAGCAAGCCAAGTAATGTTTTGGTGCACATTCTATTAGATCAAATTTCAAAACAAAACAAATCAATTTTGCATGTCAAATTAGTTTGTGGTAGTCAATACCAAGCTCAGGGGGCTTGGAATCAATATAATCATCTTCGGTTACAATTTAGACTCCAAAACATTCATTAGCTAAGGAAAATAATTTTGTGATAGTGACCAATTGATTTAAAAACACCTTCAAGTTCATTCTCATTGTTGATCCTAAAACTAAGTTTCTTTATCCTTATTTAGTTACTAGTGATTGCACCTTGGTGTGCAATGGGTACATCAAAGAGGTGTGAAAGGTCAGTTATGGAATATTTTTGCAATATATGAGATTGGAAATGGTAGGCTATTTAGCAAATGATGTTGTTTTTGCAACAAAGATATCAATGGAGAAGTGATAGCTTTAAATCAACTATGCATCCACTTACAAGGATCCAGACATGAGTGAAACAAAATCTTTAAATTAAGAAGATACTCAAGCTCCATTACCAACCACATTAGGTTATGTTTGCAATAGGGAGAGAGAGTGGGGGGAGGGGAATAGTAAGAGAGAGCGTAGTAAGGAGATAGAGATGGAGATGGAGATGGAGATGGAGAGAGGGAGAGGGAGAGGAGAGAGGGAGAGATAAAGATGGGGGAGTAAATAGGTGTGTGTGTGGGGGGGGGGGGCGGGGGAGAGATGGAGAGATAATGGGATAGAGATAAAAGAGTAAAAATAGATACATAGAGATATAGAACTATAAAGGTCCAAGAAGAGGGCGATGGAGGGAGAGTGTGGGAGAGGGAGATATGTGGATGGATAGAGAGAAAAAACATGTCTAGAGATGGAGGAGAAAGAGGAAGATAAAGGTACATATGAATATAGGGTGAGAGAGGAAGAGGGAGAAAAATAGAGAGAAAGATAGATAGAGATGTTAGGATTAGGAGACAAATATCTTAACAGTTAAATGCATATACGATCAATAAAACATAAAAATAAAACACACACAGAAATAAGGCACAAATAATTTAGCGTGGTTCACCCAATCTTGGGCTACGTCCACCAAACATAGAGTCCAATATTATTATCCAGTAATTTTAACTGATTACAACCAGTGATCCCTTGCAGCTCAATACCACTGCAAAATACTACAATACTTCTTCACTCTCGAAAGCCATAACCCTAACACCGCTTTTCTTGTAGAAAACACCTAACCCTAAGAATTGGTTGATGAATTATCCTAGGGAAATGCTTGATGAGTTAACCTAGGGAAATGCTTAACAAGTTAACCAAAACGCTTGATGAGTTAACCCAAAAAAAAATTGTCACGAATTGCAGAAAGTATACAGTACTTGCTTTCTCATTCACCACAAACCAACAAGAGATGGGAGAGTAAATAGAGAAGTAAGAGTGTGTGGGTGTGGGTGTGTGTAAAGAGACAAGGCGTAGAGAGAGATAGAGAGATAATGGGATAGAAACAAAACATGAAAAATAGATAGATAGAGATATAGCTATAAAGGTCCAAGAAGATGGAGATAGAGGGAGAGAGGAAGAGGGAGATAGGTGGATAGATAGAGAGAGAAGAAACATATCTAGAGATAGAGGGGAAAGAAGAAGACAAAGGTACATATATATATAGAGGTTACCTTAGAGGTTGTCATTTATGGAAACACTACTTATTGGCATGGTCACTTGGAGTACATTCTAGTTTTGGAGATTTTGTTTGGAAAAATAACTAAGTCTAGGAAGCAGTTGACAAGGTACATTTACACAGTTTTGACTAGCGAGCATAGCATGTGATGCCTTAAGTCCTGAGAGCTTAGAGGAATGTATTATGGGATGTTGTAGAGATTTAGTTAAGGTCGCTTGTATTTTGAATTTGACTAGAGAGAGTTACAACTTGTTGAAGTTATGTGAAGATGGTGCAGCAGTGAAACAAGGCAGATGAGTGGTCGTGATGTTTAAGGGAGTAACATGTGGAATCCAAAAGTGCTACTTTGGATTTGGTTTGGGTCCTACCCTATTTTTGTTGATTTATGATCATCAAATATGTATTTTCTATTTGATTAAGTGTTGGAAACATTTTGTGATGTATTTATGAGCCGACTGGAAAAGTTATGAGATCAAGTATATATGTGAAGATGTTTTGAGATATGAAGATATGTGTGGAACAGATAGATGCATTGGGATGTCCGAATTAGATAGAGGATGTTGTGAGATGTAACTGGGACTACTTGAGCATAGCAAATGCTTGCATAGTTCACTTTTTGATAAATCATTGTAAAAGACAGTTTTACTTTGTAAGAGCAGTGAGCTCCTTGTATACCCCTAACAAGGTTTTTATCCTTTAATAGGGATATGTACTAAATTTAATATTCAACTCCTAACAGGGCTAGGTATCTTAATAGGGACATTATACTCTTAGTGCATTGTTTGTGGGTATCATCCACACCGGGGTTTTCGCTTGGCCAGTGTCGTTAACAAATCATGGTGTTATGATTTGTTTACTTTATGTGTATGTTGTTCTTATTTCAGTAATTGCATGGTTAAGCTTGAATTTGTTAAGTTTGAAATTAAAGTGTTGTAATACTGATTCACCCCCCCCCCCCCCCCCCCCTCTTAGTATTACTTAATCCTAACAATTAGTATCAGAGCTTGTGGCCCTTGGAGAGAAATCCTAACAGCTTGAGGGAGATCCTGATGGATTCAAGTAGTTTGAAAGAAAACTTTAAAGCAACACTTGAAGACCTTGATAAGGCAAAAGCTGGTAATGTTGAATTGAAATTCAAATTGAGAATAGTTGAGGGTTTCATAAAGAAGCTTAAGGAATATCTTGAATTTTCCACAAACCAAAGGCAAGATCTTATGGAAAAGATACAGGAGGAATCTGAAAATGATTCATCTGATCATATTAGCCAGCGTGAAAAAGACAAAGAAGCATTGAAACATGAATGTGAAGTTCCTACTATTCAAATGGCTAAAGAAATTCAACAAGAGAGATGGAAAGACCAGACTTGAAGAGATCTTGAAAAATGCAAATGTACAGATGGGAAAGATGCAGCTTGAACTTGATGATTGCAGAATCAAGTATCAAGAATTAGAGAAATACAACCACATCATTAAGGGAGAATTTGTTGAAGCAAAGAACCACATTAAAAAACTTCATGCAAGCAGTGACAAGATTGATGAATAGAGGGAAAGACAAAAACCTAAAGGTGACATGAGAGGAGTTGGTTTTGATAAAGAAACATGCTCTAAATTTCAAGAAAGAGAATTCGAGGGTAAAACTGATGAGACACCTAATCAACAAGAAGAACTTATACAAAAAGAGGTACCTAGAGAGAAGATAAGACCTTTCGGAGGAAGATGCTTTGGATGTAACAAAGATGGTCACATGAAGAGGGATTGTAGAGGTAAGACTCCTTATAGGCCCTTGTCTGGTTATTATTTCAATTGCTATGAATCTGAGCACAAGAAGGAAGAATGTAGAAAACCTTATAAATCAAGCACTAAACAAGATTACATCAGAGAAGAGACAACAACTAAGATTACATGTTACAAGTGTAACAACTTTGGGTACATTGCAAGGAATTGCATGTTACAGTTTAATCAGAATAGATCATATCCTACATGCTATAAATGTAACAATCAAGGACATATAGCGAAGTTTTGCAGGTATAATGGAGTTTTAAGCAACAGAAGACCACCACCTGTTGTTTTAAATAAAAATGTTGGTGATGTTGGTAATATCTTGGCAGATTACAAGGATAATTTTGATCAAATGTTTAACAAGGAAGGAGACAAGGACAGTGGTAAAGTATGGAAAGTGAAGCAATAGTGTGAGACTAAGGTTCAGGGAGAGTCAGTAGATGGTACTAAACCCTCTTCTGATGTTTCTACATCAGCCTAAATGGCCAAGCATGGCCTTAGGGGGAGCTTTGGAAAAATATAACAGAAATCTATCCAGTTCCTATTTGTGTAGATAAGTTGATGTGAGCTTATGGTTAGTAAATGTGATTGGTTTAGATCATGTATGCGAGATCATGCAGTTATACACATTATATTGGAAGATCGCCAGAAAGATGGATGATTGGATTATTGCAGACTTACAATTTCATTGGGAAATGTGTCACTTTGTGCACGACGAAGTATAAGTTCATTTCCTTAAACAATTTTAATCACCATTCAAGCATAATTGAAGGAGACTAGAGGAGCAAGAAGAGACGCTAGAGCAATACTATGATCGTTGAGTGTGCATATCCTGATTCATCAAAGTAAGAGGTATTTGGATCTTCTGTGAACTTTGTTTACTATGGATACTCCATTGATATTTAATGTTAGTGAGAGGTTGAGGTACAAGTTTAAGAAAAACCGTTACAAATCCACAGAGGATGACCCTGAAGGTTTGCAAACTCCATACGGCGTGCTTCATGTGGATGATATTAGGGCATACATAAATTGCAAGTATGATTCATTCGGGGACTTTGAAATCTTCAAAGAGATGAAAGACATGATAAATGATGATGAAAATTGGAAGGATGAGTTTGCTCATTTATAGAACCTAAGCATCATGCGAATGGCGAAACTCTATGAGTTTGATGAGGAATAATGGATTAAGATAGTTCTTAGCAGAGTCCATGACTAGTTTCTATGGATAGGTCAAAAGCCTGTTAATATTTCCCGCAAGTTGATTCATGATGTGACTAGATTGGATAATATTGGCATTATCCCTGTTGCGGAGAAGAACACAAAGAAACAAGCTGAAACCCTAACACATTCTAAGTGGGACAAGAGGGAAATGACAATCAATGACATCTTTCAGCAAGATGTAAGATTGATTTCTATGGTTTTGGGATACAAACTTCATTACAACAGCCGACCTAATTCAGTTTTCGCGGGTGTTATTATGATGCCTTATAAAATGGTGAAGGAAAATGTGAAATACAAATTGTGCAAAGTACCAAGACAACAATTCTTGGAGAATGTTAAGCAAATCAAGCAAGATAAATCAAAAGCATTCAATTCTGGATCACTATTGATACATATCTATATTCATATAGTTCATAAGTTTCCTGGAATGCGCCCTAGAGCATGGAAAGATAGTGAACCCACATGTATTCAAGTGATAGACAGTTATAGAAGACAAAATAGTACATGGGTAGATGGAGAAATATTTAGGATGTTTAAGATTCTTCAAAGGGAAATGAAGGAAAGAATGAAAATTCATGAGGCAATGGTAGAGAAGTACAAAGATATAATTTGTTTCATGGTTGAAACTGATTGTGTATGCTTCAAGGCAGTTGAACCTAGGAAGAATTGGAGTTACCTTATGGGTTATGAGGTTAGTGCAGAGGTTCTTAATATGCAATTAGAACATGTTCTATCTTATGAGATTGATTCTACTAAAGAAATATGGGGCACCTATGAAGAAAATTATGCCAAAATCGTAGATGAACAAACTAGGGCAGCGAGAAAAATGAAGATTGAGAAAATGGTTGATATTATTGTAGAGAAGGCGTGTATAAACAAAGATGAGATGAAAGAGGTTAGAAATAAGATAGTATAAGGGGATTCTAGATTGGCAAGTGTTGCTCCTACAAACTTTCCACCTCCTGAAGCTATAGAGGTTGTTGATTCACCTCCTACTATGGTTGACATACCTGATACCACCCCTACACCACCCAAAAGGACATCGCAGAGAACAAGCATGACTGAGACAGAGAAGGCAGTAGAGATTCATATGAGAAGGACAAGGTCCTCTAAACAAAACCCACCTCCTAAAAAGAAGAGGATTTAAGTGAAGAAGAAAGAAGAAGAGAAGAAAGCAAAAAAAGAAGATTGAAGAGAAGAAAACAAAGGAGAAAAATGAAGTAATAGAAAAAGATAAAGCAGATGAGAGACAACTCTGGAAACCTAATCTGAGGATGTTGGAAAAGAGGATAGTTGATCAAGGAAATTTAAATTGATTTCCTAAACACTATGAGAGGTACAATGAAAACGATAAAATTTTGATTGAAGACATTGTTATTAATCACATGCAAGTATTTAAAAAGAATCTACTTGAAATAGAAGGTAGTATTCCTAAAGATTTGTATGATAAATTGGAAGTAAGGAAGCAATTAGCACTTAAATAAGATGAATAGATAAGGGTGAAAGCCATATAAAATATGCTACTTGTTGTTTCACTTGTTGAGCATGACAGAATAATGAAAGCCATAAATCCCCTATTGAGAGTAAAAACAAGATTGATAAAGATTATGGAAGAAAATATGGTGAAGTAATAGAAGAAACTAACAAGGCTATTGATAAGGTATTATCAATGGAATTTGAACCAGAAAAGTCTTGACCTCCTAAGTACAAGGCTACTAAGCCCAAAACCATTCTAAAATGAGAGTCTTCTAAATCTACAAAAGTACACATTGACTCATCTAAGGATGAAGATGATAGTAATCAGTTCTTCAGTACAATCAAGAAACCAAAATTCTTTGTTGCTTGTGTGCCTGTGTCTTTGGACACTTTGCAGGATATTGGTGACCCTTTTCAAGGGATTATTGATACAGTTATTAAAGCAGATGGTAGCAATGAACATAGAACAGTCAATACATCAGATGTTCGCACATTGACAGGGGAAGAAATGAAAGGAGCTACTAAGGAAAAAGATCAAGACACTAAGGAAGAAATTAAAGAAAGTATGGTCAAGGTAAAGAAGTAAGTTGAGACTGAGGATGAAGCTAAGAAAGAAACTAATGTATCAATTCCTGTTTCTTCAACTCTACTGTTGGAAAGTGATGATAAACCTATGAGCACTGATGTTGATGGCATGGATGAGGATGAATTGATGAATTTGTCATTCATAGCCTTTGCTAAGGCTAAGGAGAGATTAGAACATAGGACAGAGAAAAAGACAAAGGTATTGAACTAGGAAGTAGACAAAATCAACAACATTATACCCTTACCTTTCACCTTTTAGAGAAATGATACAGTGGATAGTTTGAAAAAAGTCCTTGATGAATTTGATGTTTACTTTACTTCTTTGGAGAAGGCCGCAACTATGAAAGTTGAGAGACAATACATGGAGAAGAATCTAGAAGAGATATGTCAATCATTGAAGTGGGATATCAATATATTAGATACCACTATCTTTGGTATTAGGTCTTGCATCAACCATGGAAAGTAGATGCACAGATCTTAGAAACCTCTTTTCAAGATATTCTTCATATGGTATGAGTTTTTGGTGAGCATCTCTACAATTTTGATGTATATATAGTTATATTTTTTAGTATACCTTTGTCATTGATGTCAAAGGGGGAGTAATAATTGTAGTATGAAAAATGTAGAGTCAGTAGTTTGGCATTAGACACTTAGTCATTTTTCACTAAGTGTTGTCATCAATGCCAAAGGGGGAGATTATTGGCAAGTGGCCTAATGAGTATACCATAGAGGTCATTTATGGAAACACTAATTATTGACATGGTCGCTTGGAGTACATTCAAATTTTGGAGATTCTATATGGAAAAATGACTAAGTCTAGGAAGCAGTTGATAGGGAACAGTTACACGATTTTGACTAGAGAGCACAACATGTGACACCTTAAGTCCTATGAGCTTAGAGGAATGTATTATGGGATGTTGTAAACCTTTAGTTACGGTCTCTTATATTTTGGAGTTGACTAGAGAGAGTTATGTAGCTTGTTGAAGTTATGTGAAGACAGTGCAGCAGTGAAACATGGCAAATGAGTGGTCGCGATGTTTAAGGGAGTAACATGTGGAATCCAGAAGTGCTACTTTGGATTTCATTTGGGACCTACCCTATTTTTGTTTATTTATGATCGTCGACTATGTATTTTCTATTTGATTAAGTCTTGGACACATTTTGTGATGTATTTGTGAGCCGAATGGAAAAGTTATGAGATTGACTATATATGTGAAGATGTTTTGAGATGAGAAGATATGTGTGGAACAAATAGATGCATTGTGATGTCAAAATCAGACAGAGCATGTTGTGAGCTATAACTAGAACTACTTGAGCATAAAAGATACTTGTATAGTTCATTTTTTTATAAATCATTGTAAAGGACAGTTTTGCTTTCTAAGAGTAGTGAGCTCCTTGGATACCCCTAACAGGGTTTTTATCCTTTAACAGGGATATGTACTAAATGTAATATTCAGCTCCTAACAGGGCTATGTCTCCTAATGGGGACATTATACTCTTAGTGCATTATTTGTGGGTATCATCCCCACCGGGGTTTCCCTTGGCCAGGGTTTCCTCATTAAAAAATCATGGTGTTATGATTTGTTTACTTTATGTGTATGTTCTTATTATTTTAGTAATTGCATGGTTAACCTTGAATTTGTTAAGTTTGAAATTAAAGTGTTGTAATATTGATTCACCCCCTCTCAATATTACTTAATCCTAACAATTAGTATCGGAGCCTGTGGCCCTTGGAGAGAAAGCCTAACAACTTGAGGGAGATCCTAATGGATTCAAGTAGTTTGGAAGAAAACTTTGAAGCAGCACTTGAAGACCTTAATAAGGAAAAAGCTAATAATGCTGAATTGAAATTGAAATTGAGAAGAGTTGAGGGTTTCATAAAGAAGCTTAAGGAACAACTTGAACTTTCCAGGAACCAAAGGCAAGATCTTATGGAAAAGATACGGGAAGAATATGAAAATAATTCATCTGATCATATTAAACAACTTGAAAAAGACAAAGAAGCATTGAAACATGAATGGGAAGTTACTACTATTGAGATGGCTAAAGAAATTAAACAAGAGAGAGATGGAAAGACTAGACTTGAAGAGATCTTGAAGAATGCAAATGTATATATGGAAAAGATACAGTGAGGGGAGAGACATACATAGAGAGTGATACAAAGAGATACAAATGGATAGGGAAAGAGATAAAGAGATATGGATATAGAGGTAAAGAACAATATGGATAGGAAGAGATAAAGAGAAGAGAAAGAGGGAAATCAAGAGAAAGATAAAATAGATATAATAATATAAAGTATGATATATTGAGAGAATAAACCAAAATATAAATATTTTATAATAATTAAGTTTTAATATAAAAAAATTATAAATTAAATCAATTCTAGTAACTTTAGTTATTTTGTTAATTTCATAAAAGACGTAGCAATATGGATTGCAGTTAAATATCTACCACTAAAGGTAGATAAAAGAATAACATCAACACTCTATAAAATGAATTAGAAGGAAATCTCCTAGATTTGGCAGGGTAGACTATCAACATTGAGAGGCGAGGAGCAATTTTATTGACATATGTGCCAACAGGATCTTGCCATGCCCAAGAGTAAGGAAATCATCAATAAGCAAAGGAAATTTTTATCCTAGAAAAGATATCAAGAATGACACAAGAGGAACCCTCTTCATTTAGATTGGGTTCCCAAATTAGAGATCAACAATTAAAGAACAATCCTACCAAATAAGGTGGTAAGTAGTAAGGTGATGGTACAATCAAAGATAGTTAAGTAATTCTGGATCACCTAAAGAATTATACCTTTTTTATGAAATGGATAGGGAATGGTCATCAAGTGCACAAACCCACACATGGTTATCAAACAATTAGGGCCTATAAGTAAAATCAAATCTCTCTCCAATGGTTTATTCCTTGTTAAATACACATCGATAAAATCAAGCCTAGATAAAGACCCCCTAATGATAAATGGATTAGGGTTTTTGTCAAATATTGGGTTTCTTATTTTGACCCTCTCACTCAACAAACTAAAAGAACCTTAATGTGTGTTAGACTCTACAATTTTACCTTAGATTATTGGAGCAAAAAGGCCCTCAAGGAAAGTGAGGATGATATGAGAACCTATATCAAACCAAATGAAAAATCTATGAAGGGTGAACTTTGGATTTGTGTCAAGATATGTGTAAAATGGATTTGAACTCTACCCAATTGGACAAATTATAAATCAAAACAAAGTCTAAAATGTGGAGGCAAAAAAATTAAATAGATAGATCATTGATGTTGCATGGAAAATATTTGGGGCATGGCCATTCTAGGGAAAATTGTGTCAACCCAAACAATGGTTGATATAGGTTTAGGGACAAAGTCAAAAAATCACTAATAAACAGAGTTCAAGGCCCTTGAAACTTCAATAGAGGAAGGGGTTATTATGCATGGAATCTAGCCAATTTTGTAGGAGGAAATTTTTTAGAATGATCCCTAGGTGTTTGATGCCCTCCTCCACAAGTAGAGAAGAACAACAATAAAATACGCTCTTCAAAAAATGAGGTCCTTTCACTTAACAAGATAATTAAAGGAACAAGTAATTTTACAATCAATAATAATTATATAATCCTAGATATTGAGTGTAATCTATTTGGCATAAGCAACAATTATCAAGGTGAAGAAATGCATTCAAAAGTAATGGAAACTCTTGACAATCCAAAAACCTCAATTCTAGAAAACTAAATGGATAGAGAAGATGGGGCAATTGGAGAGTGGGAGGAAGAATAATCACTAGAGGAGGATCCTAAAGTGGAAGAGATATTTATCATTCCAAAATGTAAGACAAACATCAACAAAAAGAAATAAAAAAAATCCAATATGGACTATGGAGGTGGCAAGAAAAGGTAGAAAGAATTTTCAAGAGGAGAGGAGCTTGA